>JAEBUS010000088.1:146039-214206 GCA_023014475.1 Amanita pallidorosea
AAAAATCATCCTATTTTGGAATAAGAATGGATTATGTTTATATTGGGTTTTTATTTCAAAACCCAAGATACTATAAAGAACAAGTTTGGCCTATGTATCCTATAATTATCTGAATATCTCCATATCCTCAACATTGTAGAAGAACGTTCATTTTACTATGGAACGTACTGGCATTAATCATCTTCATTCCACTGAGAATTTTAAGTCTAGACTGCTTGGTGGACTCTAGATGATTTTTTGTTCCTCTAAAAATAGATTGGCAAATTATTTATGTGGAGGAAAAGACGATAAAGAATCACTAGAGAAAAATGGTTACTGTGTTTAATGGAAGTAATGGATTATAAAAAGTGGAAAGAAACTTTGATGGCATACTTACCATGAAAGGATCACCAAATACGTAACTAGAGAATAAAAGACAGGTTATCCTTTCACACCTACGAAAAATCTAGCATTGGAAGAAAAACCCATTGGGAATTGAAGTATAAAATCTGTTTATAATTGAAAGACTTGATTGGATGAAAATTCTGCAAAGACCAAAATGCTTATTATTAAATGGCATTAGCCACTATCTATGGTCTTACGTTAAAGGATACTCCGCTTCAAACTATTGCTGAATTGGATAAAGTTTTTGGAAATACTGGAATAGCAATATTTCATTTTATACAAAACATATTCAGTTGGTCTATGAAACCAAGGAACAGATCCCATTATAGCTATCTCTAAACTGATGAAAGCTGTTTTTCCGATCTGGAATGAAAGATAAAATACAAACTTCCAGATTTTGTATTGACATTCTTCATTTTACATGCTTTGAATACAAACAATTAAGTACTTTGGTCACTAAATTGTCAATAAGGCATTATTGACGAATCACGTCAGCAAAGATAGTTCCTAAAATTCAGAGATGAATGGAATCTCATGCAATCAAAAGCAAGGACTGGCAGACACGAAATGTTCCAAATTGCTAACATTGGATTCTAACATCAAAAAGTATCAAACATAAACCATCTTGGAATGATCAACAATCTTAGTAATCATATTTCCAAACAACAGATATTAGAGGGAGGATCTTTTAGAGGCAGATTCATTAATAGATGATCGCTTCACACCTCGTTCAAAGCATAATAGATTTGCTAATAAGCAAATGCCATCTTCTTTATCTAAAGATGATAAGAAGAAACGGAATGCACAAGAATCGTGGATAACAAGAAGCTGAAGAATAAAGCTTTGCTTGCAGGTTGAATAAGTATAAACATGAGAATAAGAAAGATTCTCATAACAATTATTCACTTTACAAATAATATGACGATTGATGAACCGATTCAGACTATAGGAAATATTGAGGAAGAGATGCCTGAACCATACATCTAATCATGATTTATTAGATAGAATAGGTTTCCATTACATAGATACTATGTTGGCTTATCCTCCGGAATAACCTTCGAGATGAGGTAGTAGATTATGAACTTTCTCCTGAAAGAACAGAGTTCAAAAGAATCTTCTTACACCTCAAATTCCATTTTCACCTATTAGCAGAAACTGATTGATAGTTCAGTTCCGGACCTTAAATCGCATCAGATGGAGGAAAAGACGATAAAGAATTTGCTAGAAAAAATGGTTACTGTGTTTAATGGAGTAATGGATTATAAAAGTGGAAGAAAACCTTGATGCATACTTAGCCATGAAAGAGATACACTAAATTATGTAACTAGAGAAGAAGAAGGTTATCCTTCACCACCTACGGAAAAAGCTAGCATTGAAGAAAGAATCATTGGGAATTGAAGTATAAATCTGTTTATAATGAAAGACTTGATTGGGATGAAAATTCTGCAAAGACAAATGCTATTATTAAAATGGCATTAGCACTTAATCTATGGTCCTTACGTTAAGATACTCCAGCTCAAACTATGCTGAATTGGATAAAGTTTTTGGAACTACTGGAATAGCCAAATACTTTATTTTGTATAAAACATATTCAGTTGGTCTATGAAACCAGGACAAGATCCCATTATACTAATCTCTAAACTGATGAAAGCTGTTTCTGATTTAGGAACTGAGATAAATACAAACTTCCAGATTTTGTATTGACATTCTTCATTTTACATGCTTTGAATCAACAATATAGTACTTTGGTTACTAATATTGTTAATAGCAATATTGACGAATTCACATCAGCAAAGATAGTTCCTAAGATTCAGAATGAGAGTGGAATCTTATGCAATCAAAGCAAGGACTGGCAGACAAACCATTCAAATTGCTAACATTGGATCTAATATTAACAAGTATCCAAACACTAAACATCTTGGAATGAATCAGCAATCTAGTAATCAATTTCCAAATAACAGGTTAGAGGAGGATCTTTTAGAGGCAGATTCAATAATAGACGATCATTCACACCTCGTCAGAGCAATAATAGATTTTGCTAACAAAGCAAATGCATCTTCTTTATCTAAAGATGATAAGAAGAAACGGAACGCATAGAATCATGATAACAAGAAGCTGAAAGAATAAAAGCTTTAATTGCAGAGCTGAATAAGTATAAACATGAGAATAAGAAAGATTCTCATAACATTATTCACTTTACAATAATATGACGATTGATGAACCGATTCAGACTATAGGAAATATTGAGGAAGAAGTACCTGAACACACATCTAATCATGATTATTTTAGATAGAATAGGTTTCCATTACATAGATACTATGTTGGCTTATCCTCCGGAATACCTTCGAGATGAGGTAGTAGATTATGAACTTTCTCCTGAAGGAAACAGAGTTCAAAGAATCTTCTTGACACCTCAAATTCCATTTTCACCTATAGCAGAAACTGATGATAGTTCAGTTCCGGACCCTTAAATCGCAATCAGACAGTAGTGAGGAACACTACAATGATGCAAATGATGGTTACAACAGTGGCAATTGAATATATTGATGAGAACATCAATACTAACGTCGAAAATATGGATATAACTAATCCTGAGAGTAACTCTGGAGGACCATTCTGATGAGGATGATCCATTTGGGTATGTGACAAATTTAAACCATTCTAATTACTTATCTAATACTGTTTTAGTGCTTGATAATCTTACCCATATAGATGTGTTGAACGCATCAGATCAAGCTTTGAATAACAAGTAGATACAAATGTGTATATAGTAATTATGAATATAGGGTTCCTAGTGAACAAATTATGCTCTTAAATAAAAATGATAAGTGGGTAATTGATTCTGGAGCTACCCAACATTGTACACCATTTATAAATGACTTTTATGTCATATAAGAAAATTTATCACACCAGTTAAAGTTACTACTGCAGACAAAAAATGTTGAAAACACTCATTGAAGGCCAAGGCCAAGTATGTTTCCAACATGGAAAACATATGCTAAACTGGATCGTATGTTATATGCCAATGTTGCCATACAGAATTATCCCTGTACCACAACTTACTAGTATGAATTAATGAAGTATATCACACAAAAACACAAACTATTATACACAAGGGAAACATAACATTGACAGGATATCCTTTAGAAACTAACTCTATAAGTTGGTTATCTACTGAGATTAAAAAGACCTTTACAACATTTGTTATTAAATAATAGTTCTAAAACTATTGATTATTTTATTTGGCATCGAAGAATGGCACATCCAAGTGATAACGTGTTAAGTCATATGTTCAGAAAATACTGAAAATAGTTCTAAAGTTAATAAACCACATATGAAAAACATAGTAAATCATGTATCATGGGAAAACTTGATAATAAACCATTATCACGTTTCAACTAATAGAGCAACTACCTTGCTAGAATTGATACATATGGACTTGATAGAATTACCTATTCAGTCTTACCATAAACAAAAATGGGCTTTATTAATTTTAGATGATTATTCTTCTTTTGCTTATGTAGCATTACTTCGATCTAAAGGTGATACTTTTACTGCTTATTAAAGCATATATTATATATATTGAGAATCACTCAATTTAAAAGTAAAAAGTATGCGTTCAGATCAAGGGGGAGAGTTTTGTAAATCAAAAGCTAAATAACTATTTTCAAGAAAAAGGTATTAAACATGAACTAAGTGCTCCACATGTTCATCAACAAAATGGTAGAGCTGAACAATTAAATGAAACCATTCTAAGAAAGCACATACACTTTTATTAGAATCTGGTTGTCCTAAATCATGGTGGTCATTTGCATTTGATACTGCAGTCCACATATATAATCGTACACCATTAAGAAGAATGGGATGGAAAACACCTTATGAAAAATTGATGAACAAAAACCTAACATGTCGAACTTCAGGATTTTGGATGTCTAGCATATGTCTATATAGTAAAAGAAAGAAGAAAGAATAAATTATCACCAAAGAGCTGAACCAATGATATTCATTGGATATGAAAGCAAATCATATAAGTTCATGAATCATAAAAATACTATAGTCATGCTACACATGCCATCTTTGACGAAAACATATTTCCCAAATTAACAAAAGATAAACTTATTCATAAGATTATACCCACATCTTTAGATCTTAAAACAATTCCATCAAACAAGAATTATTATAATCATGAACTACAATCAATGATAAAAGGAAATCATTTCATGATTCAAATAATTTAGATGATGATGATTCGTCGGAATCAGATGATCATAAGTCTAATAAAGAATTAGACAATCATCTACATGACAGTAATTCTTCATATCATAGCACAAAATCATATTCAGCAGATGAAAGTGATTATGATTCAAATATATCTAAAAGTAATTCATATAGATCAAGAAGGATTCCATTCAGAATCAGATTTGAATATATCTGATATGTATAAAAGTAAAAGTGATCTTGATGAAGAAATAAAAGATCCTGAAACAAAAGATTTTAGAAGTAGTCAAGTATTCAAAGAATTAATGATAACTTCGAAAAAATGAAAGAAATTAATGATTCTTTTAAATATTTTACTGATAAAGAAAAACAAAAAGCTATTGATACTCCTTATTAAAGAAAATCATCTACAAATAAGAAATCACAAAGAGATGATGAGAAAAATTAGCTAAGATAAAAGAATTTGAAAAACAGATTGAAAATCTGAATAAATCCAAGAATACTCTTAAAAAAAGTAAATCATTAATTGAAACACCTTTTCAACTTCCTAAGTCAAATCTTGACATAAACTATAGAAAGAATATAGATTTATTTTAAAGGAATTAAACGTGTTGGAAGAAAATTAGATCTTCAAGAAGTTAAAAGAAATAGACTTGGTTATGATAAACCAGTTTCTAGATCTACAATACTAGAACAGTCTATTAATCCAGATGAAACAAGCTCGAAACCATTTGGATTTAGAGAACAGGAAAGAGCTGTCATACAACAAAAGTTTGGAACAAGAAAATCATCTAGGATTCCAAAAGTTAAAGTTATTAAAGATAATGTTTATGGAGATAACATCCAGCTAAAATTGAAGCTGAATTTAACTTTAAGTAATGGAAATGATGTCATTCAAAACAGAATTAAGAATGATAAAGAACAAATGATAAAATAGACAAACAAGTTCAAAAAGTTACTGAAGACTTGTATGGAAAGAAAAAAACATACAAACATTAGAACATCAGATTCTAATATGACAGAAACTAACTGTAGAAGATCTTAGACCTATTCCTAAAAAGAATACTAAGAAAATAACTTCTGTAGAAACAAATAAATCAGATGTTAAATCAGATTTAACTCCAATGCCTAGATTTGAAAAGAAAATCTTATTACCTGAGATAATAAAGAAACCTTCTATACCAGATATTGATCTAGATAAGACGGTTACTATGGATACAGAATTAGATTCAGAATCTAATGATTTAGAATTTGATAATGAAGCTTGGCTAAAGAAAGTACAGGCAAAAAGAGATAAATTTCTCCTATCAAAAGCAGCATCGAACTCAATGATCAAGAAAACAGAAGAAAGGAATACCTGTTGTAATACAGAGATCTTATCAAGATAAAAGATAAAGATCCTCAATCATATTCAAAATGGGTAACTGCTATGGAAGAAGAAATTAAATCTATACAAAGTAGAAATGTTTGGGAATTAGTAAATAGACCTAAAGACAGGAAACCTATTGGATGTAGATGGGTTTACACCATAAAGCAATTGGATAATAGATATAAAGCGTGATTGGTTGCTCAAGGCTTTTCACAAGTACCAGGAATAGACTTTGGAGCCACATTTAGCCCAGTTTCAAGATTTGAGACTGTCAGAATCTTACTAGCATTAGCAGCTTTAGAGGGTTGGGTACTCAAAGCACTAGATGTTAAAACTGCTTTTCTATATGGCCAATTAGAAGAGGAGATATATATGGAACAACCGGAAGGTTTCAAAACCAAAATACTGATAAAGTATATAAGCTGAGAAAAGCTTATATGGTTTGAAACAAGCATCTTTAGCTTGGAATATACAAGCACATAACAGGTATAACTAACTAGGGTTTAGAAGATTATATGCCAATACAGGAATATATGTCTACAGAAACAACAAAGATATTGTTGTTATCATCTTATATGTTGATGACATAATATTCATGGGCAATAATGAAAAGACTGTTGATGATAAAAAAGAAATTTATGAATAAATGGGAAAGTAGAGACTTAGGAGATCTAAGTGAATACCTAGGAATGAATATTGTGATAGACAAAAGTAAATGTACTGTCATAATTGATCAAGCCAAATATGCAAAAAAGATTGTTGAAAGATTTGGTTTAATAAATGCAAAAACCAGTTAATACTCCTTTACCAGCTGGTTATGTACCAAATAAACAAATAGAAGGCAAAGCTACACCTGAAATGATCACATACTATCAACAGCTGATAGGATCATTATTATTTTAGCAATGTGTACTAGATTAGATATCGTTTATGCTACAATATTAATGTCACAATTTGTGAGCAATCCTACAATAGATCACATTAATAAAGCATTACACATAATCAAATATGTTGGAAGCACATTAGATTATTGTATAAAATATGATGGTCATGATGCTTATGGTTTAATTGTATATGCTGATGCTGATTGGGCTTCAAATCCAATTAATAGGAAGTCAACAACTGGTATGGTTGTAAAATTAGCAGGAGCACCAGTATACTGGAAATCAGCTAAACAAAAAACAATAGCATTATCTTCACAGAAGCTGAATACATGGCTGCATTCAAATGCATGCAGACAGATATCATGGTTAAAGAATTTGTTCGATGAACTTGGATATGATATACAATCCATTCCTTTAAATATGGATAATCAAGCAGCTATCTACAATGGCTTCTAATCCAGCTCAAGAACAAAGAACGAAACACATGGATGTAGATATCATTATATCAGACAATGTGTGAAAGAAGACTTAGTTGATCTCTTTATATAAAAACTGAAGATCAAGCAGCTGATATCTTAACCAGAACCTTATGTTGAATAAGCATAATAAAAGCTTGAGTTATGTGGTATACACAATTGATAAAATATTCAACAAGGGGGAGTGTCGAAACTCTGACAGTTATTATAATAGTTACATTAGATTAGTTACATTCAGTACAATAATTAATGTAATGAACATCTTATCTAATCTTATATTTTATCTATATCTAATCTAATTAGATAAGATTAAATAACTATTAATTAAGTGTTTCATATTTAATCATAAATAGCTTACATAATATTAGTCATGTGACTTATGACTCACAATTATGACTCACAGTTATAACGTATTTATTAGTCATAATGACTCATAATTATGACTCATGATTAGTCATAATGACTCATACTTATGACTCATTTGGAGTCACAATGACTCATGATTATGACTCATGATTAGTCACACTGAGTCATATGACTCATACAACGTCATATAGAAGGAAATGATGTCATATAGAACATCATAGAAGGAATATAAATAGATGAAGACTCAGAATGACTCATTTTAGGGACCGATATTATGTAATAGGTAGATTACACTGTACTTAGGTTAGGTTTCTGAAACACATATAAGGAGGGCGTTCTGAGCGACTATCCCTCAGTTTTTACAACTAACATTAGTATCACTACTTAAGGCAACCTAGCTAAAGAATGTAAGTATAATTGAAACCTTACTTAGCTAGTGTATGTGCTGCTGTTTCTTGTTTCAATACTGTCATCTATCAACATTCATCAAATAGAGAAAGCTCTAGAAAATGAGAAGACAGGACTGCCGATTTCTGACCCAAGTATTTGCTTACTGTACAACATGTTTACACTGCTGCTGGTCGAGTGTTAGGAACTGACCAGAGACATTATCACATGCAAAGCAAAAATTTGGTCAACAACCATTATCTTGAACCTCCCTCTCTCTGGATCACAATCAACCATAGTGACTTGCATGACCCTATCGCACAGCTCCTAGCAGAGAAGAAATTGATCTAGATTGATTTATCCTGACTCTGGGCCTGACAAAAACACTCGAGCTATTAACATAGCTAATGATCCCTATGCCTCTGCATCATTCTTCCACATCATAATATTCAATCATTTTAGAAACCTTATTCGGAATCGAAGCTACTGATTGGAAGATCATTCAAAAGGAGGGTGTTTTTGGTTTCGTTAACGGTTACATTGGTGCTGTCAAATCTCAGAACAGGGGTAGCCTCCATGCACACTTGATTTTATGGCTCACAAATGCTCCAACAAGCTCAGAGATGAAGATTCTTCTGCAAACAGAGGACTTTAGAAAACGTATCATCAAATTTATTGATAGAAACATTCGCACATATGTTCCAGGTTTAGAATCAGCCGAGACAGTAAAACTTGTTCCCAACAAATCAGACATTGCATATTCAAGACCTCCTAATCCAAACAATGATCAGTATCAGTGTTGACTTGATGAATTTGAGCTGCATGTTGCAAGATCAATGCAGATCCATTCTTGCAACTGTTTCCACTGTCTTATTCCGCAGAAAGAAGAGCCTGGAATGTTACGGTGCAAAAGAGGTGCTCCATTCAAGATTTCGACAGAAAATAGGGTTGAGGATAATGGCTATTGGGAATGTAAACGACTCTATGATTGTGTTAATGGCTGGATTCCTGCAATCTCCATCAATGTACGCTGCAACAATGATGGAAAACTACTTACAAATGGCGAAGCAACCAAAAATTTATCAGCCTACGTCTCTATGTATCAGTGGAAAAAGCAAAACAAAACATTCAGTTACCCGCTATTGTCGCTAAAGCATTCCAATCCCATTTGAAACATAATAAATATACCGACAACCTGTTAGAAAATCAACGACTACTACTATTCCGTCTCATACATACAATCAATTGTGAACAGGAGCTTGCAGCGCCAATGGTCGTATCTTACTTGATGGGATGGGATGACAATTTCATGTCCCACCATTACAACCCTGTTTATTGGTCTTCTTTTGTTTGCAGCTCTTTTTTTCGGTCTTTCCTGATTTACAAAGCTTTGCCAATACAAACAGCCAGTACGTTTATGGACTAATTTACATCCTAATATATGTTAATTTACCAAAGTAACAGTGAATCGTCTCAAAATCATCAACCAATAGTCGCACTTCATACTTAACAGCCAATGATGTTCGTTTTAACAATTCCATATTACATTGGTTCTAAATCAAATAATAGGATCAAAATGATAATGGGCTCGTTAATCTGCAAGTAGACAATTCTGGATCAATTTATGTTCCTTGCCAAGTAACAGACTATTGCTTGCAAGGCGAACAACTGTTTGATATGAACATCATCACTTTCTTCACTCGAACATATGATAAATGTATTGGAAAAGGTGAACAGCTGGACGATTATCATTCTGCATCCAGATTTTGCCATACAAGGGTTCATTATTTAGCCAATCATCCAAGGCAACAAACTCAAGTACGGATTATACGGCCAGATAATCACAATACCATTCCAAACTTTATTGGCTGCTTTTTCCCCAGGAATGACGACTCTTATTACCTATTCATTCTATTGCGCATGCATGCTGATGTTATTAAAACCTTTGCGCCAATATCTGATTTGACCTAAAACAACAACATGAATCTTGGACTGATGCATTCCAATCCTTCATATGCTCTGCTCCCCAAGTTATTCATCAGATTCTCTCAAACATTCAATATTTTCACGAGGCTTCGGTGGATTTCAAAGACGACAACACAATACCTACGCAAAATGATCATCTTGCAGATCACCAGGAAAATATTGACAATGACTTTGAAAATGACATAAATATTGATCAATCAAGTGATCCCAATATCACTCTTTCTACTATCTTGGAAAATGACCTAAAAACAAATTCAAGAATTACATTCATCCCCAAGAGAGCAACGAAATGCAGACGAGGCTATTGCAATTGCATATGCTTTTAACATTTTCAATTCAAATATCTCACATTGGAGACAAACAAAGAACAAAAATTGGCAAGAACAGCAGCAGTTGATGACTTCCAGAACCTTGAGATGTGGAGAGATGAAATTCAGACTTTTATCCATTCTCAGGTGGATTCTGCTCGACTGGTTAATGTTAACGCTATGCCGATATCACATGACGCTGCCACAGTTTCTATTCTTGAAAATACTTCTGAACCGACTGCGCTTTCAGTCCTCAATCTAATGCATGGTGATAACAGTACTGACTACAACATTGACGTGTTATCCACCAACCGGCTCCATCTGAACACTGAACAAAAGAAAGCTTACGACATTGTCTGCCATCAATTGGATCAGACTATAGCAAAACACATCTGCTTCACCATTACATTAATTTTTTTATGGTGAAGGAGGAACCAGTAAATCCAGAGTGATTGAATTAATTACCGCACGTTTTGATCAATTGGGACGGTGTGGATGGCTCTTAAAATCTGTGTTCACAGGTAAATTATTATCTATGTTAACTTCAAATGCTTATTTTGAAATTCCAGGAGTTGCAGCGTCACTTATTGGCGGGAGAAACAACTCACTCCATTGCTATGATATCGCATCTTAATGAAAGATGGGTTTCAGACAAAACTCACAAAAAATTGCAAGATTACTGGAAACCATATAAATTTCTGATTATTGACGAAATATCTATGATATCAAAACATTTCTTTGCTTTACTGGAAAGAAACATCTCTATCGGTAAAGCTAGTGACGTTCAAATTGATCCTGGTTTCATTTGGGAACATAAATGTCATCATCTGTGGCAATTTCCACCAGTTTCCCCTGTTGCAACATCACTTCGTCAGGCCTTATACTTTCCTTTGAGACCTAATGACGATAACCTGATGCTTATCGGAAGAACATTATATGAAGAATTCAGATTGGTTGTAATCCTGAAACAACAAATGCAAATCAATGATCCCGTTTGGCATGATTTCCTCACAGCCCTTCGTTCCAGCACCATCCTTCCATATCATATTCAAATGTTACGCTCCTTGGTTTTAGGTCATGAACACTGCCATTGACCAACATGCAATCTGACCCATGGGTGAATGCCATTCTCATCCACTCCATGTCATGCAGTCAGAGAGCATTGGAACAAAAAGGGACTGCTTCATCACTGTGTCAAAACAAACAACCAGATTTTTGTGTGTAATGCCGATGATTCTATCAATGGAGTTCGACTGACCCTCCATGAAAAATATGCTTTGGCTTTGCGGAACCATAATTCTTCCTCAACCACTCGAAACCAAGACCTGCCTGATGGTCTTTCTTTAGCAGTTGGCATGACTGTTCTGATCACTCAAATTTGAATACAGATGTCAACATCACCAATGGTGCAAAGGGTGAGATTGTCGAAATCTGGCTTCACCCTGATGAAGAGCTTACAAATCACCAATCGACCCATATACTTCACTTCTTACCGATTTCCATCCTTGTTCATTTATTGAGGACAAGATTGGATAGCCTTTTGAACTTACTGCCTTCAGTTGTACCAATTCAACCGTCGTACAAAACTATTAAACTCAAGTTACCAGGATCAAATGGACATCACTATTTCGTACTGTCACCCAAAAACAATTTCCGATAACTGCCTGTTATGCATTGACCGACTATCGAGCTCAAGGGCAAACTATCCCATACGCAATAGCAGACTTAGGTCAGCCTGCAACAGGAGGTCTAAGTCTCTTCAACATATACGTCACATTAAGCCGTGTGCCGTCTAGAAACTCCATTCGTCTCTTAAGAGACTTTAAAGATGATGTTTTACTAAATTAACTCGTTTCCTATGGAATTGGAGGAAGAGAATAACAGATTATCAGATTTAAATAAATCTGACAGATATTTGTATGCAACGTATTTCTTGTAGGTTCTGATTTAATCTACAACATTGAGCAAGGTTGAGACCTGATGGAGTCAGAGCTTCCAAGTATATATGTGGATCCAGATGTTCAGTTGTACTGAACATTGCTGTCATGACCTGTTCTCAACGCTCAAAAACTCTAAGACATTTTTATTCTTTTTCTGTATTTTACAATAGCTGTAGCCAAACATCTTAGTCAGGTTGGCGTCTATCTTATCTAGTCAGCGCTAAGATTAGATTAGATTAAATAACGATTAGATTAGATTACGGACTACCGGACGATGACTCATGGACTATGACTCAGGCTTACCAATGCGCAGCAACGGGGGCCGATTATGTTATCTCTTTTACTCATACTTACTCAGCGTAGCTACTATTATTAGAGTGGTGCACAGACCACCCTTGTAGTATATAAACTGAGCAAGATAGCACCCAGAGTCCTCAGTCGAGTTCTCTCGGGTTTCCTCCTACCCTCATCTTCTCTCACTCATAAGTCTATTGTTGGGGCCCTAAGCCGTCACGGCAAGGGTAGTCCTGATAGTAGAACTCAACTGCACTTCATCCTTACTGCCCCAACGCTTGTAACTAGAGCATCATGCTCAAACCCGGATCCCAGGGTTAAGGGAACTTCTTGATATCGGGGGCTCATACACTCTTCCGCAGAGTATAAAGCGTTATTTTGTTGTCGGACAATAAAACCGTCACCCCTGGTTCTGTGAGACATCCATAAAAGTCTTACCTTACGTTCCCGGTCTACGCAAACCGAAGAACCTAACCCGGTTGATAGGGTTACCTGTGCACAGGATACCAGTGCCGGAGTAGTGACATGTTACGTCACTCGCATCGTGGGACCAGCTCACCAGCCCCTACGCACATTAAATTGCCCTGGTCTAGGCCTCTGAAGGCTATATCCGTATATACTTAGATACTTCGTTTCGTAATCCTTGGAAGTAGCCGTCGTTGACCACGCGCTTCTGAGAAAGCCGTACCTATTAGGGTATAGTGCTAACTGGACAACCGTTCGGATCCAGTTTAGTTTAATCAATTCATAAAAAGTCAAATACCATACTTATACCGTTTACATACTAGCACTGCAGGGAGGGTTGTGGACCCTGAGTGCATTCCCAAATAAGTGACAGGCCAAGACCTCCCTCACTTTTGCGTAACGGAGAATTACGAAGTATGAGATCTTCTTAGATCGCACGGGCTTACAGATAGGGGAAATCGATAACTTCTGGATAGAAGTATTCGGTGTACCACTGGACGGTCTAGAAGACTTTGATATTGATTACGACCCTTTCGGGCCAGATCCATTTGACGATAACAATCCCGTTCCCGCGCTTCATACACCAACCGAGTCATCTGACTCCACACCTCGATCACCGAGGTACAACATCAGTGGGAACCTGCACCGTTCAAATCCTTGTCCCTAACCTGCAACCCTTAATATCCCAAAGTCTATTCCACTCCGACGCTCAATACATCGGAGAAGTAGCACCACCGTTCTCACCACCACCACCAGCATTCAGATCTCCATCGGTATCACAACCGTCGAGATCTCTTTCCCCATTTACACCGCCCCCTCATTACATAAACATGTCGGATCAAGGAGAAGAAGATTTGACATCCGCGCAGTTATTGCAACTGCTGAATAATCAAAATAATACAATTCAGCAGCTACAAGCACAGCTCTTAGTGCTTCAAAATAACAATGCCGCTGCGGCACAACAAGCAGCAATACCACCGGCCGCCCCGGCCCCAATCATTAATATACCGGAAGGGACGGTATTCAATATTCCCACACCAGCAGGAGGGAATGGCTCGTCAAAAGTAGACATTGCCAAGCCACCGCGTGTTCTCCGGCAAGATGTCGGAGGTCACGAACTTTATAAACGGATGCCGGCTATACATACAGCTGAAGATGGCAAGCGCCGAGGAAGAGGACAAAATTCTCCTGGTGTTGTCATACATGTCGGAAGGATTCGCGGTAGATTGGCGAGACAAATCTATGGAATTAATTGCTGATGAAGATGACGTTGTTCCGGACACCGTGGAACAACCTATACAGACAAATACGTAGGGATTTTGCGACACAGACGAACAGTCGTCGAAAATATCGGAATTACGCACGATGTCACAAAGCGCACACACATGCGAAGAACACGTACAAAAGTTTAAAAAAGTCGCACGAGGAACAGGGTACCAAGGAAGGGCCCTAGTTGAAGAATTTAAAAGAAGTTTGAATGCCGGTCTCCGAAAAAGGATAATGGAGGCTGATGAGTACCGGAGACCATGAAGAATGGTACCGAAGATCAGTTCGTCTCGACCGACAATGGAGACAAGCTAAGGCCGAAGAACAATATTATTCTTCGAGGAACAGTAACTCCGCTAAGAGGAGCAAAGGACCAAGGCCCAGGATACGGCGAAGCGGTAGGAACTGGCCAGCCTAAACCCGATGGAGATTCAATACAGCATCGGGATCAGCGAGCCAGAACCGATCGGGAGCTGGGCCCTCCTCGAGTAATAATACGGCAACACGGCCTCAAGATCCAAACGCGATTGGGACGTGGATCAAACTCAGCGCCCGCCAATGTGCTGCTACAAATGTGGAAGGATCGGCCACATAGCAAGGAACTGCCGATCAGGTTTGGACATCTGAACCATGTCCTTCGAAGAAATGAAGGAATACTTCGCAAAAGGCGAAGCTTTAAAGAAGACGAGAGTCAGTAAGTCCCGTACTGAACTCTCTAAATAGGTATTCTGTACTAGGTAAGAAAACGGACTGGTAGGTACGGAGGACTCGGAGACTTCAACAGTCTCTGAGACCACCCCGCAGGAAGCGGCTTCTAGTGCCAAAGCACAGGAGCGCGGCAGGGCGGATTAAACCTGTGCTTGATTCTTCCTTATCAGGGTAACGAATACTTAAAAAAGGGACAAAAGAGTTCTCGTTCGTTCTATTGGTCAAAAGGACGAGATACTAATGAAAATAGGTCTAGAAACTCTAGACACACATGACCAAACAACAGAAACAGCGTTGCTCGATTCAGGAGCAACAGGTTTGTTTATGAACGCCAAATTTGCTAACGAAAAAGGCTATAAACTAATCCCTCTAGATCGACCCATTCAAGTTGAAACATAGATGATCTAATCACGAAGGCGGTATGATCACTTCATGAGGTAGATCTACTCATGAGCTACAAGGGACATCAAGAAAGAGCCACATCGAATATGTGAATTAGGCAAGACCAAACGTAATCATTGGATCTACATGGTTACGGCGACCATAATCCGGATGTCAACTGGATCACCGGTTAAAATAGAGTTGACAAGATGCCCACGATCATGTGGACATAAAACAAAAGAGTGGACGAAGGAAGACAGAAAGGACGAAACAGGTGGAAACATTGGGAAACCAATATGTACGTCTGGGAAAAAGAGAGGGAGTTGGATTTTGCCTATTGGCTAGAGCAAAAGAAAAAGAAGAACAGAAGTTGGATTTCCTGGATCAATGGAAACACCCGAAATTCTATAAGGAAGGAGAAAATACGGAATTTCTCCCGTCTGGAATCAAATCAGACAACCCAAAATGGATTAGGGAGTTGAAAAAAACAAGAAACCAAAAGAGTAAAAATGGTACCATCGCAGTATACAAGTATTTACACTTGTTCGAAAACAACTGCGTCAGAAAGATGCGGTTAGGAACCATGGGATCACGCATTGGTCTCAAACCAAGGTTACCAACCCAGGAAAGAAAGGTATATCCTTTATCAACCGGATGAACTCGGGAGAAGTCCGAGATTTTGTCGATGTTCAATAAAAGGGGTACATCAGACCTTATCTCTCTCCAAAATGGCACATTTTATTCCAACTTCAGAAGAAACATCAGCACAAGGGCTGGCAACGTTGTTTAGAGATCATATATGGAAACTCCATGGTCTCCCCGAGTCAATAATCTCGGATCGCGGACCTCAATTCGCCGCTCAAATGATGAAAGAATTGAATCAAATGTTAGGCATCTCTACGGATTTGTCTACAGCCTTCCATCCACAAACGGATGGACAAACGGAAAGAATGAATCAGGATCTAGAACAGTTCCTGAGGATTTTTGTAGATCATCGACAAGAAAATTGGTCGGGATGGCTCGCAATCGCTGAATTTAGTTACAATAACAAAATTCAAGCCTCAACGAAACATACACCGTTTTTCGTAAATTACGGAAAGCATCCAAGAATGGGTATTGAACCCAGAAAAGAAGGAAGTCATCCAGCTGCGGCTAATTTTGCGCAAAAAATGAAGGAAATTCATGAAGAAGCGCAAGCAGCTTTAAAGAAATCGCAGGATGATATGAAACTTTACGCAGATAGACGACGCTCTGAGGTACCAGAATACAAAGTAGGAGATCGAGTTTGGTTGTCAACCAAAGATCTTCAATTATCTGGACGACCAACTAGGAAGTTGGCAGAATGATGGATAGGTCCCTATCCAATTAAAAAGATAATTTCGTCAAATGCGGTAGAGTTGAATCTACCCTTTTCACAACAAATTCACCCTGTTGTGAATGTTTCAAGAATACGTCCCTATGTTAAACCGCTTAAGGGACAACGCATTGCGCCGCCACCACCAGTAGAAATTGATGGGGAAAAAGAATACGAGGTAGAAGAAATCCTCGATGTACGACTAAAAAGAAACAAGATGGAATATCTTGTTAAATGGAAAGGATACACGGCTGAACACAATTCGTGGGAGCCTAAAGAGAATTTAGGAAATGCAAAAAAGAAAATTAAGCATTTCTATGATAAAAATCCGGGAGCTATACGAGTCATTGACAAAAGTGTCTTTGATAAACTAAGCTTCAAAAAATATGAAAACTTCACCGAAAGTCCAGGAAAGGCCATATCCAGGATCGATATAAATGCAGTAGCAGAAACTGCATCATGGGAAAAAAATTGGCAAAAATGGAAAGGACAACAGCTTCTAGAGCAGTTAAATGAATCATCAGATCACGATGGTCCATGCGATTGCAATGGTTGCTTAAAAAATTAAAAAGGATTGGCCCTGGAGTAGGGCCTTAAACTGCTTCATTTTGTTGTAGGAAGGCCTTATTCTGGCCCGGTTATTCAAACACATATACGCATTTGTATATTGTCTCTCTTACCATCATGGGAAGAACCGACGCAACAACAAAAAAGTTCAAACTACAATCCTTACCATCGGTGGCCATTCAAACGTGGGCCACTGCTGTGAACAATCGTCACGTTGTCCTTTTCCCGAACCTCCAAAGAAGCCGAAACCCATTCCCTGTCCTCGCATCACTATGGATCGTGATGTTACCGTTGGATAGAAAAAGCCGACCAAGGTGTAGATCCTTGGACTTTCCCGCCCAAAGCATTTTGGGCATGGCAATTATGCATGAGATGGAGAAAGGAGAAAAAAGGTGGACACATATCCTTTGAAGATTTTTAGTTCGTCTAGGAAGCCGAAACCTAAAAAGGGGGTACTGTCATGACCTGTTCTCAACGCTCAAAATCTCTAAGACATTTTTATTCTTTTTCTTGTATTTTACAATAGCTGTAGCCAAACATCTTAGTCAGGTTGGCGTCTATCTTATCTAGTCAGCGCTAAGATTAGATTAGATTAGATAACGATTAGATTAGATTACGGACTACCGGACCGATGACTCATGGACTATGACTCAGGCTTACCAATGCGCAGCAACGGGGGCCGATTATGTTATCTCTTTTACTCATACTTACTCAGCGTAGCTACTATTATTAGAGTGGTGCACAGACCACCCTTGTAGTATATAAACTGAGCAAGATAGCACCCAGAGTCCTCAGTCGAGTTCTCTCGGGTTTCCACTCTACCCTCACTCCTCTCTCTCTAGTCTGCTGTTGGGGCCCTAAGACATCACGTCAAGGGGTAGTCCTGATAATTATGATGAGAACTTTGCCACCTCAGACACAGATCAGAGTACAATCAGGCACAGCTATCACCACCTATAACAACCTAAAGGAGTGATTACTTGGATTTGAAGTGACTGATGCCCTTTTAGGTTCCACAAGTGGACATACACATGGATCTAGTTCTCATAGATCTTATTGAGATAGCAAACACTATGGATGTAGATCAGATCAATCTGAGACAAGCATCAATGTCAAATAACCCTGCTTCATCAGCAAAATGCTATGGCTGTGGACAGATTGGACATTTTATAGCAAATTGTCCAAATAAAGCACAAAGAGGACTGACTAAAGGAGGTAGAGGAAAGCCTAGATGCCAAGGGAATTTCAAAAGGGGAAAGTGCTGAAATTGGAAAGGCAAAGGACGCCAAATTAGGGCTATGGATAACAAAGAAGATGAAGAAGAAGAGGAACGTATCAGGACTACCCTCGCCGTGACGGCTTAGGGCCCCAACAATAGACTTATGAGTAGAGGAGATGAGAGTAGGGATGAAACCCGAGAGAACTCGACCGAGGACTCTGGGTGCTACTGGCTCAGTTTATATACTACAAGGGTGGTCTGTGCACCACTCTAATAATAGTAACTACGCTGAGTAAGTATGAGTAAAAGAGATATCATAATCAGCCCCCATTGCTGCGCATTGGTAAGCCTGAGTCATAGTTCATGAGTCATTGGTCCGGTAGTCTGTAATCTAATCTAATCATTATCTAATCTAATCTAATCTTAGCGCTGACTAGATAAGATAGACGCCAACCTGACTAAGATGTTTGGCTACAGCTATTGTAAAATAGAATAAAAATGTCTTAGAGATTTTGACTGTTGAGAACAGGTCATGACAGAACAGGATCAAGATGAAGAAATAGAGGAAGAAACTGGCTACATGTTACGAGGTCGCTAGACCAAGTTGCACAACCAGCAAGGACAAGAGAAAGAAAACAAGAAACTCTGTTGTACTGTCTAGGACAGTGACAATCAAGAGCCTAGAGCTCTTGACGCAAACTACAGGACTATACCCTGCGCCCTGCGCCTCATGCTGTCACATGACTGACATGCCTCTACCTCACTCCTGACCCGTGGGATGCTTACCTAATACCGATAAGATAAAAGATAAAATAAACGATAAGATCTTAGATAAGATCGAACCGTGACATTACCCCCCCCTTAAAGGCTTGCGTCCTCGAGAACCTTTGTCAGTTCTTCTTCATCATCCGCTCCTCCTTTCTCCTGATAGACCTGCGACCGCTCTCTTTTCCAATTTCTCCAGTTCCTCTCAAGCTTTTCTCAATACTCCTGATCAAACCTCGCATCTTCCCATCCAAATAGCTTTTTTGATTGTGTTGTCTGCGTCAGATTTTTGTACCATCAAAATGCTCCCTGAGGTAATTGCCTTGGTGCCGGTGCATTCGGCTTCTTGTGATGGAAATCCTTAACCAACTCTTGTGCATTTGCAAGATTCCCTGCCACTTCCCAAGTTGATTCCTCCACTGGATATCCCTTCCACTTGACTAAGTACTGGAGTCCTCGCCCTTTGTATCAGCTATCCAGTACTTCTTCCACCTCATACTCTTCTCCCTTCACCTTTGTCTCTTCATCCTTCCACCTCTCTTCTAACTCCCTATCCTTCTGCTTCTGCTCTGGAAAAGCAGGTTCCACATAGGGCTTTAACAATGCTTCATTGAAGACATTGTATACTTTCCATGATGTTGGCAACTCAATCCGGTATGCTGCCAACCCAATTTGTTTGAGTATCTTGTACAGTCTGTAAAATTTGTTATCCAACTTCTTGGACACTTGTACATGGGGTAGGTGCTCTGAATTCACATACACCTTATCACCTATGTTATACTCTCGGGATGGTCATTTGCCTTTGTTGTATTGTTTAGCCATCCGTGTTGCCATTTTCTCCAAATTATCCGTGGCCTTGTCACAGGCTTCCTTCACCTCCGCCACAAAATCTTCCACCGCCTTCACTGGTGTCGTCTTAACTGGGTTGAGTTGAACCACTTCCGAGGGTGTTTCCTGTAGTTCAGATAGAATGGTGAGTATCCCGTTGACGACTTTTCTCTGTCATTGTGGCAGAACTGAGCTAGAGCCAAATGCTCGCTCCAATCATCCTGCTTGTCGTTTGTGTACATTGCCAGAAATTCCTGTCCTTCTTGATTCACCTGTTCCATCTGTCCATCTGTCTGAGGATGGTATGCTGTGGACGGATTCACCTCAATGCCCAACAGCTTGTAAAGTTCTCTCATAAACTGGGAGACAAATTGACTCCCTCTGTCACTGATGACCTGATTTGGTAATCCATGTTCCCAAAACACGTTGTCCCTGAACAATTGCGCTACCCCTAGTGATGCTATGGTGGCGTTTGTTGGTAGGAAGAACACTTTCTTGGAAAAGCGGTCTACCACCACCATGATCATATTGTAGCCTTTGGACTCTGGGAACGGTCCCATAAGGTCTACCAAAATCTCTTGCCAGGGTTGAGCTGGGATGTTCAATGGTTTCAACGGCACTGCCCTCTTTGTCCTGTCCGGCTTGACCATCTGACATGTCCTACATCCCTTTACGTACAGTTTGATGTCATGAGCCACCTTTGGCCACCAATAATTTCAAGTGATGACCTCAATGGTTTTTTCCACTCTGTAATGTCCCCATTGATGGTGCGTGCTCATTATTGTCTCCTGGATCCAGCTGTTGACCGCACATAAATCTGATTCTTCCATGTGACCAGCCTGTTTTCCTCTCTCCATTCTCTGCTATCGCCCTTCAAGCCCTCCAGGACTTGTTGCTCCCACTGTCTCTTGTTGATCTTTGCAATGTCTTTTTCCACATCTGACAATACTCTGTTGTCATCGTGGATTTGGACAAAAAGATCCTCCTTGAGAAGAATGACTCCCTCATTGTCAATCTCCTCCCCCTTATGGTCTGTCCTCTGTGACAGAAGATTTGCTTTGGAGTTGGATTTCCCTGGTTGGTGTTTAATGGTAAAATTAAACTCCTGTAGATCCAAAATCCATCACACTTGACACTGATTAATATTCTGCAGTTTTCGGAAATATGTGAGGTTTTGATGATCCGTTAAAACCTCCACTGGAACTTTTGTGCCTTTGAGATAATGTGACCACTCATAAAAGGCATGCATGACCACTAACATTTCTTCATTGTATATTTTGTAATTCCTTTCTGCAGGATTTAACAATTGTGAAAGAGAACTCCTCGAGTTTCCCCTGCTCCTCTTTACTCAATGGATATATCTTGCAATCCAACGGTTTTGACCCCGGAATGAGTTCAATTGCATGATCCCAAGGCCTTCAAGGTGGTAACTCATTGAAGGTCTGTTTCTCGAACACTTTCCGGTGACTTAAGTAGTGTTTTGGAACTACTTCATCAAGGGTCCTTTTGATGGTATGTTCTGATGCAATTTTTGTTGCCGTGGATTCATAAGCTCTGATCCATTCTTTGTCCACATCTTCGCACATCACTGCTAATAATCTGTCTCCCTCCTCAAGATGCATGCTGTGCTTGCTCTCCTTGTCCTCATCCTCTGTTTCTTCGGGTTCCTCAGAGTGCATATCTGGTTGGCATACACCTGGACACCAGTTGAAGAGAAGTGAGTTTTTTTGCCAGTTCACTTCTGGGTTATGGTACTTCAACCAGTTGTGTCCTAAAAACACATCCGTTTTTCCTAGCAAAGAAACACCAAACTCCCACGTCTCCATGTGAGTCCCTATTTTCAATTTCAGCTGCACCATCTCAGACAGCTTTCCATCCACATTTTCTGAACTGTCCGCATTGTATACAGGAATTGGGTGGATGAGTTTACGCGTATTGAGGTTGTTCCTCTTCACAAAGTCCTGATTCACACATGAGCCCGTGCATCCCAAATCCAACAGGGCCGTCACCGACATCCATTTTCTGGTCATAACTTCCATGACCAACACTGGTATGTTTAGTTGTCTTTTCCCCGTTCCTATAACATATTTCTTATGGTACTTCAAGTTATGCAAGTATCACATTGCGCCTTCTTCCATCCCTTGATTCAAATTGTGGACCATCTCCTTTGTCACTTCCTCCTGTCGCAATTTGTGACTCCACATCTTTAGAGACTCCAGGGCTTGGGGTATGGGTTGTTCCCATATCTGCCTCACCATTCATGGAGTCTGCCAGGGCTTCAAGCGAGATCCTACCACTCAGATAGGTTCACTTCTGATTTTTGATTCCTTAGACTTCATTTCATATTCAATACAATTCAAATCAATTGAATTCTGTATATTATTACATGAAATAGAAATGTTGTCCTTGCTTGTTCAGTTGGAACCTTTGCTGTTTGAGCTTCTCAAAAACCCTTCTCTTTTGCCCATTTGGCAATCGCCTTTGCATCCTCATCTGTCATATCCTCATTGAGGAAGTCCTTCCATCCATCTCTCTAATTCTTGCCTTTCCCTTCCATTTCCTGGGCTCTTTACAGTCCCTACTGAAGTGTCCTTCCTTGCTGCAGTTGTAGCAAGTCAACACCCTCTTCTTCCTATCCATGTCCATGGCGTTCGGATCCAGCCTTTGTGACGTTGACGCTGCAGCTGGGGGTGGTCCCTAGTTGCTCTGTTGAAATGGTTTGCAGGCATTGGTGCTGCCCTGTTTTGGGCTCCTGCGGTGCAGTATACTGCATGCGTGTCGTCGGTGTTGCCATGTTTCCGTAAAACGCCCTTGCATCTCTCCATGCCTTATTCAACTCCATTGCCTTGGAGTACCACCACTCTAAATCTCCTACTATCACTCCGTCTCCCAGTGCTCTGTTCTCCACTATCTTCAGACCCAACTGCGGGTTGAGACCTTGATGAAACTGTGCCACCAGCGCAATTTCATTGTACCCTGTGAGGGTGGCCAGACCTCTGAAGTCTATGATGTAGTCTTCAGTGTGGCATTTTCCCTGCAACAAGTTTTGGATCTTCCTTATTGCATTGTCTCTGGTTTTGGTTGTGAGGAAGAACACCTTCATCTGTTCTTTGAAGTCCTGCCAATGTTGGAATGGTCATCTGTTTATTAACGGTTCCTGAATCCATGGAGCTGTTTGGTGAACTGCCGTTCCCCCGTCTATGAGGTTTGCTATGCCCATTATTTCTTGAGCATACGTGGTCTCCACCCAGTACGTGCCTGCCAGTCGTCTGGCATCTCTCTCTGCTAAATACTCCAATACCTGTTGAAGTTTTACTCCTGCCCAATTTCCCGCTCAGTTTTGCCTGTCCTCCTTTAATTCTCTGCAAGGCTGTTATTACCATGATGTCTAATGAATCCATTTGCATCAGTCGGAAATAAGCCAGCATCTGCCATAGCCAATTTGCTACTTGGTCTGGTTGCCCTTTGTAATAGGCTGGTGGTTCTTGCCTGGGTTGCGGCATTCTGGGTGGTCTGGGACCTCTTATCATTTCCAGAATGGTGTTGGCAGACTTGGCCAAATTGGTTGCCATCTGCCTCTGCATTTCCGCTGGTGCTGCTTCCCAAGCTGCGTTTGTTGTCTTTCCTGCCCAAAGATTGGCAAATAGGACATGATAAAGGCAATTATTGCTGCTATCAATGCCTCTGTGATGCTGAACCCTACAGTGAAGTGGCGTTGAGCCCCACTTCCTTTCTCTTCTAGCAACCTTGTGCCCAACAAGCCGGTTGCGCTTGGTGTTATGTGGTACTTCCATGTCATGAAGCTGAAGACCACTTGAACCCTCATCTCTGGGTTCCTGAGTTCCGGCTCGTAGTTGGCAATTGTTGCCCATGACGGGCTTTGCGGCCATGCAAAAGTGTTCCAGTGTTCTGGTTTGAATAGCCATAGATAGCACAGACCCGCTGTCTCGGGTCTGTAACCATTGTATCCCACCAGTAATAATGATTGCTGGGTTGCTCTTTCTACACAATGCCTCCATGCATCCACATCTATTCTTGTGACTGGTATCAAGGTTCTCTGAGTACTCAACTCCTCAAGGAACCAGTTGCCCAGTACTCTTCCGTAACGGTCAACCGTCATCTGCCTTGTGACGCATCTTGTAACCATTACTAAGTCCCTGGATAAACTACCTCATCAGTGTGCTCCATGCCGACCTTGAAATTCTTGATCCCATACTTCCACGTGACAAGCTCATCGATTTGCTCCCAGTTGTAAATCTTAAATTCCCAATTGGGTCACTTCTCCATGTCCCAATAAGGAACCATGTGGTAGATGCATCAGGATTGTCATCGTCCCTGTCTAAGCCAAATATGGCATTCTCCTTTCGGAGTTCTGGTTCCCAGTCGGCAATCTGTTTGATCGTTGGATATGCCAGCCAGTCATACTTGTCATAGTACTCCTTTTTGAAGAGATACATATAGCAGTATCCCTTATGCTCCCACAGCTCGATTTGTGCAGTCATCCGACTGTACGGTTTGGTTTGCCTAGGTGGCGCCAGCTTCTTCACTGGTCCTGGTAACCCTGGTCGTACTGCGCTCCTCCACTTGTGCGTTCTAATTTGCTGCTCCCCCAGCAACTCTTCACCGCATTCTTTCAAAAACTTTGTCATGCTCAGCACGTTGAAGTCGTCCATGACTCCCTTGGATATGTGATCCTTGGGAGTTGCATTCATAGCCATGTGCTCTGGCTTTTCTCTTATGGATGGGTAGTAATTTTGAATGCGCATGTAATGTGCTGTGTTCTTTATATTCCCATTGAGCGTGTGCTGAAGACAATTTCTTGCCTGCTGAGACAAGCTCCAGTGCTTGGCCACCAATGCCAAGTCTCACAGTGTGCCATCAAAGGCCCGTCAAACATAGCTAGCTAGGACCTGCAGGTCCAGCTCCACTTCCAATACTAGACTCTGGCCGTCACCAAAGCCTTTGCCACCAACCTTGACTAGGTTGACAAATGCTCCCTGGGACCATTTGGACTTTTGATCCCTGATCACCTTGTTGCTCTCCACAATGTAGATCCTATTGAGTCTCATTCAAACTTCACTTGTATGCCCTTCATTGACTGAATTTGTTTATCATTTCGTCATACTTGGCATACACCTGCTCATAGATGGCTACTCCTGCCTTCCTCTGTTTACTCCAAGACACCTTTGGGATAAAGCATCCGACCAACTCGTCTGCACTAAACTTCCACTCCAGGACCTTGGTTACCCAGTCTTGGTTGACTGGTTTTGCCACAGCCTGTGTTGCGCGCTCCTTTTCCGCTTTCTGCGCCTGCTGCGCCCTTTCTTTAACAACACGTTCCTCTTTGCATTGTTGTAACAAGGCCTCCCAGGCCAAGTCTTGCTCCTCCTGAGCGAGTTGTTCTGCCTCTCCTTGATGGTGGGTTTCCTGATCGAGAAGGCGACCTGCCTCCTCTTTCCTCTGAATGCGCATCTGTGCCTGGTGCATGATCCAACACAACACATGACTGTTGTGTTGCACTGGTACTGGCTGTCTCGCTAGCCAGCACTTCCTGTTGTACTGGAAATTCTTCTAGCACCTGTACTCAGGTTCGGCCCGACGTGTCTTGATGAGACCCTGTAACAAAACTCTGTCTTGCCAAGGTCCCACACTGACCCTGTGCAAGGAGCATTCCAATTCTTCTGCTGAGACAGGCTACACCTGGTATTGCCAGTAGGATATCCACCTGCTCTCGAGGTCCACAAACGTCCCCCCACAGAACTCTTCGATTGCAGTCTTCCACATGATGCATGAGGGTGGTGCCCGGGTTTTTGCTCAGATGTCCTGTGCTCAGGGTTTTACCCCCGATATGTAATTGGTATTCTGAGACTGTGCATCCTTGATACACGGCACCCCCATGCATTTTCTTTGGGTGTTTTCCCACCCTCTTCCGCTGAACAGTCTGCCAGGCCCCCAGACTCACTATCCAGGGCAACCCGACACTTGCAACCCACCCAGTTGGGTCGCCTTAGAATCCTGTGCAAAAATTGCTGACTTACTAGTGTCATCCAACACCAGCATGGTCCTCTCTTGATGAGCGTTACCGTCATGGTAACCACTCTGCTCGTCATAGTTGTTGTTGTGAAAATGAAGTCATTTGACATTGTACAAACATTGTGCGAGGTAGTCTTGTAAGGCTCTTGATTATGTTACAAGGTTGCTAGACAAGTCGCACAACCAGCGAGGGACAAGAGAAAGAAAACAAGAAACTCTTGTACTGTCTAGGACAGTGACAATCAAGAGCCTAGAGCTCTTGACACAAACTGCAGGACTATATACCCTGTGCCTCATGCCGTCACATGACCAACATGTCTCTACCTCACCCTGACCCGCGGGACGCTTACATAATACCAATAAGATAAAAGATAAGATCAACAATAAGATCTTAGATAAGATCGAACTGTGACACTACAGTGGGGAAGCACAGTACAGGATAATCAGAGAAATGAGCAAATCACTCCATAAACATATTTGCAATCAACTCAATCATGAGGGTTTTTAGAAGGAGATGAGTGTAAAAAGGCGTCACCCATCTCAGACAATGAATTAGAACAAGAACTAGCTATCAGAGGTGTACAAGTATATTCTACAAGTCAATACAAGATCTCAATACCAATCTCTGAATGTTCTAACCAACACTTTACACTCCCCCATGTGTCCTTGTGGACTCCTCAGGACTCCCTGTAGACTCCTGGTAAATTGACATAAAATGAGCCTTTCAACCAGGAGTGGACAAGGAGTCCTTGTGGACTCCCTGTTCACTCCCTGTTCACTCCTCATTGACTGCAAAAAAGGAAAAATGCCAGGAGTCATCCAGCCAGGAGTGAACTGGGAGTCCTTGTGGAGTCCTGCTCACTCCTTGTTCACTGCTGCAAAAAGTAGTAAGTAAAAATGCAAGGATTGGACAGGAGTCCCTGTGGAGTCCTGCTCACTCCCTGCTCACTTGTCATCACTGCAGCAATGGCAACAAAAGTCTGTTAATGTCACATAACAAATCTCAACAACTACAACTACACTATTCCAAACCATCATCATCTGCATTAATACCAACACCATCACCACCACTACACCATCCACCTGTGGCCCCTTTTTTCCCTCTCTGATTGTTTGTTGATGACATGTCTTGTGTGATAGAAGAGCATAGTATGCAGGAACCAGTTAAAATTTCCACTGTCATCCTTTTCAATATTTGCTCATATCCACCTAGCCATGCATTCAGTTGTTCACATGCCTGTGTATTGAAGGCATGCTTGTAATAAAGCTCTCCCTGAGCTGTTCTTCCTGCAATAACCAGGTTTGGAGCAGAACCATTCATAGGGGCAGGATTGCACCACTCCTGACACAGTTGGTCTGATGCTCTGTGGTTGGAGTAGTGATATGTATCAACTATAAATCTAGCTGTATTCTTCCATTCTTCCCATTTTCCATTTGTTAGACAACTTCAAAGAACTAAACAGGCCTTGTCAATGCAAACATAATCAGGCCTGGACTCAGAAGTGGGATAAACTTTCTCCAAAAAACCCATGATATTTCCAGGTGACTCTGACTTTGCAAATTTTGCCCAAGCTACAACAACTCCACAGGGTGCACATATGGTTTCTACACAGTAGAATCTTGTGGAGTAAAGGAATTTCTTGCTGTATGTGTAGTTGTTCTTCATCATGTGGATGCACATTATTGTCTGACTGAGGCATCCATGGCCATGTCTCATCTGGCCTTTGTAGTGCTCTCCTAAAACCTCCCAATGCCTGTTGTCTGTGATTCCTTAAATACATTTGCCAAGTACCTTGTTGTTCACAGGCTTCAGTTCCTTGTACCTTTGGATTGGAACAGTTTGCAACATGGCAAAGACCATCATACAAATGTTCATGAAAAGCACAATACATGCCACCTCTTGAATTTTGCAAGTTGCTGATGCAGTCTTTATAGGCACAGTGTGAATGGCCCATGACAATGCCATCCAGAACAACCATTGTCACAGGTGCATTTTCTGTATCTTTACTTGGACTACCTGGCTCATTTTCTACATTGGTTCACCTTGGAGAACTTCATCCATTCCCACCATGCCTGATATGTCATTAGATAGATGACATCAGCAGATTCCTTATATTTGTGTGTACATTCTTCACAAGTATGTTGTTCAGCAGCCCTGATAATTCCATCCTCACCAAGGGTTTTAAATGCCTCTCTTGTGACCTCATCTGTTGACAGACCATCTTGCAATGTGAGGTTTGTTTAAGTTTGAAGCAATGAAATGTATAGACTCTTGGACAAATGCTTGCCAGATCTGATGTCTTGCCACTTCCCCAGATGACTCAGTCATCATTGCAAAATCTGAAAATGCAGCTGCAGATGCATGGAAAGTGTTATATGCCACTCAGCACAGCTGAAGTAAATCTGCGATCAACCCACAAATTTCTTCCAATCTTGACATACTTAGCAGCATTGAGGTATACCCACTCATGTCTATTCCCATTTGCTATAGTGCCCTCTCATGATCACATAGCACAGTGTTTTGCACCCTTTGCAATACCCTGACAAACAGGTACTTTTCATAAGAAATGAAGTTCTTAATGAGTCACACATGTGGAACATCTCGCTGTCTTGTCCATTGATATAAAGCATTTTTATTGCAAGCATGAGTCTGACAAACTGCTCTTCCGGACAAACAATGTGAACAGGCCGTATTTCCTCTTGTGAAACAGGCTTTAAATTACCCTTGAATTTTCCATTTGTTTTGCATGGGTACAAGTCAAGAAGTCTGCAATGCATCAATTTTGAGACCATGAGCAATGGCAACTTTTTTCTTATCTGTAATGCACTATGCAAGTCTGATGCCTTCAACAAGTGGCTGCTTGTCTCTCTCAGCCTGTCATTCAGTGCATATCCCAGACATCTAATCCAACCTGTTGCTACTGTGCTCCTCCTCCTTTGCACCTTTGGACTCCTTTGACAAAAGTGTAGACTAAGCAGATCAACATTCTCTATAGTAGTGAAGAGGGTCATTAACACCACTGATAATGTTACAGTAAGCTAAAGTGATCCTCAACAAATTTATTGAACACCTTGAATGTGAAGGTTGCTCCCCTGTGCAGCAACAGCAGGAACATAGCATAGCATCACAATGATGACCATCATCCAAGTAGGAACTGAAAAAGACATGCATAGGACTACCTAATTTCAAAAACATAACACATAGGTACAATTCAATGCTTACTTAGCCTTCCTCTTGGCTCTTCTTTTGGCCAATTGAGATGGCCCTTCACCTTGTCCACATTGTCCCTCTTGTTTACCCTTCTCCCCCTTTCCCCTTCTTCTCTCTTTCTCATCTTTATGATCAGCAAAGGTATAAGTAGCCTTCCTCTTGCCCAAACCTCTGTGTCTGTGGGCTACCAACTTCATTCTCCAGCCACCTTGAGCACAGGGAAATTATTGATATCAGAAAATGCAGGAACCACATAAGCAAACCAGGTTGACTTGGATGCAAAAAGTTCAATGATAGTGATTGCAGTAGGCCTCTTTCCAGGCCAGGTCCCACCCCCCACCTTCTGATCCAATGCCTGCTGAGCTTCCAGGCACCCTTTGTATCTGGCATAGTACTGCCTGATCCCAAGAGCCTTAGAGCTCACCTCCCTTGTCAATTGCTCAGGAATGTTGAGCAATGTAATAAGTTCATTTTTGGAGTGCTCTGCACCTGTAGATTTTCCTACTTGTACACTCACAGGAGGCTCAGACCTGCCTTGAGGGCCATCTCAGTGTCTAACTCCTGTATGGCTTTTAGCACTCAGAAATGTCAGATATAACTTTACTTACAGCACAGATGGTCACAGTAGGTTTTCCATCAAGAATTATCCACTCAAGTTCTTCATCATCAATAAAGGCACTGCTGAAAGGGCCTTTGATACTCCACAATCCATCTTCTACCACATATATAATCCTGTTTTGTGCTACAGCAAGTCAATATCATGGTTTTTGAAAATGCAAGCAAAATCACTCACCTTCAATGTAAGGAGCCCTCTTACCAAGACTTGTTAAGACAGGGCCCAATGTTGGGCAGACAGCTATCTTAAAAACCATCTTGGGAGCAGTATCCCCAGGATCCTTAACCAGGGCATCATGTACCCTGATGATCCCCTTACCAGAAACAGTTGGCAGGGTAAGATCTTCTGTGTCTCCAAGGTTGAAGACATTCCCTAAGGCATTGCCCCTTAGAATACCTCCAGTGGTGCGAGAGGAGCCTTCCAGTGCAGGCATGGGTCCTATTTCTTATTCATGTCAGAGACTTGTAGTGGTACATAAATAAGACACCATCTTACCATCATCCTGATCAAAAAATATATTCCCACCAATCTGTGCCTTTCAGTCAGTTAGGGAAAAGATGGGCATCAATTTGATGCTATCAACTAACCTCCTTTATTGGATCTGAATTTTCATCCTGTTTCCAGCTTTCAGAAATATAATTATGAATATGCCTATTCAAACTGACCTCATCCCCAATATCATCTTGTACACCCAAACTCTCCATGTCAAGATCTTTCACATCATGCTCCTGATCATTGCTACTTCCATCATCATCACTAACATCCCTCTTGTCACCATCATTGCTGGTGTTATTGACTGAACCTTCTCAAATGAGTTTCTCACAAGAAGGCAACATGACATACTTGACTCCTCACTACTTTCCTCCAAGTCATCTTGTTGAATACGAGTTGATTGAATTTGGGCTGCCTTGGATGGGGCAAAGGAAATAGCAGACTTGCGGACACGTGCAGGTGGTGCAACAGGTACACCACTGTCCTCAAGTACTTGTTCAGCCCTACAAGAAACATTGTACGTAACTGTACAATGTAGGTATAACATTATAGGTATGACTTACGGTGTGTTCTGAGTTGGTGCCATAATGGCATCTTCAGCAGCTCGAGCAGCTGATGTTTTCCTAGTGGATCTGGTTTAGCCCAGTTAGCTATGAGCTTGGGGGTGGGTTGCTGCTTACCTGAGGGGCAGGAATATTTCTGGGCAAGCAGTGGGAATGAATCAGTGGTGGGCGCAAATTGTGGCAGTGGGAATTGTTGGTGGGTGCAAATGGTGCAGTGGCAATGCAGTTAGCTATGGGCTCACTGAGGGGGTGGGCTGCTGCTTACCTGAGGGGTGGAATATTTGCAGGTGAGCAGGTGCAAAAATTGTGGCAGTGGGAATTGTTGGTGGGTGCAAACAGGTGCAGTGGAATACAGTTAGCTACAGGCTCAGGGGGTGGGCTGCTGCTTACCTGAGGCGGGAACAGTTCCAGGCGAGCCGCTGGGGCTGCACTAGCCTCCTCATTGAGCACATCAGCTCAATGTGCTTTCTTGCGGTCCTTCTTCGGACTCTTGATAGACGCTGTTGATGTTGTCTGTTTGCGAGTCAAACAGGGAGGCGGGGAGTGCAGGGCAGCAGCCATATGTGCTGAGCCAGTTGTGGGCATGTGGGAGACAAGGTGCACAGCAGTTGTGACCATGTGACATGCACGTAACAAGCATCAGGCAGTTGTGACCATGTAACAAGCATCAGACACAGTTGTGACAATGTGATGTGAAGCTGTAACAAACATCACACACTGTCACAATGGCACTTTTACACTGATGAACAAGGAGTCCTTGCACTCCTTGTGGACTCCTCATAGAGGGAGTCCAGAGGAGTCCCAGGATTTGTCAGGAGTCCACCAGGAGTCCTGGCTCACTCCCAGCACATTTTGGCTGGGGATGAGGGGTCTTCTGGGGAGGTGGGAGTCTGGGAATTTCCCTCTGGAGTCCCGGATCTTGAAATCTTGGAGTGGTCAGGAGTCTTCAGGAGTCCACAAGGAATGCGTGGGGACAGTAAAGACCTCGCAAAAAGTAGTAAGTAAAAATGCAAGGACTGGGCAGGAGTCCTGTTCACCTGTCACCAATGCAACAATGGCAATAGAACAGTACTTTACACTAAGCCACCTACCCAGGTGGACTCCACATGGACTCCAGGCAAAGTCCAGGAAAAAACCAAAACAATGTAGAAAATCCATATGGAGTCTATGTGGACTAAACATGTGTGCATTTCTCACATGTCATATTTCCACTATCTAAATGGTGAGAATCACAACATGCATTTGGCTCAAATTTCTTATATGTTACCAATATGTCACTTTCACTACAGCACAAAATAGGTACAATCAAGATATGTGTTAGGATTGCAATCCTAGCCCCTCAATTTTGGTTTTACTCTACAGTCATCTGGGATGACTGCTACATGCTTTATAACAAGCCAGGGGCCTTATAGGATACAAAGGGACACTAATGGTTGAGTCAGCACATGGGGGCACTCACCAGAGGATGAGATGATGGTTGGACAAGCCAGCCAATACTATATACAGAAGGACAGCCAGACTAGGAAGGTGGATTGCCACCTTGATGGCATCATACTTGGCATCAGTGCATCAGGAAGATCAGTGGATCAAAGCCATCATACATCAGACAAGACGCAGGACAGTGCACATATCTATAAAGGATTGCAAGGCAATATATGAAGCATTGAGGCATAGCCCCTTTTGGACAGGGATTTAGAGCAGTCCAGAATGAGTCTATGAGTGGCAGCACCCAACCATGTGCTCACAAGAACAATAAGAGTGAGTCAGAGCAGGGGAGTGCTGATGGGTCAAGGAGTTGCAAGGATCCTCATAGAGTAGTATATAAGTAGGTAACTTGTAGCTGGAGTCTCTCCAGACTTCAATAGTTTCTCTCTTGCCCCAATCTATCCTGTTTTGTCTCCTTTCTACTCTCTGGCTAGAGACAAGGCCTGTGGGCCCCAAGGGGATGTAAGGGTTGTGGTTATGGGGTGTGAGCTCATAACAATATGCCCTTTCAGACTACTTCTCTCACATGTCATTAACATGTCACATTTTCCAACAATGCTCAAACTGAAATCATGACATGCATTCAGACCACTTTCCACTACTTTTCTCACCTGTCACCAACATGTTACATTTTCAACCATCCAAAACAGCAAAAATCATAGCTGCTTCCACCTCAATAATGTCAAGTGCAATCTGTGACTCACCTAAATTTTGATGGTTGTTTTTGCGAGAGCAAAGGAGTATGTGCAAGACATGTTTTGTGTTGCCAGTTGGGATCCTGTTACACCTATAACGTGTTTAGATCGTCAATCTCAAGGACAACGAGAGCAAGGCCTTCTCAAGGAACAGCCAAGCTACTACACGAGTGTAAGACTGGAGAGTGAGAGTGTGCTGAGACGAGCTAACAGTTCAGTCAAACGGTTTGACCGTTAAAACTAGACTGGAGGTCCAGTCTATGGATTGCAAGGTTTATATACATGTACAGGAGTGCATAGGCATGTGATAATAAAGGTAGGCATGTGATAATAAACACTGGCATGTGTTAAAGGAATATTACATGTGATAAAAGCGATAGGCATATGATAAAAGGGACTCTAGCATATTCGACGAAGTAAGAAAAGCATAATGATGAGAAAAACGTACTGCATAGGGATAGGGGTTTTACATAAGCATACTTGAGGTATGATTGTAACATAGCCTCCGTTCTAAATTAAAAGTCTATCTTTTCCAAAGATAAAATCAATAACAAAACATAGAAATTGATATGAGAACTCAATAGTAGTCCTTTTCTACGTGCTCATATTATGCATGGCATCTTCATCATAGGTTAACTTGATGTGTGAATCCTGTCCTGGGCGATTATGACGAGAGTGATTGCCGTGACGAGGTGGGTGTCCAAGTGGTGTATTGTTTGCGGAGGAGAAACGAGGAGGGGCGTTCCTAGTAGGTGGACGAAGTCCCTGAGTGGCAAACAGTGTCTGGCATTGTGGATGGGCGTTTCGGCATACTTGTTGACGAGTATTGGGCAGTATTTGATCTGCCATTTCGTCCTGGATATCTGAATAGGTGGTAGGCGAAGGGGACTGATGGTAGTTCACTTCCATTCGTCGTGCTTGTCATGACCTGTTCTCAACGGTCAAAATCTCTAAGACATTTTTATTCTTTTTCTTGTATTTTACAATAGCTGTAGCCAAACATCTTAGTCAGGTTGGCGTCTATCTTATCTAGTCAGCGCTAAGATTAGATAACGATTAGATAACGATTAGATTATATTACGGACTACCGGACCGATGACTCATGGACTATGACTCAGGCTTACCAATGCACAGCAACGGGGCCGATTATGTTATCTCTTTTACTCATACTTACTCAGCGTAGCTACTATTATTAGAGTGGTGCACAGACCACCCTTGTAGTATATAAACTGAGCAAGATAGCACCCAGAGTCCTCAGTCGAGTTCTCTCGGGTTTCCACTCTATCCTCACTCCTCTCCTCCTAAGTCTGCTGTTGGGGCCCTAAGACGTCACGTCAAGGGGTAGTCCTGATAGTGCTTGCGTCGGAGGAGGTATTTGCTGATTATTTCGTTGTCTAGGGTTCGCTGAAGATGTGTTTGAAGCTGAGGCGATGGTTGATGCGTAGGTAGGAGGGGGTTGTGGTGCCGTTGGCCGAGGATATGAAAATTCTTCGAGGAACGTCATATGAAAGGGTCTTCTTAGCCCTTGCTCAGGTTGAGTGAAAGAATTGACGTCTTCTGGGTGTTCATTTGGTATCCTTCCTGTCTGTGGATGGTGCGTCGTATAGTGATCGGCGTCTCCGCAGATGTAGCATCCTTGTAAAGTGTCCCTGTCTTCTCCTGGGTATCTATAATTAACCGGTTCCCAAGTTTGAACGGTTGGTGCGCCATCTGGTGCTTCTCTTTCGTCATTTGGTAAAGTAACTATCCTTGAGCGTCGAGGGTTAGTGAAAGGGGTAGTGGGAATGTCGACTCCTTCAATATTATAGCCTACATATAGTTGTGTCGTTGCTGCGTTTTGATATTTCCAGTTGAGTTGTGGGAGTCTCTGGTCATATAGCATGCTGAGAACCGTAACCTTCTGTCGAAGCGTCCGAAGATGGTTGAGGTTAAAGCCTGTTGCTTCCCTGGTAGGGTTCATTCGTGATGCTAGATGTACAACAGTATCTACCGTTCCAAGTAAATTGATGGCTTCCACTTTAGGGTTTTGCTGGAGAGTGATCATGCCGGTTTCGGCGACTCAATAGCAATTTGGATTGAAATAAACGTCTCTGTGTCCTGCTGTGGTTCGTCTGACTGCTTCTTCAACATAAGATTCGACTCCAAGAAGTACAAGTGCTTGGATAGTGTCCCATATGTGAAGGGTGACGAAGCGATCCTCATGTGGAACTGGGAATCGATGCATGAAGTTGACAAGTGTTGAAACGAATGCTGCTAGTTCCAGACAAACTTCTCGTTCCAATATGTGGCATAGACTGTTGCAAAAGCTCCAGTTCGTGAACAAGACCCATAAGCGAATGATTCTAGATCGTGCTTTGAGGTCTAGGTATCCTGGGATCTGATAGTGCTTGAGGATATTTTCGACGATGACTAGGTCGAAAAGAGGGAGGTTGTAATTGTCCTCATAATTATGCATGAAGCGATTGGGAGGTAAGTCTTCTTCTCCTGCATTGTGAGTGATGGGGCGCCTCTCTGAATATCCGAAATGAAGGTGGTGCTGGTGAGAGGGTCCAGACGGTTATGAACAGTAGTGACAGTGGGCTGAATAATATTTTGGATGGAAATGTCAGCGACATTGTTGGGATGGAGGTCGTCTCCTGGACGAGTGGTTTGATGAGCCAATAACTCAGCATAGATGTCGTTGATTGCAGCCCCATTGCGTTGAATCATGCGTCAACTTCTCTAGCAGTTTGGACTGCATGTCTGAGGTCTCCTAAGACCGATTCGCTTCCTGCCAATAACTGTGTTAGTCCTCGTGTAATAGGAGCTAATTCGGCGGTGCTGAGAGCATCATAGGGAGGTGGTAACATACTGGGGGGTACAGGCAATGGTGCAGGCGATGGAGGGCTGCTGATCTGACGCGATGGCGTGGTGGGCGCATCGGGAATGGTGTTAGGAGGTGTGTGACGAGGGGTAGAGGTCTGAGAAGCATTGGAGGTGGTGTGAGACATTGTTTAGGATATAGAGCGTTGCTTTCGACGTGGGCGAATGCTAGAACTCAAGGTTGGGAGTCTGGGTAATCGATGTCTCTCCTTATATTCCAAAAGCGTCTCTTCAGAGTGTTCTAAATTATCTTCGTCTTCCCATGAGTTGTCAGACGTTGGATAGCCTTTCCATTTAATGAGATATTGCCATTTGCTACCTTTCCTTCGGTGTGAGACAATGGTCTCTATTTCAAACTCTTCTTTGTTGTCTACTAGATCTGGAAGTGGTCTAGGATAATTGGGTCCGTGGATATCGTTTTCCTGAAAGGGTGTGAGAAGCGACACATGAAACACCGGGTGAATCTTCCATCTTTGGGGTAGGTGAAGCTTATATGTCACCGGTCCGAGTGCCTTTTCTATTGTGAAAGGTCCTTCTCTTCTAGGAGCAAATTTCCGAGGCTGATCGGTTTTAAGGTTCCTAGAATCTAACCAAACCTGGTCTCCTTCCTTGAAGTGGTGTGTCTTGCCTTTGACACGCTGCATCATGAGCTGTCTTGATAATTCATGTGCTGCTAGCGCTTCATCTCTGATTTGATTGATTAATCTGAAACACTCTTCTGCTGTTGGAACATTTATGCGTGGAAATGCAGTTGGTATGGCCATTGGTTCGGTTCCAAACATGATTTCGAACAGTGCCATTTTGGTGGATTGGTGTGGGCGCTGATTGTGCGCAAATTCTGCCAAAGGGAGATATTCTTTCCATGTGATGGATGATCGGTACAAAATAGCCTGAGATATGTTTCAAGTTCTTGATTTAGACGTTCTGATTCTCCATCTGTTTGTGGATGAAAGGCTGTGGATTTCCGATGATCAATTCTGAATATCTTGCACATTTCTTCGAATACTTTTGATGTGAATTGTGGTCCTCTATCCGATATAAGTGTGGTGGGTAGTCCGAAGCGTTTATAGACTTCGTTGATGTAGGAGTTGGCCGTGTCTAGGGTGGTGAAAATTTTCTTGCAAGCGATGAATATTACCCCCTTTGTTAAGCCTTGATCGACCAGGTCAAAACAGAATCAAACCCATCTACTAGGGGCAGATCTGTGACGAAATCTAGTGAAACCTGTTCAAAAGGTCTTGTGGCAGTCGATTTGAGCGGCATGAGGCTGGGTATAATTGGATGTGTGTTAACTTTCATTTGTTGGCATAAGGCGCAACCTTCAACCCATTTGTTGACAAGGGCTGCCATTCCTGGCCACCAATAATCTCATTTGATGAGTGATAGAGTTTTCAGACGACCTGGATGACCCATAACGGCGGGGTCATGGTGTAATTTAATAATATCTTGTCGTAAATTTTTCGTTATCTGGGATATAAATTCGTCCTTGGTAACGGAGTGTTTCACCATCATATTTCCAATCGGTTAGCTTAGCTTTGAGCGGTAGTTTTCCTATTTTTAAACCATTGGTAATCGTTGTAGCGAATTTATCCGTTTTCGTAAGTTTCGTGATTTCTGTGGCCCAAGATGTCATAATTGATCGAATAACCATTTCAGGCGTTATCAGGTTTGAGGTACTGCCTTGGCTTTGGCTTCTTCTTCATTTACATGATCTGGGCGTCGTGATAAGGCGTCTGCCTGTATTAATTTTGATCCTGGGACATGCTCCAGAGCGATGTCATATTCCATGATCTCTTGCCACCATCGAGACTGTCTGGCAGTCATCAGCTGTGGGTGTTTGTAGTAAGAAAGATTCTTGTGATCGCAATGAACCATGATCCGATGTGGTGATCCTTTCAAAAGATGCTTCCATGTTTCAAATGCCTTCTTGATTGCCAATAACTCGCGATCGTAGACCTGGTATCTTTGTTCTGTGTCCGATAATCGATGACTCATGTATCGCATGGGTGTAATTCTCCATCAGACCCTCGTTGTTTTAATACTGCCCCTACTGCCCAATTTGACGCGTCTGTCTCCAGGGTAAAGGGTTTCAACGGATCTGGCATTACTAGAACCAGTTCCTCTAAGAATTTCGCCTTCAGAGCGTCGAAAGACCTCTGGCATTCTTCATTCCATGCAAACAGAACGTTCTTCTTGGTCAATTCTGTGAGCGGAGCCACTACTTCTGCATAGTTCCCAACAAACTTCCTGTAAAAATTCGCAAATCCTAAGAAAGACCGAACTTGTTTGACGGTTTTTGGTTCTGGCCATTTGCTAATACCAGTCAGCTTTGCTGGATCCATCTTAATCTGTCCTTCAGCAATGATCATCCCTAAGAAATCAACTTCTTTGGCGATGAATTTGCATTTCTCTAGTTTGAGAAACAGATCCTTCTCCTTGAGTCGCTGTAGGACTCTCTGAGGTTGCTCCCTTGTCTCTTTTTCTGTTCTTCCATAGATCAACATGTCATCAATATATATCACTAGCCATCCTTCGTTGATCATATCTCTGAAATATTCATTCATCATCGTTTGAAACGTTGCTGGAGAGTTGCATAATCAAAAACATAACAGTGGGTTCAAAAAGTCCTCTGTTTGTGATGAAGGCTGCTTTCCATTCGTCTCCTTCTTTAATTGCACATTGTTGTATCCCCAACGCAAATCCAGCTTTGAAAAGTACTTGGCATCTCGCAATTTAAGCATAAGGTCGGTTACTAAGGGTAACGGATAGGCATTTCGTTTGTCCAACTATTGACATATCTGTAGTCCTGGCAAGGTCTGAATTCGCCTTTTTCCTTCTTTGGGACAAAAAAAGGGTGACGCTTGTGAGGATTGGGATGGACGGATATATCCTTTAGCAAGTTGGTCGTCTAACCATTTGTCAAGAAGTTCTTGTTCTATGATTGACAACGGATAGATTTTGCTGATTTTCGGTTTAAAACCTTCCTTTAAGTCGATTGCATGATCCCATGGTCTAGAGGATGGGAATCTTTCCGATGCTTGTTTATCAAATACGTCTTTCCATTTATGATAGTCTTCTGGAAGCATTGATTTATCTTCCTTTGAGGCATGTTTCTGTGCGAAATCTTGAGCAGCAGTTAACTTCGATTGAATCCAAAGGTGATCAGTCTCTAGATCTTCTTCTAGTTCGTCTTCATTGTCTAACAACTCTGTTTCCATATGCATTTGTCTGATGTATGATTCAATATGCTTCGTCTTCAATGGTAGTGTCTTTATTCTTCCAATTGACAAAATCAACGGCGCCTGTGGCCCAATTGATTCTAGGGTTGACTCTACGAAGCCATGGTAATCCTAAGATCACCTTCTGATCGCCTAACTTGGTTACATAGAACCAATCTTCAAAACTTTGGCCTTTAATCGTATATTGCATTTGGATTTTGTATCTTAAGGATCCTGCCTTGTTGAGCGTTCCATCTACGTTCCTGACTGGTAATGGCTTTAATAGTTTTCGTACTTGTGTCCAATCAATTATCAGCAATTTACACTCCCCCCCCCAAACGAGTGGAATCCGAGCTCAGTCCGAGGACTCCGAGTAGAATCCGAGTCCAGTCCGAGGAAGTGATAAAAAGTGATAAAATCCAAGTAGACTCCGAGTTCAATCCGAGCTCAGTCCGAGTTGGGAACTTTTACCATTCAATCCGAGCTGAACTCGGAGTGAGCTTGTACTCCAAGCTCAATCCGAGCCCATTCTTAACTAACTGTCCCAATGCAGTATCACATTAAGTTGCCTATATCTCCATGATAACACCTTCAAATTACATTATTCTTGATTTCCCGTGTAGCCTCTACTTTGGTTAATATTATTTGCACTAATTGTTTGGCCTTGTTTGGCCTAGATAGAATTCTGTGTTACCAGCAAGAAAAATCATCTATTTGACTATATCTACACAGAAACACCTTCAAATTACATAATTCTTTATTCGGTATGTACCCCTACTTATGCTTATAATTTCTATATATACACTTTGGCTTTTTTGGGCTTCATGTTATTCTATGCTGTTAACAAACAAAAGACATTAAATTGGCCATATCTCCATTGCAACAGTTCAAATTACATAATTTTAAAAGAAAAGTGTAACCTGTATATAAGATAAGTTGTAATTAACTGTATCACTACATATCATCAGCTGAATCCCTCTCATCCTTATCGATATTCACCCCTTGCTTTCTGATTACTTGCTTTGTGTGATAATAAAGCATGGTATGTAAGAACCAGTTAAAATTCCAGGATTTCATTCTCCTCAAGATATTATCAAAGCCACCCAACCAAGCATTCAATTGTTCACAGGCTTGTGTATTAAATGCACGCTTGAGGTAAGGCTGCCCTTTTGCATCTATTGCCACAATTACCAGGTTGGGAGCTGATCCATCCAATGGTGCAGGATTGCACCATGTACGACATAACTGATCTGATGCACGATGATTGACATAATGATAAGAGTCAACAATGAATCTGCTTGTATTTTTCCAGCTTTCCCATAAGCCACTGTTAACACACCTCTTGAGTACCAAGCAAGCCTTGTCAATACATATATATGAAGGTCTGCTTTCAACACTTGGATATACCAGATTGAGGAAGTTCAATATGTTTCTTGGTGATTCAGAATTTGAAAACTTTGCCCATGCTATTACAACACCACATGGTGCACAGATAGTCTCAACACAGTATGTTCTTGGAGGTGTGAAGAGTTCCTCATGTGTCACCTGATCATCCTCCTCCCCCTCCTCAGTATCATGTGCCTGTTGTGAAGGAGCAAAAGCTGACATCCAAGGCATTGTCTGATCTGCTCTTCTCATGGCCCTTCTATATCCTCCCAGTACATTAGTCTTATGATTGATGACATGCCTTTGCCACCTGTCCATATGCTGCTCACAGGCTTGAGTGCCTTGGATCTTTACATTGGTGCAACCACCAACATGGCAAACCCTTCCAACTAGATTTTCATGAAAAGCACAGTATACTCCACCACAAGCATTTAACAAGTCTGAAGTGCAACCTTCATATCCACAATACTGGAAGAGAACTTGAATGCCAATTAATAGGCCTGGATAAAAAAACTTACTGTATGTCCTGTTATAATTCCATCCATGACAATCATTTTCACAGGTGCACAATCCTCAATGATGTTACTCTGAAATGTTTGTGCAATACCTGCATCCTCCATGCCAACAATGGCTGATGGATCAATTCTACCTGTGCCAAAAGCAGACTGCTCCCTGTACTTTTGTGTGCACTCATCACAACTGTGTTGAATTGATCCTTGAATAACACCACCATTCCCTAGAAGGTGGAAAGCCTGTCTTGTTACTTCATCTATTGGCAGCCCATCTTCTAGTGTGAAATTTAGGTTAGATGCTGCAGCCTGAACACGTAATGATTCTTGTACAAATGCATGCCATATCTGCCTCCTTGTCAATTCTTTTTCAGGCCTAAATGACATGTTCCAAAATTCTGCATAAGTGGCTGTTGATGCATGGAAATTATAAATGCCACTCATGACAGCTGAAGTAAAGTGTCTGTCAACCCATAGACTCTGTCCAATTTTTATGTATGTAGCAGAGTTTAGGTAGACTCTGTCATGCCTGTTGTGTATTGGATTGGGTACTGATTCATGATCAGTATAGTAGACTGTCTTGCAATCTGGACATTGACCACTGAGTACAGGCACTTGGTCATAGGTAACAAAATCTTTTATCAGTGTCACCAAGGGTATGTCCTTTTGTTTGGTATTCTGAATCAATGACCTTGGATTGCAGCTCATAGATTCACACACAATTGAATCTGGGCAGATAACATGCACTGGAGAAATTTCAGCATGTGAAACTGGCAACAGCTTCCCTGTGAATTTCCCTTTCTTATTATAAGGTGACAGTTTTAGCAGCTTAGCCAATGCATCCAGCTTCAAGGTAACTTTGGTGATGACTTGATCATTCTTGCTATCTTCAGTGTCATGATTTGCTTCACCCACAGGAAGGATTTGTGCATTATTAGCATTTGCTCTCTTCAATATTGCCCTTGTTAAGCAGTTCATCCAACCAGTAGTTAAATTGAATCTCTCCCCCCTATATTTTGGGTTTTGTTGTCGAGCATGTAGTCCAAGAAGCATGGTATTTTCAGTCATGGAGAATAGAATCATTAAAACTGCAGACAATGATATTGTTGAGTGGAAGTGGTTCTCAACAAATTTGCAGAATTCTTGAAAAGGTATGTCTGGGAATGGTTGCTCAGGTCTTGCTGCAACCACAGGGATCATATGAAGTACACATAGGCACACCACAGGAAAAGTCATTGCATTCAAAAGCCATAGCAAAACATACAGCATACTACAAATCAAGGAGACACAGGAAATTGAAGACAAACATTTGTATCAGAGTATGGGCTTACTTGTTGGACTTCTTCTTGCCTTTAGAAGATTCTGCCTTCTTCTCTACTTCCTTCTTCTTCTTCTTCTTATTGACTCCATCCTCTTGTACCATCCTTTGCTTCTTTTTACCCTTCCCTGCTCTAATCTCATCTTGCTCAACAAAATATGCAGTCAAGTCTGCAAAAGAATAGGAGATCTTGCTGAAACCCCAAACATCCTGATCCTCAGGAGCATTAGGCCCACCCTCCAACCATTCTTGCATCAGGGGATAATTAGAGACCCTTGACATTCTCTTGACATGAGAATGCCACATTGAGGGAGACACAAACAATTTAATAAGGTCTGTCAAGGTGGGCTTCTTCAGAGCAGGCCATTGACCTTTTGCAACCATGTCATCTACACTGTGCTGGGCCTGAGTACAAGCCTTGTATCTCTGATAGTAAGATTTCAAGGATTTATCATCCTTGTCAGTCAGGTGTGCAGGAATATTAAGGATGGCCACCAGCTCAACAGAAGATAATTCAGCAGGCCCTGAACCAGCAATGATAGGAGCTGTAGAAGCATTAGAACCAGAAGCATTGACAGTCATGGTATTCATTCTTTCATCTTCCTGTATTATAATCATAAGTCACATTTTCAGACAAATATAAGCAAAACTCACAGCACAGAGATAGAGGACAGGTTTCCCCTCAATGGATGACCATACTATACCATCAGTATCCTTGAGAGCTTCAGTGTATCTGCCCTTTATAACCCATTCACTATCCTCAGAAACATAGATCCTTTGGTTAAATTCTACATTATATTATATGGATGTAAAATTGAGACTTGATAAATGACTTACTGCTGACAGGAGAATACATCTTGGATACCTTTTTGAGGATTGGTCCCAAAGAAGCAGTGACATCAGTCTTGACAACTAGATTTGGCTTAACTTCACCAATAGCATCAATGCAGGACTTGTAAACTTTGACCAAGCCTTGAGCTTGGATCCTGTCTGACATGAGCTCAGAGTCATCAGCAAAGCTGAAGGTGTTGCCAGTTGCCTGGCCCCTGATAATCCCTCCAACAGACCTGGACCCCCTCAGAAGGGAGAACCTCTTCCTCTGACAAACTGTGTGACAATGTATTTGAAACACTTGCATAACACATACCAGCATCATCAAACAAATTGGTTTCCTTGGACTTCTCCCTATCTTCCTTTTCCTGTTTCTGGCATGAGATATGGAAAGCAAGGACCAATTGACTGACCATGTTCCCACTACCAGTCTCAGATTTGTCTCCTTCTAACTCCTCTCCTATAGCCATACCTATTTTGCCCTCACCCTCATGCTCCTCTTCACTATCACCACTCTTATCTTCACCCTGATCCTTATGCTAAGCTTCAGCATCCTTGCCTTCACATCCAGTTATATTTGTGAACACACCTTGTTCTCCACATCTTCCTCACTCTCCCCATCACTCTCTCCATCACTTTCTTCCTCATTATCAACATCAGAACGACGAAGACAAGACTGGGTGGAGATTGGAACTCTGTCACCAATGCTGGATGGCACAACAACCCTTTTTGGGGGTTGAACAGTAACTCCACTCTCTTGTAAAGCCATCTCAATTCTAACATGTGTCATTCAAGATGGTGACATGAGAAGGACAGTGACAAAATTACAAGGTGAGGGCAATGTACATAAAATTACATATGAAATATAATTTATTATGTCAGTAGTAGCAGCAGGGTGGTAGTTGAGGAATGCATGGTAAATTACGAGGTGAGGGCAATGTACATAAAATTACATATCAAATATAAATTATTATGTTAGTAGCAGCAGGGTGGTAATTGAGGCATGCATGGTGGGGCATTTGTGGTGGGTGGTGGGCAGTGGTCATTATTGAGGGGTCAGTGTTCGTGATGGGTCAGTTCGTGATGGGTCAGCATTCATGATGGGCAGTGGTTGTTGTTGAGGTGGTGGGGTTGGTGTTCGTGATGGTGGTGGGTGGCGTTCGCAATGGGTGGTGGGTCGGCTTGCAATGGGTGGTGGGTCGGCATTTGCGACAGGTGGTGGGTCGTGTTCGTGATGCGTCAGTGTTCGTGATGCGTTGGCATTCGTGATGCGTCGGCGTTCGTGATGGGCAGTGGTGGGTCGGCGTTTGTGACGGGTGGTGGGTCGGCATTCGTGATGGGTGGTGGGTTGGCGTTCGCAATGGGTTGGCGTTCGTGATGGGTGCGGTGATGGGCAGTGGTCATTGTTGAGGTGGTGGGGTTGGTGTTCGTGATGGGTGGTGGGTCGGCGTTTGCGATGGGTGGTGGTGCGTGAATTTGAGGTGTGGTGTGGTGCGTTAGATTGGGGTCGCAAGTGGTACGCGTGTGTGGTGGGCGGCGTTAGATCGGGGTTGCAAGTGGTGCGCGCGTGACGTGACGGTTGTTGGCAGTATGGCGGTGGCGGCGAGGGTGACGAGCGGTGACATTGCAGATTTGAGGTGTGGTGGGGCGGCGTTAGATTGGGGTCGCAAGTGGTACGTGCGGTGTGGTGGGGCGTTAGATCGGGGTTGCAAGTGGTGCGCGCGTGACGTGACGGTTGTTGGCAGTATGGCGGTGGCGGCGAGGGGTGACGAGTGTGACATTGCAGATGTCGTGGTACAGCGGTGACAGTGGTGACGGTGGTGGTGGTGAGAGGGGTGATGAGCATAGTGACATGTGGTGGGGAATGGGAGGGTAAAAGATGAGAAAATAGGAAATATAAAAGAGAGAACGCTTATGGTTGCGGTGGAGTTGCTGTTTCTGCAATGGCTTCATCCTCGCGAGCACGGGTGGCCGAGGTTTTTCTGTTTGTTGGCCCGGGCAGGTGTGAGTGGGGCAGTTGGGAGGCGTGATGCTCACTTACCTAGTTCAGCCATTTTTGCGTGCTTCTTCTCCTTGACGGAGACAGAGGACGCCGCTCGCTTCGCTTGCTTGATGCTGGCCGCGAGGTGGCAGGCAGGGTGGTGCGCGCAGTGCTCCTGGTGCTGGTAGGCATGGTGGTGGGAAGGCCGTGGGTTGAGGGTTGTCGCTGACACGATCACAGCCTTAGGTCACGTGCATCACACGTGACCTTAAACAAAAATGCGACAAGCATGTCGCCGATGTCACGCACCATATGTCACAATTGCTATATATAGCTGGGAGCCAGGTGATATTGCCCTACCTCACCACACTTGGACAGCTCGTACTCCACTCGGAGTCTTAACTCACTCCGAGCATTGTCAGTCCTAGGACTGAACAGCTGATTCCGAGCATAGCTCGATTTGACTCGGACTCCACTCACACTGAGCTCGGAGTATGAGTTCTAATTTTGGTGAGTTCTGAGCCAATTTTTTAATGTTCCAAAATCACTCAGAGTCCGAGTAGGCTACTCGGAGTCCAAGCTCTGAGCTCGGACTGAGCTTGGAATCTCAGAATAAGGGGGGGGGAGTGTAAAGTGCTCAAATTTTACTATGTGTACACTACTACCATCAGTAATGGACCCCTCAAAACGAGCGTGAAAAATTTCATCAAGATTACTCGATGAAAACAATATTGACCCATTGGCAATCCGGCGCCAGCGCCTCGGGGTGCCTAAGATAGCACTGCCTAGGCCCGATGAGTCTACTGATCTGCAGGATTCAGATGTTGCTGATGGTGGTAATTGCTCCACCAGCAAACAGCCGTCACCAACTCCGAGTTGTGGTGACAAACCTGAGGATGAAGCCTCAGCACAGGCAACTGCCAAAGGCAGTGGATCTAAGCGAAAACGCAAGCAGGGCAATGTACAACATCTGAAAAGGCAAAAACACACACTGGTGGCCAAAGACAAGTCTACAACCAACCTTGCAAGCGATGATGAGTAGTTGAGGTACAAAAAGAGGAGAGCGCAGAAGAGGAGCTTGGTGAGTCGTCATCTACCCATGTTGAAGGCTGAACCAACTGTCAACAATAGAACGACTGATGAAAGATTGGAACGCACCAATTTACGCCTTCTTTAAACCACTTCCTCACATAGAATATGTTGATAACCGTCGTTGTCACATATTTGAATGCTTTGCTAAGCCATGTAAGGGCGCTGGAAAGAAAGGTTGTGAAGTCCGTCGCTATTTGGACACAGGCGACCACAGCTCAACAAGCAACTTATGGAAGCATGCAAGAATGTGCTGGGGAAATGCTGTTGTTGCAAAGGCTGATGAGGCGAGGGACCTAGAGTATGCAAGAAATGAAATCAAAGCTTTGCGCAGAGAGGATGGGTCAATAGCATTGGCTTTCACAAAGGGGAATGAAAAGAAGCTAGTCAAGTATTCACACCGCCAATTTACCTATCCAGAAACTTGGTAAGATATAAAACCTTTGCATTGCTGTTGCAAACTTACCAAGTTTTAAGCGCTGAGATAATAAAATGGATCTCACAAAGTCTTCGTCCCTTTGACGTTGTTGAGGATGAGGGCTTCAAGAGATTGATGTTGACCGGCTGACCAGGATACAAGTTGCCATCAGCGCAGACAGTGGGACGGGATGTGCAACGTGTATTTGCAAAATCCAAGGAGCGAATTGTGGTGCTTTTAAAGGTCAGAATAGTTAATTTTAAACTACAACAAGCTAAGATGATGAACAGGCCCATGATGGTGCACTAAGTTTTGCTACGGATGCATGGACTTCTCCAAATCATAATGCTTATGTTGCCATTACCGTGCATTTTGAGCAACAAGGGATTCCAATCAGCTTGTTGCTCGATTTGGTTGCCGTTCCCATGTCCCATACTGGTGCCGTGCTGGCAGCTGAATTTGCGGCAGTTCTGAAAGAGTTCAAGCTTGATCACAAGGTAAATCAATAGATTTATTAATAAGCTAGATTGAACTGAACATACTCTGTCAGATACTTGCTATTTTGTGCGACAATGCATCTGTAAATGATGTCATGATCAGAAATTTGACGAACTTGCTTGTCAAGTTTCCTGGTGCACAAAACCGAGTACGATGCTTTCTGCACATACTTAACTTGGTAGCAAAAGCCATTTTGAAACCATTTGACATACCTAAGCCACATTGCGGTGCTGCACTTGACCATGCAAAACAGGCGCTTCTAACTTTAGCAACAGATTTGGGCGAAGAGGAGGCAGAGATGCAATGTACAGTGGATGACAATGGAGGAGATCAGGAAGCGTCAGATGATGAGATGATAGACATGGAAGAAGAGTTAGAAGTGGCCGTTCGGCCTATGTCCGTCGTACTGGTCAAGGTCTGTTGAGATGTCACAGCTAGTCACAAATCACTGATAGTCACAGCAGCTGTGCAAGCTTGCCTACGCTATCAAGAACTCTACAACAATTATCCTACCAGAGTGGTATCGCGTTCTGGACCATCTTGGGTTGAAAAAGCGGATGATGCCTCGTGATGTCTCTACCTGGTGGAATTCAACCTACATAATGCTCCAGTTTGCCCTTGAGTATCAGAAGGCAATAGACGAAATTACAGAGAATCGACAAATGAAAATTCGGCAGTATGAAGTATCTAAGGAAGAATGGGATATGGTTCAGCACTTGGCTAAAGTCTTGAAGGTAAGTTCACAAAGTATTCCTTGCAATTCTGATGGTAACATGTAAACTAGATCTTTTATAACAGCTTACTGTTGACATGTCGTCCAATGAATATTCAGAGTCATATGCCATTGTCGCAGCACTGGCAGTCGGTAGAAAGCTACTTGACAATTATTTCAATCTTATGGACCATTCAGACTTGTACCGTATTGCTACAGGTAAGTATACTCTCAGTTTTGATCATTACGAAGTCTAAATCATGCAATAGTACTCCATCCTTGCTACAAGCTCGAATACTTCAAGCGCATGCACTTACCTGAAGCATGGATTTCAAAGGCTCAATCTATTGTAGAAGGTGAGTTTGAGAGGGCATACATAGACTTGGCAGCACCAGGACTGTCCAGAGATGGGAATCAAAATGTACGTTCATGTCCCTAATATCATGCATATTTCTGATCGAATATGCTGGAAGGCACATCCAGACAAACCATCTCACAATTTATTTGACGACCTCGGCATTGGCTTTGCAATGTCTGAACCATCAATTCTCAATGGCTCAGAGCTCCAGGATTACCTCTCCAAGGAGCCTATTCACAATGTCACAGATCCCCTCAACTGGTGGCACAACAACCAGCACGTCTATCCTAGATTATCCCGCATGGCACTAAACTATCTATCCATTCCCGGTACATACTAATTACATCAAACCTCACTTTCACGCAACTAAAACATATGTTTCAGCAACGTCTATTGATGTCGAACGTGTGTTTAGCCGTGGAAGGCTAGTCCTTTCCCACACCCACAACCATCTTTCTGTTCAGTCAACCCGTGCCCTTTTATGTCTAGGAGCCTGGAGCAGTATGGACGTTATCAAATCATCTGATTTACTCGAAGTGACCAAGACCATGGACTCGGAGAATGAAGATGAGACTGCTGGGTTCAGGGGATATGTACAACAAGTCCTGTAGATGCCGTCTCACCATCCGCAAATGATAACCCATAGCCCTACCACCAAGTCCAACACTGTTAGTACCCGTACCACTACCCGCAGCATAACCCGCAGTGCAACCCATACCCGTGAGTAGGGGTATGGTAACTGACAGGTACGGGTATGGGTTCATATTGGGTTACCCGAGGGTTACCCGTGATGTTCACTAGGGAAGAAATGGAAGACGATCCCGTGTGCAAGGTATGGTCTTGGTCAATATTTGCTAGTCATGCTAAACGCACATTTCCACACACAGGATTTCTTGCCTCAACTACTCGACCATTTACTCAGTTGTCTACTGGGCCTTAGTTATGATGGGGACGAGACAACCTTTTCAAGCTCGGCACGCAATACGGTTAGCATCTGTAACAATCTAATCTACTTGCACAAGGTCATGCGCGTGAACTACATGTCGAAACTCTGATAGTTATTATAATAGTTACATTAGATTAGTTACATTCATTACAATAACTAATGTAATGAATATCTTATCTAATATCTTATATAATAAGAATAACTATTAATTAGTGTTTCATATTTAATCATAATAGCTTACATAACATTACCACGTGGTTTGTGACACATGTCACAACATGTCACAACATGTCACAGCCATGTGACAATAGTGTGACAGAAGTCACGCTTATGTGACAACGTGACATTGTGACGTGACAAGTCACAAGAGTGACATGACTCATCCTATGACATCACTGATAGTCATAAATGACTCATATGACTCATATGACTCATAATACGTCATATAGAACATTATGATTCATATAGAATGTTATGGAATATCTATTAATAAGAATGACTCATATAGAAGGATATGATGTCATAAAGAATATCTTAGAAGGAATATTAATAGAAGAAGACTCAGAATGACTCATTAGCGGTACCGGTATTATGTAATAGGTAGATTATACTGTACTTAGGTTAGGGTTTCTGAAATGCATATAAGGAGGGCGTTCTGAGCGACTATCCCCTCAGTTTTTACAAGAAACTACATTTAGTTAAGGCAAACCTAAACTAACCATGTAAGTAATTGAAACCTTACTTAGTTTAGTTGCATGCGCTGCTGTCAATGTTTCAATAGGTTATGGGCCCCGGCGACTGCCTTCAAACACTCAGGGATGGGTGTTGTATTATTAGAAGGGAAAAGTCTAATAGTGTATACATGTAGTAGATAGTGTTTTTTGCGTTTGTGTGTGATCGACTGACATCAAAGATCTCTAAAAATATCCGTTCTAAAGATATGGCTGATGGCCCTCTATCAATAGAACAGATGAGATCTAATAGTCGATTGTGTGATCTGTGTTTGACATTTTCTCTCACGCCTACGAATGATGCTAACCCAATCATGGGATAAATGATCGCTTAATGGTAGCAGGGATACCATTTCTGTCACACTTGTGACAGACTATCTGGGAAGATAGATTAAACATCTGGTGTCACGCATCGGAGTCGTGCGTTGTTGGGAAACAACGAAATCAAAATTCTCCCAGGACTGGCAAGTCTTAAACATGTTGTGGTTTTGTCACACCACTACTAAAAAAGACACGGATTTTGGGCCGCTTTATGCGGATAACAGGGCCGATCCCCTGTAAAGGCTTCACGCACCCCCAATTGCCCGTTACGTTAATGCATATATCATAATGACCGTTTTCGTCGGTCTTCTATATTTTATTATTATAATATTCGTATAAGGTCGTGCTGAGGCGGACTTCCGTCATACACGCAGACTATTGTTGGGCAGATGAATAGCACCCCAACTAGATTAGGACGTCTGAGGATGTCACTTACACAGATACATACACACACACATACATACATACATACTAGTTTGTACGCAGGGAATTTGAAGGAGCCCTGGTACGAGATTGGCATACAACATCCATACAATGAGTCGTTTGCGTTGCCGAACAAGTCCATGACGTATTGTTTCAAAAATAGCACAGCCTGATAAGCACCTTTTTTCTCATGTATTATTCGGGAAATAAAGAATTAGGCTAATATATTTCTATTTTTAGAACAAATCGAAATGTCTCAAGTTTACCACATCAGTCCCCTCTTTTACCAAATCTCCATTATCGAGTATCTCGATAAGGCTATTGGCAAAACCGGATTTATCAACTCTGGCATCATCGCTCGAGTTTTGATTAACATCAGAAAATTGACTAAGCAGGATGTCTTGGACATCATCAGAAAGTTTGAAGAAGCGGATATGCTCAAATGACCCTTATGGGCGTCTCGCTCGCGTCGTATATATGGCACATGCCTGTGCCAGCTATAATTGTATCAACGGCACCCCTGATGTCAACGATCAATATCCGCCGGTTCGGGCTTTCAATCGCCCAGCATCTCAGATTCATCTCGCGTCGCGGCTGCACACTTTCAGCTTTATTTATGATTGTTACCTAACTGAGGAAGTTAGGAGCATTCATGATCCGCAGCCACATATTCTTGGCATCAAGTACATGTCAGACGATGGGAGATATATTCAGGAGAATATAGATCTCAGTCTCCTTGATTTGTTTGTCAAAGTTGCACACGAGGAAGAAGAAGATGGCGATGCTGAGATTGTCACATGTCCACAGCAGATCTCAGATATCCCTGGATTCCCACAGTATAGTGGCCCTCAGGGTCACTATAATGGCTATGATGGACGTCCCGCGCCTCAATACGAGTCTCTCAAGAGATCGATCGATCTGACACCGCATAGGGTTGATGAACCCTATGATCCCAAGGATCTCTCCCACGCGCTAGCCAGAAAGAGGTTAGAGCGCGAGCACACGATCTGGATCCACGACGGTTTTGTTTATCATAGCAAGGAAGACTATGATGCGGCCGTGCAAGCATCGGAGATTCAAAAACAGGAGGCGGAAGCTCTCATTGAGCTTAATCGGATACTCGAAAAGGCCAAGTATGAGCCTCAGGTAACCGATTTAAATCAGCTATTATCAAAAGCTGATGTCATTGTGACAGCGTACATATGCAGGGGTCGTGAGGACCCCAACAACAGTTCAGAGGAGGGAGTTACATCACTCCCCGTACAATCACATCCGGCCCGGCAAGAGCCTCTCACCGGTTGCAGGAGAGAGACCGGAGCGGGAGCTCCGGAGGCATTCTGCCCGTCGTCCCGAGCACGGACGAGATCCGGAAGTTCGGGAAGCTCAGCGCTTTCCGAGGACAGTGTCGACTACCAGGTATAGTACCTAGTAGTCAATGTACTTTCACACAGGCGGACCAAAATGGTCCAAATATGATTTCTTTGTCGCAGTCCGATAAGATTGAAAATCAGACTAAGAGAGATAATTTTCCAACGGTTAAATCTGATGAAAAACTTCATCAAAATGAGTTTACTCATACGTCTAACTTGGATAACTTTGTATATGTTCCTGATGATATCATCGATATGTATTATCCTAAGAGTAATCCATTTTTGAAAGAAGAAGAAACCGCGTTCACCATCCATAATGAAAACATCGTTCAACAGTTCCCAGAGTCTCAAGGACGTGTTAATAATACCCCTGAACCAACATTATTAAATACTAAAGAAATTATTGCTGGTTTAATTAAACGTCTACAAAGGATCTGTGAGAAACAGAAAGCTGATGATACAGATCAGGATAACGGTTGGAATGATGAACACAAATCAGATGATGAGAAACCTTGGGGATATGAACCACATAAGCATCCGATTGGATTGACGAAAATTCGGAAGAAATTGTTTATCCAAAAACAATATTTCCAAACCAAGGAATCTTCGACGAAAGAGAAGGGTTCACAATTTTCAAGCTCCACAAATCAGATGGCAGAAGAACGTTACACCTATAAGAGAACCAAGTTCTTCATCAAATAGGAAATTCTTAAAATCAGGTTCAGGTACTGAATCAGAAATCTGATAAGAATATTCAGTCTAATTTCAGCGTTAAAGCAAAGGAATTAGAACTTGCATTTCCGTTCTTTATAAATGTTAAATATAGGGCTCACAAACAAACACATATCGTAAAACATACTAAAAATCATCCTATTTGGAATAAGATTGGATTATGTTATATGGTTTTGTTTCAACCCAGATACTATAAAGAACAAGTTTGGCCTATGTATCCTAAATTATCTGAAATCGTCTCATATCCTAAACATTGGAGAAGAAACGTTCATTTTACTTATGAACGTAGTGGCATTAGTTATCTTCATTTCACTGAGAATTCTCAATCTAGACTTGCTTGGTGGACTCTAGATGATTTTGTTTCCTCTAAAAATAAATTGGCAAATTATATATGTGGAGGAAAAGACGATAAAGAATCACTAGAAACAATGGTTACTGTATTTAATGGAGTAATGGATTATAAAAAGTGGAAAGAAACTTTGATGGCATACTTAGCCATGAAAGGATACACTAAATATGTAACCAGAGAAAAAGAAGGTTATCCTTCACCACCTACGGAAAAATCTACCATTGAAGAAAAAACCCATTGGGAATTGAAGTATAAATCTGTTTATAATGAAAGACTTGATTGGGATGAAAATTCTGCAAAGACAAATGCTATTATTAAAATGGCATTAGCAACTAATCTATGGTCTTACGTTAAAGAAACTCCAGCTCAAACTATTGCTGAATTGGATAAAGTTTTTGGAACGACTGGAATAGCCAAATATTTCATTTTGTACAAAAACATATTCAGTTGGTCTATGAAACCAGGAGAGATCCCATTATAGCTATCTCTAAACTGATGAAAGCTGTTTCCGATTTAGGAACTGAAGATAAATACAAACTTCCAGACTTTGTATTGACATTCTTCATTTTACATGCTTTGAATCAACAATATAGTACTTTGGTTACTAATATTGTTAATAGCAATATTGACGAATTCACGTCAGCAAAGATAGTTCCTAAGATTCAGAATGAATGGAATCTCATGCAATCAAAAGCAAGGACTGGCAGACAAACCGTTCAAATTGCTAACATTGGATCTAACATCAACAAATATCCAAACACTAAACCATCTTGGAATGATCACAATCTAGTAATCAATTTCCAAACAACAGGTTTAGAGGAGGATCTTTTAGAGGCAGATTCAATAATAGACGATCGTTTACACCTCGTCAAAGCAATAACAGATTTGCTAACAAAGCAAATGCATCTTCTTTATCTAAAGATGATAAGAAGAAACGGAACGCACAGAATCGTGATAATAAGAAGCTGAAGAATAAAGCTTTGCTTGCAGAGTTGAATAAGTATAAACATGAGAATAAGAAAGATTCTCATAATATTATTCACTTTACAAATAATATGACGATTGATGAACCAATTCAGACTATAGGAAATATTGAGGAAGAGATACCTGAACACACATCTAATCATGATTTATTAGATAAAATAGGTTTCCATTACATAGATACTATGTTGGCTTATCCTCCGGAATATCTTCGAGATGAGGTAGTAGATTATGAACTTTCTCCTGAAGGAACAGAGTTCAAAAGAATCTTCTTAACGCCTCAAATTCCATTTTCACCTATAGCAGAAACTGATGATAGTTCAGTTCCGGACCTTAAATCGCAATCAGACAGTAGTGAGGAACACTATAATGATGCAAATGATGGTTATAACAGTGGCATTGAATATATTGATGAAAACATCAATAATAACGTCGAAAATATGGATATAACTAATCCTGAGAGTAACTCTGGAGGACCATCTGATGAGGATGATCCATTTGGGTATGTGACAAATTTAAACCATTCTAATTACTTATCTAATACTGTTTTAGTGCTTGATAATCTTACCAATGTAAATGCATTGAACGCATCAGATCAAGCTTTGAATAACAGTAGATACAATTGTGTATATAGTAATTATGAATATAGGGTTCCTAGTGAACAAATTATGCTCTTAAATAAAAATGATAAGTGGGTAATTGATTCTGGAGCTACCAGACATTGTACACCATTTATAAATGACTTTATGTCATATAAGAAATTTATCACACCAGTTAAAGTTACTACTGCAGACAAAAATGCGAAAACACTCATTGAAGGCCAAGGCCAAATATGTTTCCGACATGGAAAACATATGTTAAACTGGATCGTATGTTATATGCCAATGTTGCCATACAGAATTATCTCTGTACCACAACTTACTAGTATGAATTATGAAGTATATCACACAAAAAACAAACTATTATACACAAGGAAACATAACGTTGACAGGATATCCTTTAGAAACTAACTCTATAAGTTGGTTATCTACTGAGATTAAAAGACCTTTACAACATTTGTTATTAAATAATAGTTCTAAAACTATTGATTATTTTATTTGGCATCGAAGAATGGCACATCCAAGTGATAACGTGTTAAGTCATATGTTCAGAAATACTGAAAATAGTTCTAAAGTTAATAAACCACATATGAAAAGTATATGTAAATCATGTATCATGGGAAAACTTGATAATAAACCATATCATGTTTCGACTAATAGAGCAACTACCTTGCTAGAATTGATACATATGGACTTGATAGAATTACCTATTCAGTCTTACCATAAACAAAAATGGGCTTTATTAATTTTAGATGATTATTCTTCTTTTGCTTATGTAGCATTACTTCGATCTAAAGCTGATACTTTTACTGCTATTAAAGCATATATTATATATATTGAGAATCAACTCAATTTAAAAGTAAAGAGTATGCGTTCAGATCGAGGGGAGAGTTTGTAAATCAAAAGCTAAATAACTATTTTCAAGAAAAAGGTATTAAACATGAACTAAGTGCTCCACATGTTCATCAACAAAATGGTAGAGCTGAACGATTAAATGAAACCATTCTAAAGAAAGCACATACACTTTTATTAGAATCTGGTTGTCCTAAATCATGGTGGTCATTTGCATTTGATACTGCAGTCCACATATATAATCGTACACCATTAAGAAGAACGAAATGGAAAACACCTTATGAAAATATGATGAACAAAAAACCTAACATGTCAACTTTAGGATATTTGGATGTCTAGCATATGTCTATATAGTAAAAGAAAGAAGAAAGAATAAATTATCACCAAGAGCTGAATCGATGATATTCATTGGATATGAAAGCAAATCATATAAGTTCATGAATGATAAAATACTATAGTCATTGCTACACATGCCATCTTTGACGAAAACATATTTCCCAAATTAACAAAAGATAAACTTATTCATAAAGATATATCCACATCTTTAGATCTTAATACAATTCCATCAAACAAGAATTATTATAATCATGACACTACAATCAATGATAAAAGGAAATCATTTCATGATTCAAATAATTTAGATGATAATGATTCGTCGGAATCAGATGATCATAAGTCTAATAAGGAATTAGACAATCATCTACATGACAGTAATTCTTCATATCATAGCACAAAATCATATTCAGCAGATGAAAGTGATTATGATTCAATATATCTAAAAGTAATTCATATAGATCAAAGAAGGATTCACATTCAGAATCAGATTTGAATATATCTGATATGTATAAAAGTAAAGTGATCTTGATGAAGATATAAAAGATCCTGAAACAAAAGGTTTTAGAAGTAGTCAAGTATCAAAAGAATTGACGATAACTTCGAAAAAATGAAAGAAATTAATGATTCTTTTAAATATTTTACTGATAAAGGAAAACAAAAAGCTATTGATACTCCTTCATTAAAGAAATCATCTACAAATAAGAAATCACAAAGAGATGATGAAAGATTAGCTAAGATAAGAGAATTTGAAAACAGATTGAAAATCTGAAGTAAATCTAAGAATACTCTTAATAAAGTAAATCATTAATTGAAACACCTTTTCAAACTTCCTAAGTCAAATCTTGATATAAACTATAGAAAGAATATAGATTTATTTAAAGGAGTTAAACGTGTTGGAAAGAAGTTAGATCTTCGAGAAGTTAAAAGAAATAGACTTGGTAATGATAAACAGTTTCTAGATCTACAATACTAGAACAGTCTATTAATCCAGATGAACAAGCTCGAAATCCATTTGGATTTAGAGAACAGGAAAAGCTGTCATACAACAAAAGTTTGGAAAAGAAAATCATCTAGGATTCCAAAAATTAAAGTTATTAAAGATAATGTTTATGGAGATAAACATCCAGCTAAAATTGAAGCTGAATTTAACTTTAAGAAATGGAATGATGTCATTCAAAACAGAATTAAGAATGATAAAGAACTAAATGATAAAAATAGACAAACAAGTTCAGAAAAGTTACTGAAGACTTGTATGGAAAGAAAAAACATCCAAACATTAGAACGTCAGATTCTAATATGGCAGAACTAACTGTAGAAGATCTTAGACCTATTCCTAAAAGAATACTAAGAAAATAACTTCTGTAGAAACAAATAAATCAGATGTTAAATCAGATTTAACTCCAATGCCTAGATTGAAAGAAAATCTTATTACCTGAGATAATAAAGAAACCTTCTATACCAGATATTGATCTAGATAAGACGGTTACTATGGATACAAAATTAGATTCAGAATCTAATGATTTAGAATTTGATAATGAAGCTTGGCTAAAGAAAGTACAAGCAAAAAGAGATAAATTTCTCTTATCAAAAGCAGCATCGAAACTCAATGATCAAGAAAACAGAAGAAAAGGAATACCTGTTGTATATAGAGATCTTATCAAGATAAAAGATAAGGATCCTCAATCATATTCAAAATGGGTAACTGCTATGGAAGAAGAAATTAAATCTATACAGAGTAGAAATGTTTGGGAATTAGTTAACAGACCTAAAGACAGGAAACCTATTGGATGTAGATGGGTTTACACCATAAAGCAATCGGATAATAGATATAAAGCGCGATTGGTTGCTCAAGGCTTTTCACAAGTACCAGGAATAGACTTTGGAGCCACATTTAGCCCGGTTTCAAGATTCGAGACTGTCAGAATCTTACTAGCATTAGCAGCTTTAGAGGGTTGGGTACTCAAAGCACTAGATGTTAAAACTGCTTTTCTATACGGCCAATTAGAAGAGGAGATATATATGGAACAACCGGAAGGTTTCAAAACCAAAGATACTGATAAAGTATATAAGCTGAGAAAAGCTTTATATGGTTTGAAACAAGCATCTTTAGCTTGGAATATACAAGCACATAACAGTATAACTAAACTAGGGTTTAGAAGATTATATGCCGATACAGGAATATATGTCTACAGAAACAACAAAGACATTGTTGTTATCATCTTATATGTTGATGACATAATATTCATGGGCAATAATGAAAAACTGTTGATGACTTTAAAAAGAAATTTATGAATAAATGGGAAAGTAGAGACTTAGGAGATCTAAGTGAATATTTAGGAATGAATATTGTGATAGACAAAAGTAAACGAACTGTCACAATTGATCAAGCCAAATATGCAAGAAGATTGTTGAAAGATTTGGTTTAATAAATGCAAAACCAGTTAATACTCCTTTACCAGCTGGTTATGTACCAAATAAACAAATAGAAGGCAAAGCTACACCTGAAATGATCACATACTATCAACAGCTGATAGGATCATTATTATTTCTAGCAATGTGTACTAGATTGGATATCGTTTATGCTACGATATTAATGTCACAATTTGTGAGCAATCCTACAATGGATCACATTAATAAAGCATTACACATAATCAAATATGTTGGAAGCACATTAGATTATTGTATAAAATATGATGGTCGTGATGCTTATGGTTTAATTGTATATGCTGATGCTGATTGGGCTTCAAATCCAATTGATAGGAAGTCAACAACTGGTATGGTTGTAAAATTAGCAGGAGCACCAGTATACTGGAAATCAGCTAAACAAAAAACAATAGCATTATCTTCAACAGAAGCTGAATACATGGCTGCATCAGATGCATGCAGACAGATATCATGGTTAAAGAATTTGTTTAATGAACTTGGATATGATATACAATCCATTCCTTTAATAATGGATAATCAAGCAGCTATTTACATGGCTTCTAATCCAGCTCAAGAACAAAGAACGAAACACATGGATGTAAGATATCATTATATCAGACAATGCGTGAAAGAAGACTTGGTTGATCTCTATTATATAAAAACTGAAGATCAAGCAGCTGATATCTTAACCAAGAACCTTATGTTGAATAAGCATAATAAATGCTTGAGTTGTGTGGTATACACAATTGATCAAATATTCAACAAGGGGGAGTGTCGAAACTCTGATAGTTATTACAATAGTTACATTAGATTGTTACATTCATTACAATAACTAATGTAATGAATATCTTATCTAATATCTTATATAATAAGAATAACTATTAATTAGTGTTTCATATTTAATCATAATAGCTTACATAACATTACCACGTGTTTTGTGACACATGTCACAACATGTCACAGCCATGTGACAATAGTGTGACAGAGGTCACGCTTATGTGACAACGTGACAGAGTGACGTGACAAGTCACAGGAGTGACATGACTCATCTATGACATCACTGATAGTCATAAATGACTCATATGACTCATATGACTCATAATACGTCATATAGAACATTATGATGTCATATAGAATGTTATGGAATATCTATTAATAAAAATGACTCATATAGAAGGATATGATGTCATAAAGAACATCTTAGAAGGAATATTAATAGATAAAGACTCAGAATGACTCATTAGCGGTACCGGTATTATGTAATAGGTAGATTACACTGTACTTAGGTTAGGGTTTCTGAAATGCATATAAGGAGGGCGTTCTGAGCGACTATCCCTCAGTTTTACAACAAACTAACAATTAGTTAAGGCAACACCTAAGCTAACCATGTAAGTAAATTGAATCCTTACTTAGCTTAGTTGCTGCGCTGCTGTCAGTTGATTCAATATCGTTTGCTATCGATGTAGTGGGCTGCGCCGCTTCCGCAAGACCCTCTCGGGTAAAGTACCATAGCTCGACATATTCGAACTTGGCGCTCTTTTGTCTTGCGTACTCAGACGGGCGTGGAGTCTCGGCGTCTGGAACAGTGATGCCTATTGGGAACTTCTTGACTTTCGTTGCCTTGGGCTGCTCCTCTCCTTCGCCTGCGTGCCCTGGTGGAGCTCCGGCAGTCCCGGTGGCTCTGGCAGCTGACCTGGGTCGTTCAATCCCCCTTCGTTGCCTGCGGAGGCCTGTTTTGCTCTTCTCTTTCTCGCTCTCCCTCCCATGCCGCGTGCCTGGCTTGTTGATTTGCTAGCCACGCTTGTCTCAAAGCGTTGGTGATCATATCCTCCGGTATGCTGAGTGCCGCTAGCTCGCCCCTTGCCTGTAGGAACTGCTCTGCTAGGAAATCGGGCTCGTTTTCTAGCAATGGGTCTGGTCCTTCCATCCCTGTATCCTCTGCCTGCTGCTCTGTATTAACGAAGGTCGTTCACCTTTGCTCCGCCTGCTCATGTAATTAAAGAGTGTGGTCTTTTTGGAGAATGTGAATTCTCCTCGAATAAATAGTGTAGTTGGTTTGTCGAAAAGGAAAGACGAAGACGAGCTTGTAGGCTCGTCTCCTCTACCGGCACGTGTATGCGGCATGTACGGTGCGGAACCAAGACGCGCTGACCGCATCCACGTGACCCTCGTCAAAGATCTCCGTCAAACGCCCTCGTACCTCGTCCGTTTGACTACACTCTCCTCCGACCTTTTCTTCTTTTTTGGCGCTTCGCCTTCCTTCTGCGCCTTTTTCTTGACCTTTTTATCCTCCTCCATCTCCAGCCCGCCATTCGCCTCGCTCTCCCGTCTCTTTCGTTTCTTCTCCTTCTTCTCCTTTTTACTCTCCTCCACCTCCACCTCCACCTCTACCTCTGCCTCCACTTCCCCGTCCACCTCCATCTTCTCTTCATTCACCTTCACCTTCTCCGCCTTCCTCTTTGCCCTCTTTTCCTCCTTGGCCCTCCTCTTTTCCTCCTTCACATCCAGCGCTGCCTTGACTGCAACCTCCACCGCGTCCTCTCTTTGCGTAGACACAAACTCCACCGCATCCGCATGCGTATTATACACCCGCGTCTCTCCCTTCATCTCGAACTTTTGTTGCTGTCTCTTCCCCTGCTCGCCAAACCTCCGTACCGTACCCGTCTCGCTCTGCTCCTCCAGCACGCAGGCGCGCCTCGAGTTTGGCCCGGTTCTCTACCCCTATCGACGGCGCATCCGCATCCGACTTGCCATCCGCATCCGTGAGCGCGTCCACGCGGATCGCCAAAGCACTCTTGGTCGCCACCATCCGCGCCATCTTGCCCTTGAGCTTGGGCGAAGCCTGGCCGATCAGGGACGCATGGTAGATCAGCCCGTACTTGGGAGTGTCGTGCTTCGTCTTGAGCGCCCGGAACAGTGCCTTTTCTGCCCCCAGGATCTGCACCGTGCTCGCGGGGAACTTGGCCAGACTGAGCAGGCTGCCAGCGTGGCTGATCAGCCTCGCACCCACGAGCTCGCCCACGATCGCTGTCAGGTTGGGAGCGATGGCGTTCATCCGGTTGCGGAGGTACTCGTACAGCTGCGCACGATACGCGGATATGGAAATGATCTGGTCACACAGGGAGTGTATGTGCGCCATGTCCGAGTCGGAGATTTCGGTTCCCATTGAGATTTCGGCGGCGGCATTGACGACCGCTTCGAGTTCCTCTGGGAGGATCTCTGCAAAGGATGTTTTTGACGCGTTGGTTCGGAAACCTGTTCCGTTGTGGTGAGAGTTGAAATGGGGGGAAGAAACTAGAGACTTACCCATGGCTTGGAGAACTTTAGCATAGGCCAAGTTGTCCGTTATAATTTTGCCTAGTTCTGGAAAATGCCAGCCATACCATTCCTGAAATCAAGCGTCAGTCCGGCAAGAGGGCGGAAGAGGGCACGCAACGTCACGCAACCTTCACTCTCATAGCGTAAATGTTAATTTCCTTGTCTAGATCGTCGAGTAGGGCGATGGCCTGTACAATCATCGTGTCCACTTTGTCTGGCGAAAACTTGAGTTTGAATCTGAAAATAAGAGGGTGAGTGGGTCGGTTGTTGCGTTATGGTTGTTGCGTGGGACGCACCTCGATAGCGAATGTGAAAGACCCAAGCTCATCGTCGCTAAATCCTGTGGGTCCAGCCCATCAAGCAGCGCAGCCAGCCGGCCACGAATACCCCTTCACAAGTCCCTTTGGTCGCTTTCGCCCGTGATGGGGTTGACTTTGATACTGAGCTTTTTAGATATCGAATGGGCTGCCGATCGTCATTTTTAGTTTAAAAAAATAGCAAGGGCCCCATGAGCGCGCTGCACCAACTCACCTAGATGCGGGTCGACCACGACAAGCTGTTCCTTGCCTTTTCCCTTACCCAAAACTTGGTCGGTTAAAAACTTTTTGAGGCCCTTGCCCAGTTTCCCGTTTTGCAGGGCGGTGATGTCTTCGACGGCAGATGCAGTCGAGGTGAAGCGATGTAGAGCTTTGAGCTTGAGCCTGTCAAGATGGTGTGGATGATAGTCAGAGGCGTGATGAGAAGCCGTGAGGATGAGAAGGGGAAGGAGGAAAAGCGGAAGACGAAGCGATCCAGGAGGATATTGCGGAAGATGTGGGTAACAGCGACGACGGTTTGCGACAAGATTAAGTAGATCAGGCGTGGATTGAGGTACAGAGGATGTTTTCTATGGGAAAAAATGAGAATGTAAATCAAATATGAGGAGATGACACGTACTTTGACTTGACGAACAGTCTGAGTTTGGAGTGTCCGTCAAAGACGAGGTGGAGAGCGAGTAGGACAAGCGAGGACAGGAAATACGTCAGAATCGAGCGTGATGTGCTTTGGTTCGAAAGCGCAGATTGGAGGAGGGCCAAGGGAGACGAAGCAGGTGTTGGTTTCGTAGTCAAGTACGCCTTGCGAACAACCACAGCTGGCAGAGCAGCCGCCAGCCACATCGCGCCTGCCAGCATCAGCGTCTGTAGCAATGGCGCCAGTTCCAGAATCCACACATTCCACAAAGCAGCTTGGATCCAGCAAACGAGTGCGGAATGCAGAAAAATATGGCACACGAGGCGCTGTTGAAGGACGTGTTTTGCGAGTTGAACGTACGCCTGCTGTGAAGGCGGGACGGAGGGCGATTTCAAGCACTTTATGGATAATAATCAAGGTTCAGGATCGTATGTGTGAATTCAACCGAAACCAAAAGGCCGTGGCTGGAAGAAAGCAGCGTGCATGCTGCTCGCATTCCTCATCACCATACAGAGACACAAGTGCTCGTTACCGAAAGTCAGAAAAGGAGGAAGATGAGGAGCGTTTGAAGGACAGGGAACTTGCTGTGGGTGGAGACGACCAACCGATGGTATTCGAGGAGTCGCCCAACTGTGAGTTGGCCGAAAACCTTCAACTCTTCATCGCTGCTAACAACAACGTCCAGTCATTCACGGACAAGTGAGGGCCTATCAGTTACAAGGCTTGAACTGGATAATTTCCCTGCACCACAACAGTCTGAACGGCATCCCGGCTGACGAGATGGTACGTGCCCACTTCAGACGACAAACAATCTTGAATATACGGTCCGTTTTAGGGATTAGGCAAAACACTTCAAACTATATCATTCCTGGCCAATCTCATGAATACATCATCATAGACGAAGCACATCCCATCAAGAACGTAGATTCAATTCTCTCGCAAATCGTTCGGTCATTCACTTCCCAAGGCCGCATGTTGATCACCGGCACACCTCTCCAAAACAATTTGAAGGAGCTTTTCGCTCTTCTCAACTTTATTTGTCCCGAGATCTTCGTACATTATGAGGACCTTGACAGTTTCTTACACAAAGACGATAGCGGTGTTGAGGGCGAAGAAGCCAAGAGCAAAAAGGTCGTTGTAAGCCTTACATAACATTTTACGACCTTTATACGTGCACATAGTGTAACTACGAGTAATCTCATTTTTTGGTCATTTGTCAAGCCATGAGCTTTATGTAACAATACACACTGGTACATCCACTTGCACAAAACACATATCCAGACAAAACGAATGAGAAACCCGCTCGCAACGCTGAAGGACGGCAATGCAGGATCGTCAAGAAATTAGTGGCTTTGGGGCAAAAGAGGGAAGAAGTGAGAGCAAAAAGGGGGAACCCAACCCTCGAGTCATGGCTACGGCTCACCAACAGATTGGGACGGTCCTTGGCATGATAAGAATTGAGTGAACGGATGGTAGCAGATGCCAAATGCCAGAAGCATGATACATTCTTTCTTCTCCCTGCTACACAGCGTCGGGGGTTCCTTTTTCAAAAGACGCAAATGTCACCACTCGATTTTGCATCCACGCAATCTGAGCTATTAGCAGTCAGCCCAAAGAAGAGGATGACGTTGAAATGGACCTCGCAAGACTTGGTACGGATTTTCTTGCAGGCAGGGTCGAAGCTTGATTGTTTTCTTGAGGTCGCGAAGGTCCGCAGTGATCATCACAGAGGACAGCGTGACTCCGAAGTTCTGTGACAAGTTGGTGTGTGACACAGTGACTCGCACAGCCTTGCCTCTTCGCCATACACCATCCAGCATCCGACCTGCGTAATTCGACGCTCAAGTACCACTCAAGTATCAGAACTTGCTATACTTGTCACACCCCTCTAGTCCTAGACGCTTGTTTCTTCGCGCATCGTTCCGACACCAGAAGCTCGCCATCACGCTGTTCGACAGTTGCCTTTCTGTGATTACAAGTAACATCTGCAGTGTCATATTCTCCTTCTCAACTTGCTCCCAGCCAGATACTGTTTCACATACCATTCCACGATCAACTCAGTCATGTCTGACACTGCACATCCTCAGGATGCACATGCAGTGGGTGAGTTTGAATGTTAGATCTTACCTATAGAATTCTGATATAATCACAATAGTCGAAGACTCAGAAATGATGAATATACTCAAGAGCCGATATGCATGTCCTCACTTCCGCATCCTTGTCATTGGAAGAGCTAATGCAGGCAAAACAACTATTCTTGAGAAAGTTTGTGGTGTGGCACAGGGGACAAAACCCATTATATATGATCAGGATGGAGCTCTACTTAAGCCCAAGGGGTTGGCACAATGGAAGCAATTCTTTCAGAGAAAGGACTCTGGTACTCATTTAAAACCAACAATAGAGGTGGGCTGGCTTATGTACTTTGACTTCCATTGACTTCAGAACCACCTTTCAGCGGGGTATACATGAGATTGAGCACCAGATTACATATCCTGGCAGCAACTTCATCTTCCATGACTCACAGGGCTTTGAGGCTGGTTCTAAGGAAGAGATGGAGGATATTTGGAAATTTATTGAGAAGAAATCTATGGCAACTGATCTCAAAGATCAATTGCATGCAATTTGGTGCATTTGTATTTTGTTTAACATTTTTCATCCTTCATCTGATGTCTGCTGCCATAGGTACTGTATACCCATGGATAGTCCTCGCCCCCTGGCACATGCAGAGCTTCAGTTCTTCAACAAGGGGACTGGAGGGAAGTCAGTAATCATTCCTTCCACAGTTTATTGATAGAAATACAGTTCCTTTGGTGCTGGTCTTCACCAAGTTTGATGGCCAAATCATACAAGAATGGGGTAAACTTGCTGACATGGAAGATGAAGAGGTTATGTGGGAAAGTGCCAGAGAAAATGCTGAAAAAACTTTTCAGGAAATTTACCTGCCAAGAGTAATGAATACAGATCACCCTCCAAAGACTTTGTGAAGTTGGAAGGTGAGTAATATGATCTATTTAACTTTGTTACAAATGACTGTTGCCAGAGATGCACAAGGCTGAAAAAGATTGTGCTGATCTGACAGAGAAAACAGCTCAAATAATTGACAATGCCAGTTTGCATCATCTCTTTGTGTCAACCCAGGCAAACAACTTGGATCTCTGTGTTAAAAATGCTCTTCAGTGAGATTATCCACAATTATGACCAGCACATAATGTGATGCATTATAGAGATGTTTTGAGCAGGGAACTTGTATGGAGAGCAATTCCTGCAATTGTATTGTCCTCCTTCCCATATTTTTGGGTAAGTAAAGGGCATTCTATTTCTGTTAGGAAGACTATAGTACAATCAGCCTGGAGGGTATGCCATTTTCACACTGAATTAACAATGACAACATTTGGAAAGGAAAAACATGATGTGAGTTTATCTATATATTTTCATGTCTTGTATCTCATGCATTGTGTATAGAATGTGAGTATTCCACATAGCAGATAGTGAAATTTACAAGGCATACTGTCTTGTTGTGTTGGAATAGAATTTGAAAAATGTGAGTGATTGTATAACTTTTTGCCATTCAAGCTTGACAATATGACATTAGTGGGTAAATTATGCTGAAATCACTTTTATATGCAGTCTGATGGATGGAACAGCAAGTGAGTGGCACTATACTTAGCCATTCCATTGGCTGATGCAAGAATTTGTAGGAAGTAAGTTATACCACATATTTGTCTGCAAAGGAGAACCAATCAATATCCTTGACCAACAGTCTGTGAGTGTCATGGGCAGTGCTTAATGATCAATCTCATCAAATTGTGACCAAAAGAGAGTGGGTAACAGTGTTGATTGTTGCAGGGACCTAACATCTGATCCCATGACCAACAGTTTGTGAGTGACAGTGCCTGTTTTATGCCAGGGACTCTCCTGACATCTGATCCCATGACCAACAGTTTGTGAGTGACAGTACCCATTTTATGCCAGGGACTCTCCTGACATCTGATCCATGACCAACAGGATGTGAGTGACAGTGCCCATCTTATGCCAGGGACTCTCCTGACATCTGATCCCATGACCAACAGAGTGAGTTGGTGCCCATGTTATGCCAGGGACTCTCCTAATATCTGATCAGAGAGTGAGTGACAGTGCCCATTTTATGCCAAGGACTCTCCTGACATCTGATCCCATGACCAACAGAGAGTGAGTGACAGTGCCCATTTCATGCCAGGACTCTCCTGACATCTGATCCCATGACCAACAGTGTGAGTGACAGTGCCCATGTTATGCCAGGGACTCTCCTGACATTGATCCATGACCAACAGTTTGTGAGTGACAGTGCCATGTTATGCCAGGGACTCTCCTGACATCTGATCCCATGACCAACAGTTGTGAGTGACAGTGCCCATGTTATGCCAGGGACTCTCCTGACATCTGATCAGGGTGAGTGACAGTACCATTTTATGCCAGGGACTCTCCTGACATCTGATCCCATGACCAACAGTTGGCGAGTGACAGTGCCCATTTATGCCTGGGACTCTCCTGACATCTGATCCATGACCAACAGTCGGTGAGTGACAGTGCCCATCTTATGCCATGGACTCTCCTGACATCTGATCAAGAGTAAGTGACAGTACCCATTTTATGCCAGGGACTCTCCTGACATCTGATCCATGACCAACAGAGAGTGAGTGACAGTGCCCATTTTATGCCAGACTCTCCTGACATCTGATCCCATGACCAACAGTTGGTGAGTGACAATGCCCATTTTATGCCATGGACTCTCCTGACAACTGATCAGAGAGTGAGTGACAGTGCCCATTTTATGCCAGGACTCTCCTGACATCTGATCCCATGACCAACAGGGTGAGTGACAATGCCCATTTATGCCATGGACTCTCCTGACATCTGATCAGAAGTGAGTGACAGTACCCATTTTATGCCAGCTCCTGACATTTGATCCCATGACCAACAGAGAGTGAGTGACAGTGTCCATTTTGCCAAGGACTCTCCTGACATCTGATCCCATGACCAACAGGAAGTGAGTGACAGTGCCCATCTTATGCCAGGGACTCTCCTGACATCTGATCCCATGACCAACAGGGAGTGAGTGACAGTACCCATTATGCCAGGGACACTCCTGACATCTGATCCCATGACCAACAGGAAGTGAGTGACAGTGCCCATTTTATGCCTGGGACACTCCTGACATCTGATCCCATGACCAACAGGAAGTGAGTGACAGTGCCCATGTTATGCCAGGGACACTCCTGACATCTGATCAGAGAGTGAGTGACAGTACCATTTTATGCCAGCTCCTGACATCTGATCCATGACCAACAGAGAGTGAGTGACAGTACCCATCTTATGCCAGGGACTCTCCTGACACCTGATCCCAACCAACAGGAA
>JAEBUS010000089.1:0-17027 GCA_023014475.1 Amanita pallidorosea
CCTATATTCTTGTTTTTGTTGGCAAGCATGAAGGCTGAGAAGCATTGTGTTCTCTGTCATAGAAAGTAGAATCATAAGAACTGTTGCCAGAGATATCCCAGAATGAAAATTGTTTTCAATGAATTTTGAGAATGTTTGAAATGGGATATCAGGGAAAGGTTGACCAGCTCTTGTTGCTGCAACCACTGGAATGGTGTATATCATGAATATCCATAAGGCATAATTGGACATCACATTCAACATAATCAAGATACTAAACAAGATACTAAAACAATCTGCACATGTACATCAGTCATATTAAGTGAAAGCTTACTTCTTGCTGGACTTCCTGAGCTTGTGGAGCATAGAAGATTCACCTTTCTCCACAACCTTCTTTTTGCTTTTCTTTGCATCTCCTTCCACATTCTGAGTCCCTTTCCCTTTCCCTTTCCCTTTTTTACCTCTCATGCTATCCTGTTCCTTCATGTACTCATTCAAGTCTTTGAAATGATAAGAAATCTTGGAATATCCCTATACTTCCTCATCATCAGGGGCATCAGCTCCACCCTCTAGCCATGCCTGCATAGCAGGATAATCAGAAACCCTGGCCAATGACTTCACATGGGAGTGCCACATTGATGGGGACACAAAGAGCTGTATCAACTCTGTCAGGTTGGGCTTTTTCTGTGCAGACCACTGCCCCTTGGCAGCCATATCATCAACAGTGTGCTTGGCCTGCATGCAAGCCTTATACTTCTGATAGTATGTCTTCAAGGCCTTATCATCCTTATCAGTTAAATGCACAGGGATATTCAGTATGGCCAATAGCTCTTGATGAGTCAACTGAGTAGGGCCAGAGCCAGAAGCACTGGTGGCTTTAGAGGCCCCAGAAGCAGAAATAGCAGCACTAGCAATGCTAGGGGCAAAGGATGAAACTCTCCTTTCATCTTCCTGTTTTGCATTGATATAAGCTTTAGCACAATACAAAGTCATGAACTTACTGCAAAAAGATAGAGAACATTCTTTCCTTGAGAAATTGACCACTCTATCTCCTCATCATCAGCAACAGCTTCTGTATACCTACCTTTAGCAATCCAATCTCCCTCGTCACTGACAAATATCCTTTGGTTCCACTCTAGAGTTTGGTGGATCAATTACAGAAATCAAGAAGAAAGGAGAAACTCAAGCAACTTACTGCTGGGATCAGAGTATTTCCTGGAGATTGCTTTGAGGACAGGGGCCAGAGTTGGAGTGACATTGGCCTTTACCACCATATCTGGCTTTACCTCATTAATATCACCAGGGCAAGCTTTATAGATCTTGACCAAGCCCTCAGCCTTTATCTTGCTTGGCATAACATCCTCTGCATCAGCCATGCTAAACACATTGCCAGTGGCCTGGCCCCTAATAATCCCTCCCTTGGTCCTAGATGCACCTTCAGCAGGGAGATCTTCTTCTTCAGCATTATCAAAAATGTTGGTGGATGCCTTTGTTGCTGATATGAGCAAGGCAATATGATTAAATTTTTAACTGACCTGATTTTCACTTTCCACTCCTGCAAGCTCACTCTTGTCACTCTCATTGCCCTCTTCATCCTTACTGCCCTCATCACTCTATTGCATGATGAGATATTTAATTAGAAACAATTCATATCTCATACCTTAGATATGCCCTCAAACTCAACAGTGCCTTCATCATCAATTCCACTAATAGCCTCATCCATACTCCCAAGTCCACCAGTTTCCTCAACCTACAGTGGCTCAAAAAACTGCCCCAATGTTTGGGCATTTTGGAAAGATAGGCATGGTGAGAAAGAATGACATAAGCAGCATGTGTTATAAAATTATGTAACATACTACTATATTATGGCTACGTAATAAATTAAAAATTATATAATTTGGATTAAAACCCATTGATTAATAAATCAAACAAGATATTCACTCATTGGGGCAGTTTTTTGACTCTTGAATTTTTCACCTGATTTTCAATGTGACACTCCAGTACAAGATAACTGGGGCTGTGGGAATAATAAACAATGTCACATGACTTTGTTTGTATTAGTTTGACATGTTGGACTTGGCTCATTCATCTTCTTGACTCCCAACCACCATGAAATCCATCTCAGCTGAAAAGCGCTCTTCTGTTGTTTCTCTCCTCAATGAGGGTTATTCTCATCATCAAATCCAAGCTAGGACAGGTCTGGGGAAGGGTACTATTGGGAGGATTAGCAAGGAGATGGAGGGGGATAAAGAAAACCATCCTGGTGGTTGTCCAGCTTTCTCCCTGTGATAAACAGTCAATTATCTGCCAAATTAGCTCTGACAATGCTGTCCAAGCCACACAATTTATAAATTCCACCATTGCTACTCCCATCACTCCTCAGACTGTGCAAAATGTGTTGAAGGAGGCAGGTCTTTGCTCAGCAACAAAGAAGAAAGTGCCTATGCTGAAAGCATCCCACTGTCAGAAGCATCTCAGGTTTGCCCAGTACCACCAAAACTGGACTGTGGAGGACTGGAAGAGGGTGTTATGGAGTGATGAGACCAAAATCAATTGGATTGGGTCAGATGGGAAGGTGTATGTCTGGACAAAACATGGGGAAGCCATATCTGACCACACCACCACACCAACTGTCAAGCATGGAGGGGGGAATAACTTGATGGTTTGGGGTTGTATGGGCTGGGGTGGGGTTGGGAAGCTTGTGGAAGATGGATGCTGTGCAGTACTGTGAGACCCTGGAGGAGGGGATGGAGGAGAGCTTTGAGAAGTTGGGGATGGCTGAGGATGAGAGGTACTTCCAGCAGGACAATGACTCAAAGCACACCTCCAGAAGAGCACAGAAGTGGTTCACTGACCATCAAATTACTCTCCTGGAGTGGCCGGCCCAATCTGTTAGGATCGCAATCCTAGCCCTCAAATTTGGTTTCACCTTACAGTCATCTGGGATGACTTCTATACATGTTATAACAGGCCTGGGGCCTTATGGGACACTATGGGATACCAACAGTTGAGTCAGCACATGGGAGCGCTCACCAGAAGGCAAGACGATGGTTGGAGGAACCATCCAATACTATATACGGAAGGATGGCCGGACTAGGAAGGTGGATTGCCACCTTGATGGCATCACACTTGGCATCAGTGCATCAGGAGGATCAGCGCATCAAGCCATCACGCATCAGACAAAGGCGCAAGACAGCGCATGTCTATAAAGGATCACAATGGGAACGCACAATGCCTCAAGGCATTGCTCCTTATGGTCAGGGTCTAGAGCAGTCCAGAAGAGGTCTATGAGTGGAGTCAGAGTGGCCGCGCCCATATGCGCTCATATGCGCAGCAACTGTGGCAGCGCCCAAGCACATGCTCACCAAGATGTTAGGACAAGCCCACACACAACGCCTCAATGAGAAGAATGAGAATAAGAGAATAGATTTGACACAGTAGAGTAGTAACCTGGTGTGGAGGAAACTATCTAGAGTCTTAGAGACTCCTACCTACAATGCACTACCTTATATACCCCAACCATGGTCTGTGCGCAGCAGCCTCATGCCCCTAGGGCTATGTGCGCGCAGCAACGGAACCATGGCACTATCTACGCCTTCCCACAATGCCCGTGTCCCCATCCGGTCCTTATTGTTCTCTTATCGGCACAGCCCCTGGCTGACTAACCGCTGACCTAACCAATGGGCGCCTCGACATAGGGGTTGGTGCCTACGAGTCTTGTATACCTATGCGTCCATAGGGCCCCAGCAAAAATAGATAAAAATATGGAAAAATAGCCGAATAATTGTAAAGTCGTAACATGACCCCCCCCTTAAGACTTCACGTCCCGGGAAGTCACTGTGAGGATATCGCTTTAGGAATTCTTGCAAGGTCCCTTGCAAATGCCTTGTCCGTATCCGGTTCATCATAGATCAACTTGCGGTCACCTTTCCACCGCTGCCAGTTCCTTTTAAGTTTTTCAAGGTATTCCCTTTCAAACTTGCCATTTTCCCATCCAAACAAACGTTTGGGCACATGCACCTGGGTGTGATTCTGCCATTGTCGATAGTCCATGTCACGTACGTTAACAAGCCGACACGGAGCGCTAGGATTTGCTTTGTGAAATTTCTGAACCTCTTTCTTGGCATTATCGAGGTTCTCTGCTGGTTCCCAAGTGGATTCCTCTACTGGATAATTTTTCCACTTGACGAGGTACTCCAATCGTCCACCACCACGTCCACTGACTCGGCTGTCCATGACTTCTTCAACCTCGTATTTGTCATCCTGAGATTCTTCCACCATTTGTAACTCTTTGCATTGAGCTACCTTATCCTTTTGAGTGGGAAAAACAGGTTCCTTATATGGTTTGAGGTGAATCTCGTTGAACACGTTATACACCTTCCATGAAGCCGGATTTTCAACTGGTACGCGATGCGCCAACCTTCTTGACAATCTCCAGGGGACCGACGAATTTACCATCAAGCTTCTTAGTAGCGCGAATGGTAGGTAAATTCTCCGTGCTGAGGTAGACCTTATCACCGGGTTGGTATTCTCGTGCCGGCGCCTTATGATCATCATACCGCTTCTTCATGGCCTCGGCAGTTTTATTCAGTGCTTCCGTTGCTTTGGAATGTACCTCCTCAACTTGTTTGGCCAGTTCCTCAACTGCAACTACCTTTGGTATGTGGAGTGGATTTACCCCCTTATTAGGGTGACATCCATTGTTCATGAAAAATGGTGAATACCCCTTGATGCATGTACCCGATCATTGTGGCAAAAATGTGCCACTGCCAACCAATCACTCCAGTTATCTTGACGATGGTTTACAAACATAGTCAAGAACTCTTTAACTTCTTGATTGACTCTTTCCGTTTGTCCATCTGTCTGCGGGTGATATGCGGTAGATCGATTTGCCTTGATGCCCAGCATTCCATACAAGTCATCCATGAATTTGGAAATAAACTGAGGTCCTCGGTCACTGATAACTTTCCGAGGAATTCCATGCTCTCGGAATACATTGTCTCGGAACAAGACTGCCACGCCTTGTGATGTGATTGTTGATGTTGTCAGAAGGAAATAGGCCTTTTTAGTGAATCGGTCCACCAGTACCATAACCATGTCGTTGCCCTTTGATTCCGGTAGAGGTCCGATTAAGTCCACGGATACAATTTCCCATGGCTCCAAAGGAATCTCATTTGGGTGAAGTGGTGCTGCCCTAGCCTGCCAATCTGGTTTAGCGCATTGACAAGTTTCACATCCCGGGATATATTTTTCAATATCTTTGCGCATGTTCGGCCACCAATAGTCCCGAGTTATCAATTCCAATGTTTTGACTACTCCCGAATGTCCCCACGAGTGAATTAATCCGATCAGTTCTCCTCTAAGTCGATTATTGGCGGGTATATAAATTCGCCCTTTCCATTGCACCAGTCCTTTATTAACGGCGTAGTCCGGATCTCCTTTTTCCAATCCTTCACGCACTTGAGATCCCATTGCCGCTTTGGAATTTTTGCCACATCTTTTAACAATTCATCAACAGCCTGGTCGTCGTCTAGAAGTCGTACAAACAGGTGTTCTTTCAGGAGAATGACGCCTTCATTATCGTTTTGCCCTCATGCATGTCCTGCTCGCCTGGATAACAAGTCTGCCTTTGAATTGGACTTTCCTGATCATGTTTAATGATGAAGTTATATTCTTGCAGATCCGTAACCCATCGTGCTTGTCTTCGGTTTAGATTTTGTGACTTTCGAAAGTAGTCAAATTTTGATGATCCGTCAGGACTTCCACTATTTCCTTAGCACCCTTGAGGTAATGAGACCATTCGTAAAATGCATGCATCACCGCTAGCATTTCCTTGTCATAGATCTCATAATTCCGTTCTGCATCATTGAGAGCCTTGGAAATAAAAGCCACCGGCCTCCATTGCTGGTCCTTTCCTTGCTGGGACAAAATTCCGCCAATTGCAAAATCTGAGGTGTCCACTTCGACTCGAAATTGTCCCTCGTCATCAGGAATTTTGAGAACTACCTCCCTCGCCACAAGGTCTTTCAGTCCCTGAAAGGCCATAGATTGGAGTTCTGTCCAAAACCAGTCCACTTTTCCGGTCAATTTAGTCAGCGTTTGGCCACCTGAGCAAATCCTTGCACAAAACGTCGGTAAAAATTAATAAATCCCAGAAATTGCTGTAGTTCCTTTTTACATGTTGGCTCTGGCCAGGACGTAATCGCGTCAACCTTGCCTTTTTCCATACGAATTGAGTCTGTACTGATGACCAATCCCAGGAAGTCAATCTGTGGTTGGTCAAACCAACACTTTTCCGGTTTTAGGGAAAGTTTATGATTTTCCAACTTTGCCAAGATGCGGTTGACGTGGCCCGTGTGTTCCTTTTGAGACTTTGAGAAAACCAAAATATCATCCATGTAAATAACAACCCATCCTTCGGCAATTTCCTGTCGGAATATGTCATTCATCATGGTTTGAAACGTTGCTGGTGAATTGGTTAATCCAAAAAACATGACCAGTGGTTCGAACAATCCGCAATTGGTTCGGAAGGCCGCTTTCCATTCGTCGCCTTCCTTAATCCGGACGTTGTTGTACCCCCAGTGGATATCCATCTTTGAAAATACTTTGGCTTGTGACAATTTATCCACCAGTTCCCCAATGAGCAGTAGCGGGTATCGGTTTTTTATTGTCATCTCATTAAGTCGCCAATAGTCCTGAACTGGCCGTAATTTTCCATCCTTCTTTTTGACAAAAAAGAATGGAGATGCCATGGGTGACTTGCTAGGTTGGATACGTCCCGATTCCAAATTTTCCTTAAGGAATTCATCCAATTGTGCTTGTTCATCCCTATTTAGTGGATATATTTTACAGTCCACTGCCTTTGAACCAGGTATGAGCTCAATTGCGTGATCCCACGGGCGTCGCGGTGGCAGCTCATCAAATGTTTCTTTTTCAAAAACCTTGCGATGCCCTAAATAGTGTTTTGGCACCACCTCTTCCAATGAATGTTTTGTTGCCGCCTTTGCCTCTTTTGCTGCTATATCCATAGCTACAGATTGAGTTTTCAATTCTGGTTCCCCAATGTGTACTGCGAGGAGTTTTTCCCCTTCCTCAAGTGGTTCCATTGGGTCTACCTCATCTTCTGGATTTTCAACGTGCGAACAATCCCAACATGTTCCTGGACATCTAGTAAATTGTACTTCCTGCTTTTTCCAGTCCATCACTGGATTGTGATGTTGCAACCAGTCGTGTCCCAAGAAGATATCGGTTTTCCCTAATCCTGCAACCCCACATTCAATGACTTCTTCATGGCTTCCTATTCGTAATTTGAACTGGACCATGTATTCCAAACTGCCCAATGCATTTCTTGTCCCATCTGCATTGTACACTGGCATCGGGCGAAGTAATTTTCGTTTATTGAGTTTGTGCTTTTCAACAAACTCTGTACTGACGCAAGACCCAGTGCATCCCGAATCTACTAGAGCAACAATGTTAATTTGCGCCCCAGTATCCATAGTTGTAATAGTTCCTTTTAGATTCATTTCTTGCCGTCCTGAAGCTTTGACGACACTTTGCCTTAACCGTACTAGGTTCCATAACGCCTCTGCTTCTGTTTGTTGGTTTAATTCAGTAACCAAGTTTTCAGTTGCTTCGTTGAGCCGTTTATTGTGAACCCATTCCTTTAGACACCGCACCGCAGTGTCTTTGTCCTGTTGCCAAATCCGCCTTAGTACCCATGCAGGGGACCAAGTTGGAATTCTAGGTTTTACGCTCACACTCAAGTTTCGAATTCGATGGACATGGGAAGAACATTCATATAACAAGTCTGGTATACTAATACATGAGTCCTTGTCCTGAATTGAAACTCTATCAGCCAGCAGCACGGAGCGCGTGCCTACTGGCTGTCGCCAAAACCCTTCTCCTTGCCATATTCCTTCCATTGCTCCTCTGTGAGCTCTTCCACTTTCAATTCCCAAATACGGCCTTTTCCTTTCTCCTTCCTATTGAACCACTTTGGTTCCGTCAGTCCCTGGCAAAGTGTCCTTCTTTGCCGCAATTGTAGCACGCCCCTGTGCGTCGCTTTGCTTTATCAACATCCATGGCATTTGGATCCCTACTGGATGTTGTCATAGTGGGCATGCTGTGCTGTATTGGCGCCTTGTTTTCCTTAGCCACCGGTGTTTCTTTATACTCATTACGACTTTTCTTCTCGCCGTATGCTTCCTTCGCCCTGCAGTATATCCGTGCTAACTGCACAGCCCTATCCTGAATTGCTTTCAGGGACGCGTCATCTGCCAAGTTTCCATGTCTGATTAACTCTCCACCCAGTGCAGGGTTAATCCTGTTGAGAAAATGATCCTTGAGAGCGTTCTCCCCCCAGCCCACCAACAGAAATAATGCATTGAATTTAATGATGTAGTCTTCAATGGGAGTATTGCGTTGCTCCAACTTCATCAAATCATCCGTTGCATGCTGCTTGGTTTCTGTGGACATGAAGAATTCATGCATTTCCGTTTTGAATGCCGCCCAGGTTGTCCATGGATATTTGTTCACATTTGGTGGCCGCGTCCATTGCAACGGCTGATCCTCAGGTTGTAACGGCGCCCGGTGTCCATTATTCACCTCCGCCCATGTAAGATCAGATGGATACCTTGTAGGGGCGCGTGCATGTTTCCCTTTGTATTCTTCATCCGCTTTTTGGATCTCCTGGAGTTTGACTCCAGCCCATTCCCTGCGCGATTCCCTTTTCCCTTTCTGGTACGGTACAGACAAATGACAACACGCCTGCGGACCGTTGTTTCTCGTGCCAGCGTGAAATAAACTTCCATTGTTCATAGCCAGTTGTCTACCTGACTTGGATCTCCCTCGAAATGGTCGGGCATCTCAGCTTTTGTTAAAGGAGCCGGTGATGGTCGAGGATGTGTGCGTTGCCATTCCTCCAGAACATTAGTGAGGAGTTGTCCAAAGCCATTGACCGTTGCCATCCTTGATTCCTCGATGTCGTCGATCTCCTGTTGCCTTTGTGCTACGTCGTCCTGGTTTGTTCCAGTCAAAGGAATTTGCGGCGGCAAGGGGTGCGGCATGACTTGCGTATATCCAATTAGGAAATCCCTAAGTCCTAAAGCCATCTGGACCGTCCATTGGAAAGCGCCGACATGATATCGTCCATACCCTTTGAGGATCCAATCCTCCATCTGAGTCCAAGCGTTGAGCCCTTGAGACACATGTTCTACATGGATACATCCTTCGCGTCCATATGTCTTTCGAGCTCTTACATTTGCTTGTAAATCTCTCATTCGTTGGTTGAACTGATAGATTTCTTGGATTTGCGGGTATGCCGGCCACTCGAACTTATTCCAGTGTTGTTTTTTGAACATGACCAAATAGCAGAACCCTGGGATATCCGGATGTAGAATTTCGCTACTTGATTTGGCTACAGGGTATGGATACACATGTTCTATTTCATTGGCTACTGTCCGACGCCAATGGTCTATCTCTCGTCGTTTCTGCGCCTGATCCAAATTGCTGGGTCCTGCCTCAATCATCCAGTCCTCCGCCGTTGTGACTGGTCCATTGTGCCAGTTCCAATTGCCGCCGCGAGTACACATGATTGCGTTGAACTCTGCCTTTTTGGCTTTGATGGCCTCGGCGTACGTGGGAACCTTCGGTGGGACCGGAGGTGGCGTAGATTGCTTTGATGTCCTGGGTGGCGTAGATCCAGTGATCAGATATAGAACCGGGTTGGGTTTACTTGTTTGTACAGGGACACTGGAAAGTTCCGCATTCCCTCCTTCACATTTGATGGACAGGGTCGATCCAGTGTAGGAACGTGCTTTCTTCTTTTTCTTGTTACGGCAAAAGAAGCCCTTCCCCCCCCATCGGGCCCGCTTATTGTATGTCCCCCTCGCAATCATCTCGTCAATGCTACCCCAGTCCCAGATGTCATCACCGTCCTCTATCCGGATCATGAATTCCTCCAGAACATGGAATCGGTCCCGTTGACAGTTGTCCTGTAGGCTGAACCGAGTGAAAGGGTTTCAGAGCTCGGTGTTCCATGAAGCGATCTCGGTGACTGTGGGCCAGGCGGGCCAGTGATACAGGTCATAGTATTCCGGTTTAAATAGATACATGTAGCAGTATCCAGACTTTCGCCAATGGTAGTTGGGCCGGTCCTCATTCGTCGGGACCCCTGGTAGTATGACCTGTTCCTGATTCTCGACCCAGTGCTCCGTGTACTCTTTCTTGGTCCGAAATCCCCAATTGGCCAAGTGCAGATCCATGAAGTCATCCCATTCTGGGAGCATGACTCCATCATTGTCTGGGCCGGTGTGATTTTCCAAAGAATTAGGTTCCGTAACCGGAGATGTACTTGATGGCGGTTTTCTCCATTCGTACATGTAAGGGCATACCGCGTCATGTGGCCCGAATGCTTGACCTTAATGTTGCCATTTGAGGCATGCATCAACTTGTTCCTTTCTTTGGCTGTCAGGACCAAACCGTCGTGTTTTAGGGTAAACACGTTGAACCCCTGGAGTAACAATAGCATATTGGAAGGTGAATCAAACACCACCTCCCTGACGTCCGGTTGATCGATAAGCTGCTCAAGCACCTGCTCAAGCACTCGCCTATCCACTTCCAGTTCTTGTTCCATCTGCTGGAACTTCTTTTCCTTTCTGAGCGCCTCGTGCTTCTCTTGCATGAGGATCTCCCATGCTTCTTCTTGCTCTCGGAAGGCCGCCTCCTCGAGGATTTGTCGTTCATACGCTGCCCTGCGCAGCCTGAGTTTTTCCAAACGGCGCTGCTCTTTGCGCCAGAAATACCATGCGCGAATGTGCGCATCGTTTTGTCAGTAGTCGACCGGCTTGGCCGACTCGGTTCGTTGTTGGGGCATAGGGCACCCGCCACCCATTCTAGATCGAAAACGTGCCCAATCTCCATCAAGGACATTGCTGCCCTTGGCAAAACGTAATGGAAGCTCATGTCCATAGCTTCGGATCCCAGATCCAAGATTGTTCCAAAAGTAGTAAGACATCCCAAGTAGGGAGATGTCGCCTCTTCTTCAGTAACCGTACTTCCTAATACAGTCACTCTACATCGCGGTCAATAACGCACCCGCGCACGATTCTTCGATTTAGTTCCACCAAATGACCTAAAGGGTGGTGCCCGGCTCTTCACTCTAGTGTCCTTGTGCTCAGATCAAAAGATCCAATACGTAATTGGTGTCTAGAGACTGTGTGCCTTGATACACGTCATGCCAATAGATTGTCTTCGGTTCCAACGGCTTTTCCGCAGTCCTAGTGTAACTGCCCGGGGCGACCCTGCCTGGTCCACAACCCAGCACGTGGTTACTCTCGTCTAGAACTGTTTTATAGACAGTATGGTCCCGCAGTCAGTTGTGACCATGTTGTTGACTATGTCGAATCGAGGCTGCAACCGGCCTTGTGGTGTAACAAGAGGTTGGTCAGACGAAAAGTTTTTGTTGGATCGCTTCGACGCTGTGAGCGACAATGAGCAAGACGTGCTCGGCGCTGTGTCAAACGACGAAGGGTGTGGTTGAAAAGACTCTAGATTATGTTAGGACAAGCCCACACACAACCACAAGCCTCAATGAGAAGAATGAGAATAAGAGAATAGATTCAACACAGTAGAGTAGTAACCTGGTGTGGAGGAAACTATCTAGAGTCTTAGAGACTCCTACCTACAATGCACTACCTTATATACCCCAACCATGGTCTGTGCACAGCAGCCTCATGCCCCTAGGGCTATGCGCGCGCAGCAACGGAACCATGGCGACTATCTACGCCTTCCCGCAATGCCCGTGTCCCCATCCGGTCCTTATTGTTCTCTTATCGGCACAGCCCCTGGCTGACTAACCACTGACCTAACCAATGGGCGCCTCGACATAGGGGTTGCCTACGAGTCTTGTATACCTATGCGTCCATAGGGCCCCAGCGAAAATAGATAAAAATATGGAAAAATAGCCGAATAATCGTAAAGTTGTAACACAAGAACAATAGGAGTGAGTCAGAGTGGGGGAGTGCCGGTGGGTCTGGGAGTCGCAAGGGGTCCTCATAGAATAGTATATAAGTAGGTACATTGTAGCTGGAGTCTCCCCAGACTTCAGATAGTTTATCTCTACCCCAATCTATCCCAGTGTCGTCTCCTGGCCAGCAACAAGGCCTGTGGGCCCCCTAGGGGGATTGTAAGGTTGTGGTTAGGGGCATGAGCTCATAACACAATCCCCTGACCTGAACCCCATTGAACACCCTTGGCAACATCTCAAGAAGAAACTCCAGCAATATGATGCACCACCCAAAGGAGTCCATGAGTTATGGGAGAGGGTAGCAAGGGAGTGGAATGAGATACCACCAGAGACATGTCAGAAACATGCCCAAAAGGATAGAGGCAGATTTGAAGGCAAAGGGGGGTCATACAAAGTACTAGATTAGCAAATATCCTAGAGTCAAAAAACTGCCCCATGGATGAATATCTTGTTTGATTTATTACTCAATGGGTTTTGATTCAACTTACATAATTTTTGATTCGCTACGTAGCCATGATATAGTGGTATATTACATAATTTTATAACACATGCTGCTCATGTCATTCTTTCTCACCATGCCTATCTTTCCAAAATGCCCAAACATTGGGGCAGTTTTTTGAGCCACTGTATCATGCTGTTATACACAAACTAGAGATAGAAAATTATTATGCACCTCACTCTCAATGCTCTCATTCTTTTCATCAACATGCTCTTCCTCAGTTATCTTATCATCACTCCCCTCACCCCATTCCTGCATCACAATGGATCATGATGTGTATCACTAGATAGAAAAAGCTGACCAAGGCATAGATCCTTGGACATTCCTGCCCAATGCATTTTGGGCATGTGGGTACTGTCATGACTTGTTCTCAACACTCAAATTCTCTAAGACATTTTTATTATTTTCTTTGTATTTTACAATCAGTGTAGCCAAACATCTTAGTCAGGTTGGCATCTATCTTATCTAGTCAGCACTAAGATTAGATTAGATTAGATAATGATTATATTACAGACTACCAGACCGATGACTCATGGACTATGACTCAGGCTTACCAATGCACAGCAATGGGGGCTGCTTATGCTACATCTTTTAGTCAGACTTACTCAGCATAGATACTATTATTAGAGTGGTGCACAGACTACCCTTGTAGTATATAACCTGAGCAACTATCACCCAGAGTCCTCAGTCAAGTTCTCTCAGGTTTCATCCCTACTCTCATCTTCTCTACTCCTAAGTCTATTGTTGGGGCCCTAAGCCATCACAGCAAGGGTAGTCCTGATAGGAAGCTGGACAAAAGAAGCACTATTTAGTGCTTACAGCTGATTCAGAAAACATTGGGACAACAATTTTTTTTTTCACTTAGCTAGTGATACCCAATCATTACATGATTATGTAATCAACAACCCTGAGACCAGTTGCTGTGCGTGACATCCCCCATCCCTCAATCCCCCAGCTTTGTCTCCCTGTTCACAGATATTCACATTCCTTCAATCACTGGCATAAACATATCATCCCATACACTACATTCATTTTTGTTGGAGTAATCTTTATCCACTCATTTACACACATATAGTACCTGACCAATCAAACTAATGTTGCCCTTAAATTGTATCCAAGCCTTGACTTTTCAAATGTTTAAAAAAAATTACATTTCTGACTTCTTTGAAGTAAAACCCACCTGGACTGAAACTCTCCTCAGTTGGATTTAAATCAGGTGAGTATGGGGGCAGAAACAAGAGCAAAACCCCTATCAAGCAGCCAATTGTGAGCAATTTATCTAGAATCCAAAATAAAATTACCTGCTAATTCAACAACAATACACAATGCTTGACTTTTATGAATTGCACAGTTATCAAGGATCAGGACACTCTTGTTCTGAGGATAAGGATTCATCCTAGGCAACTACATGTGCAACATTATGAGTATCAGTGGAAATAGCAACCACAATGCTACAGTTGTTACGGACGATGCCCTCATCGTGGTTCGTTCTTAAGTCAACAGCGACAAGCAGAGTCTCAGTCCGCTCCCAGTCGCTGGACAAAGAATCTAGACACTAAGTCAAACAATGACAAAGGTCTTGAGAATGATGAAGAAGAAGAGCGTCGAGATCGAGCGAGGTTGAGAGCAAAACTCGTCTAAGTTGGAACTGAGGTTACTCTACAGTACATGGGTTTATATACGTTTGGAGAACAAAGGAATCATAAAAGGGAATAAAGCTGTAGTTATCTAAGAAAGGAAATGTGAAAGTAACTACGAAAGGAGATAGCGTCCAGGCTGTACACTGCGCAGTAATGATGGATATGAAACAGTCTACAGAAACATGGAGACAAAACAAAAAGAGAACTGTAACAACAGTGAGGGACAAAACAGTTGCAATGTTTTGAGAATTTGAACTATTTTGTTAATAACTCAATCAAAATTGATCAAAATGTTTTTAAACTTATAAACAGGGTAGGTATATATATGAGCAATCCATAAATAGAAGCACATTATGTAATACCATGCCATACCTTAAATAGAGCCACTTTAGTAAGCCTGTTGCATTGCAACAGTTTTGTCCCTGATGTATTGGAGTGCTGTAACAGTCACCTGACTTTGTTGATTCTGCCAAACAAGTCCAAATAAAGCCATGTGATGGTTCATTGAGAATGTATAAAGGTCCCACAACACCCCTCACTCTTCATTCCACATCCTTCCACCATGAGATCTTTTTGCCCTACTCTTTGCATCACATCCTCTCCTTGCTTGACAAGGGTCATTCAGCTCACAAAATCTCCTCTACCACTGGTGTTCACACTAGTACTATCTCCAAACTATGCTCCAAACATTGTTCCACCCTCTCCAAGTCAGCTGGAGGTTGTCCACCAAAGCTTTCCCCTCCAATATACAACATGCTGTATGCTTAATCACCACTGGAAAGGCAGAAACAGCTGTTCAGGTTTCCAGGACACTCTCCAGTATCACCAACCAGCATGTCTCACCTAAGACCATTGCCAGGCAGCTAAAGAGGACTGGTATGAAAGCTGTAGTGACACTTCTCAGCAAGAAACATAGGAAGGAGAGGTTGGACTGGGGATTGGCACATAGGGATGGGACTGTAGAGGACTGGAAGAGGGTTATATGGTCAGATGAGACAAAGATCAATAGGTTGGGGTCAGATGGGAAGAAGTGGGCATGGAAAAAGGCAGGGGAAGGGCTCAGTGACAGGATGGTGGAAGGAACACTGAAATTTGGAGGAGGTTCTGTGATGTTATGGGGATGTATGACATGGGATGGTGTGGGGAATGCATGCAAGATTGATGGGAGGATGGATGGGGACCTTTATGTTTCCATTTTGGAGGATGAACTACAAGGAACCATGGAATATTATGGTAAAACCACTAATGATATCATCTTTCAACAGGATAATGACCCAAAGCACAAGTGTCACAAGGCCGCCAACTGGTTTAATGACAATGAAATGGAGGTTCTTCCATGGCCAGCACAATCTCCAGACATGAATCCCATTGAACACCTCTGGAGTCACCTCAAGAGAAGGCTGGGAGAGCATGAAAAGACACCTGGTGGGATGTTGGAGCTTTGGGAGAGAATACAAAGAGAATGGGAGGACATTCCAAAGGAAGTGTGTCAGAATCTGATAGAAAGTATGCCTTGGAGGGTTGAAGCTTTGGTAAAAGCCAAAGGAGGATATACCAAGTACTAGTAATATTGAATTTCTATATTTTTAATGGCAGGGACAAAACTGTTGCAATGCATCTGTCTTACTGATCAGAGTCTATATAAGGAATGGTATTGTATTACGTAATTTGGTTCTATTTATAGATTGGTTATATATATATCTTCCCTGTACATGAGTTTTAGAGCATTCTGAACATTGCTACCTGAGCTATTAGCAGATTAGTGCAAAAGTTCAAAACATTGCAACAGTTTTGTCCCTCACTGTATATTGTTCACCACAAATAAAGTTGGAATCAATAATTGCATGTTGACCACTGGCTGATCTGCCCCAGCAACAAAAAATTGTATGGTCATCCTTGCTGGACTCATCTGCAGTGATGATCATATCTGCAACTAGATTTCCTGCAACCCAAGCACAAAACTCTTCACAATGGATCTCATCCTGTTCAGCTGCTGCTTTATGGAGCATCTTGTATGTCAACCCAGCATCACAAAGAAGCTGATGATTTGCTGGTTGGGATAATGCACAGTCATGTGTGACAGCAAGGCAGTCCTGTATCTCATCCAGATACATTTCTGGTGCCAGTTGAACCAGTTCCATAAGATCATGAACCTGGTATGCATTGAGGGTAGGGTTCCCAAAGTTTGGTTTGGTTCGGTTTGGGGCTATTTTTGGCCAAACCCGAACCTGGACTGACTGCAATTTGCCCAAACCAACTAGAACTGTGGGAAAAATTACATTTTAGAAATTTGAGCAAAACTGAAGTATTGGAACAAGTCTGCATGCCCACACAGTTATTATTAAAGCATATAGAGCTGTAAGAAGGCAGGAGTGCTGCGCAAAGGCATTGTGAGCAGACTGAACTGTGGGAAAAATCCACTTTAGGAAATTCCTATTGTTAGGTAGTGCACAAGCATGGAGAAAAGTGTCTGGATTATCAGGAATTGGCATCATATCTGGGCAGCATGAATAAGCGGTGGAGGAAGGGCAGCAGGAAGGTGGTTATGAGGGTGGCTACAAGGGTGCAATGAGGGTGGCAGAAAGGTAATGAGAATGTAACAAGAGGTGGCAGGAAGGTGGCAAAGAGGATGGCAGGAAGGTGGCAATGAGGGTGCAAAGAGGGTGGCAGGAAGGTGACAAAGAGGGTTGGCAGGAAGGCAGCAACAAGGGTGCAACAAGGTGGCAGGAGGTGGCAAAGAGGGTGGTAGGAGGTGGCAACAAGTGCAATGAGGGTGGCAGGAAGGCAGCAATGAGGGTGGCAGGAAGGCAGCAATGAGGGTGGCACAGGAAGTGTTAGGATTGCAATCCTAGCCCTCAATTTTGGTTTACTCTACAGTCATCTG
>JAEBUS010000089.1:17043-208040 GCA_023014475.1 Amanita pallidorosea
TTTATTGTTACACCTATAACGTGTTTAGATCGTCAACCTCAAGGGCGACGAGAGCAAGGCCTTCTCAAGGAACAGCCAAGCTACTACACGAGTGTAAGACTGGAGAGTGAGAGTGTGCTGAGACGAGCTAACAGTTCAGTCGAACGGTTTGACCGTTAAAACTAGACTGGAGGTCCAGTCTATGGATTGCAAGGTTTATATACATTACAGGAGTGCATAGACATGTGATAATAAAGGTAGCATGTGATAATAAACGCTGGCATGTGTTAAAGGAATGTAACATGTGATAAAAGCGATAGGCATGTGATAAAGAGGAACTCTGGCATATTCGACGAAGTAAGAAGAGCATAATGATGAGAAAAACGTACTGCATAGGGATAGGGGTTTTACATAAGCATACTTGAGGCGTGATTGTAACACATCCCCCCTAGGGGGCCCACAGGCCTCGTCACTGGCCAGAGGATAGAAAGGAGACAGAATGCAGATAGAATTGGGGTGGAGATAAACTATCTGAAGTCTGGGGAGACTCCAGCTACATTGTACCTACTTATATACTATTCTATGAGGACCCCTTGCGACTCCCAGACCCATCGGCACTCCCCCACTCTGACTCACTCTTATTGTTCTTGGTGAGCATGTGCTTTGGCGCTGCTGCAGTTGCTGCGCACATGAGCACATATGGGTGTGGCCACTCTGACTCCACTCATAGACCTCTTCTGGACTGCTCTAGACCCTGACCATAAGGAGCAATGCCTCAAGGCATTGTGCATTCCCATCGCAATCCTTTATAGTCATGCGCGCTGTCTTGCACCTTCGTCTGATGCATGATGGCTTGATGCGCTGATCCTCCTGATGCACTGATGCTGAGCATGATGCCATCAAGGTGGCGATCCACCTTCCTAGTCCAGCCGTCCTTCTGTATATAGTATTGGATGGTTCCTCCAACCATTGTCTTGCCCTCTGGTGAGCGCTCCCATGCGCTGACTCAACTGTTGGTGTCCCATAATGTCCTATAAGGCCCCTGGCCCATTGTAATGTGTATACAAGTCATCCCAGATGACTGTAGAGTAAACCGAAATTGAGGGGCTAGGATTGCGATCCTAACAGAAGACAACCCTTTGGCATGTCGTGTATCAAGGCATACAGTCTAGAGATACCAATTACATATCGGATCTGATGATCTGAGCATGAGGACACCCTAGTGAAGCACTGGGCACCATGTCATTGGGTCAGTTGATGGAATTAAATTGAAGATCCAAGTGTGGGTGCATTATTGACCACATTGGAGTGTGTCTACATATGGAATTGTGGATACCGATGAAAAGGCAACACCCCTCCTTCCTTAGGGGGGCATGATTGATCTTACAAGGGCCGTGAGGAAGAGGTTAATTGCTGGTGGAGCACCCAGGATTAATTGAAGAAAGTATCAATGGTGGATGCCAACCGCCTTACCAAATGGGTAGTTCATATCACCACACTCATTATGGAAAGATGGAGGCCATAAAGAGCATCACCATGTGATAAGTCGATCCCAGATGCAGAAGCCGACTGCAGTATCAAATCAGGCATATGCCATCAGTCAGGAAGAGATGACCCTGAGACAAAAAGTCATCAACAGGGTTGCACGATGATCAGGAGTGCAACAATCTAAGATCTATTGGAACGGCAGCGCCAGATAAAGACTCCAACAGGAATGGTCTAGCCGAATAGTTATTGGAACTAGGGTTCCCGAAGTTTGGTTTGGTTCGGTTCGGGGCTATTTTTGGCCGAACCCGAACCTGGACCAACTGGAATTTGCCCGAACTGAACCTGAACCGACGGTTCGGGTTCGGTTCGGTTCGGTTCCGGTTCGAACCGACTAGAACCGTGGGAAAATTTACATTTTAGGAAATTTGAGCAAAACTGAAGTATTGGAACAAGTCTGCATGCCCACACAGTTATTATTAAAGCATATAGAGCTGTAAGAAGGCAGGAGTGCTGCACTAAGGCATTGTGAGCAGACTGAACTGTGGGAAAAATCCACTTTTAGGAAATTCCTATTGTTAGGTAGTGCACAAGCATGGAGAAAAGTGTCTGGATTATCAGGAATTGGCATCATATCTGGGCAGCGTGAATAAGGGTGGGAGGAAGGGCAGCAGGAAGGTGGTTATGAGGGTGGCTACAAGGGTGCAATGAGGGTAGCAGGAAGGTATGAAGATGCAACGAGGGTGGCAGGAAGGTGGCAAAGAGGATGGCAGGAAGGTGGCAATGAGGGTGCAACAAGGGTGGCAGGAAGGTGGCAAAAAGGGTGGCAGGAAGGCAGCAAAAGGGTGCAACAAGGGTGGCAGGAGGGTGGCAAAGAGGGTGGTAGGAAGGCAGCAACAAGGGTGCAATGAGGGTGGTAGGAAGGTGGCAAAGAGGGTGGCAGGAAGGCGGCAATGAGGGTGCAATGAGGGTGGCAAAGAGGGTGGCAGGAAGGCAGCAACAAGGGTGCAACAAGGGTGGCAATGAGGGTGGCAGGAAGGTGGCAAAGAGGGTGGCAGGAAGGTGGCAACAAGGGTGCAATGAGGGTGGCAGGAAGGTGGCAAAGAGGGTGGCAGGAAGGTGGTAACAAGGGTGCAAAGAGGGTGGCAGGAAGGTGGCAACGAGGGCACAACAAGGGCAGGAGGAAGGCAATGAGGGTGCAACAAGGGCCGCTGGAAGGCAGTGAGGGCACAACTGTGGCTGCAGGAAGGCAGTATGGGTATAACAAGGGCCGCTGGAAGGCAGTGAGGGCACAACTGTGGCTGCAGGAAGGCAGTATGGGTATAACAAGGGCTGCAGGAAGGCACAACACAGGTGGCAGGTGGATGGTGAGCTTGAGGGAGAGGAGAGCAGTCAGTGACTGCATAATTTTGTTACTTGAAGGTGTGACTTGAAGGTGACATCAGCCAGTCAGTTCGGGCGGTTCGGTTCGGTTCGGGCATTTTTTGTGGCTGCCCAAACCCGAACCGATGCCACGAGCTTGAGCCTGAACCGAACCCGAACCTGACCTGAACTGTCAGTTCGGTTCGGTCGGTTCGGGTTCGAACCAAGGTTCTGAACTGAACTTCGGGATCCCTAATTGGAACGGCAGGATGCATTTGGAATGTGGGTGCCCATCTATATAAAAGACCACAAAAGGAAGCGGTCCATGAATCAGGGATCACATGAGTGTCATTAGGGTGCAATGTTAAATGAGGTCATAAGGTCTCTACTAGGCTATGCAAGGGATTTCTAGATGGTTTCCTCAATCAGGGATCAGGTCTATTGGATCATGCAAACAGCCACCCAGTAAGGCGCTGGGATATCAAAAGCAGGTTATTGGTTATCATTCCATCAACGAAGGACGAACGATGGATTTCTTTTTTCTCTCAATCAACAAGTCTGGCATGCCTTGCTGGATTTTGTTTAGTCCATGAGCTGGACATCTCATTAAAAGGTCTAGTTGGAAATGTAGGAGCCAGAAATACCTCTAGGGAATAGTGGATGCCATGCAAAGATCACTAATGCAGGATTGACTGCATTGAAAACATTAAACGATGCAGAGAATATTTGGGGACCAACTAGATCACTTGGCACAAATACAGGGATAGATGGCTGATTGTGAAATCGAAAAAATATTTGGAAACTAAAATTGGAGCAGGACAATGCTCTCTTTGCACGACGTTATACCCAGATGATTTAATCAGAAGGATTACAAGTAACAAGGGATGATATTCAATGTATCCAGTTAAAATCCAAAGGAGTACAGAAGAGTGGAAACCAACCACTGTAAAAAGAATGTGTGAAATGCCAGTAAGGTGCTGGGTTACCAAAAGCACAGTCAATACCAGAAGTTTGCAGAATCATAAGCAGTGATACTCCCTATGGAGAGGGATGTGGAAATAATCTGGGAAGCAGTAGCAGTCTGCTTGAAATAAAATGCTGTTTCAATGGGATCTCAAGTCCACTTAGGTTTGGACTTTTTGGGATGAATACATGGGCATTATAGAGACCTATGGAACGGATCACTGGAGCTATACAGGGAATTTAGCTTAAGGGGCAGCCTGAGGAAGAGGTTGTTCTATATGTTAAGTAGTCGGCAGGTCTAGTCAACGATGCAGAAGGATGGCAACCTTGCAGAAAAATGCCATATGAAGTCAGAAAAGGGGAATTTTTTTTTTCCACCACTATGTTATTCACTCACACCTGGCTTTGGGAGGTTACTTGGTTGCTTGCCTTGGAATGGCTGCACTCCCAAGCAACCTCAGGATTTCTTGGGATGAGAAATCTTGAGGAAGAGGTGAAGGAGGTGAAAAGGAGATCCAAGGAATGGAGACAACATGAAGGGGTTCCTGCAGTGTGTGAACAAATTGTGAGACACACAAGGGAATCCTGAGTGCTTGTGGAATGACAAAGGATATCCGCCATGCCTCTAGAATAATGGCCTGAAGGACAAATTAAAATTTTTGGGCAAATTCACTTTTCTGGATGGAATGCCCCAGTAAGGCACTGGGTTATCAAAAGCATGGAAAAGTCTATGACATGGGAGCCTAAAGTGTAGGCACTTAGAAAGGATCAAAGGCCAAGATTGTAACCAGCAGGAAGCCAAGGGTTAAATCATTATTGGGAGGATCAGGAATTTGTCAATGTTATATGACATCCAGTAGAGGTCTGGAGTATCAAAACTCAAAACAAGCGAACTTGGTGGATGACCAGGAATCTTTAATATTCGATATGGGTTCTTTTAGAAAATCAGGAACAGCAACCATGGTGGTGGGATGAGAAACCTTAAAGGGAGGGTAATGTTAGGATCGCAATCCTAGCCCCTCAAATTTGGTTTACTCTACAGTCATCTGGGATGACTGCTATACACTTTACAATGGGCCAGGGGCCTTATGGGACACTATGGGACACCAATGGTTGAGTCAGCGCATGGGAGCACTCACCAGTGGGCAAGACAATGGTTGGAGGAACCATCCAATACTATATACAGAAGGACAGCCGGACCAGGAAGGTGGATCGCCACCTTGATGGCATCATGCTCAGCATCAGTGCATCAGGAGGATCAGCACATCAAGCCATCACGCATCAGACAAAGGGGCAAGACAGCGCGCATGACTATAAAGGATTGCGATGGGAATGCACAATGCCTTGAGGCATTGCTCCTTATGGTCAGGGTCTAGAGCAGTCCAGAAGAGGTCTATGAGTGGAGTCAGAGTGGCCACGCCCATATGCGCTCATATGTGCAGCAACTGCAGCAGCACCCAAGCACATGCTCACCAAGAACAATAAGAGTGAGTCAGAGTGGGGGAGTGCCAATGGGCCTGGGAGTCACAAGGGGTCCTCATAGAATAGTATATAAGTAGGTACATTGTAGCTGGAGTCTCCCCAGACTTCAGATAGTTTATCTCCACCCCAATTCTATCTCATTCCGTCTCCTTTCCTCTCTCTGGCCAGCGACAAGGCCTGTGGGCCCCCTAGGGGGGATTGTAAGGTTGTGGTTAGGGGCATGAGCTCATAACAGTGCAGATAGTTGCCATGGTTTTGTTGCTGTGCACACATAGCCCTTGGGGCATGAGGCTGCTGCACACAGACCATGGTTGGGGTATATAAGGTAGAGCATTGTAGGTAGGAGTCTCTAAGACTCTAGATAGTTTCCTCCACATCAGGTTACTACTCTACTGTGTCAATCTATATCTTTTCTCTCTCATCATCTCACTGAGGCTTGTGATTGTGTGTGGGCTTGTCCTAACAAAGATGGCAAGTTTGAGCAAGACTACCTCAAAAAGCTCAAACGGAATTGGCAGTGGTGGAAAGGCAACTGCAAATTAATTTGCAATGAACCAGACATGGAGGGGGCATTCTCAAGAGACCTTGAGCATGGCAGGCCTGTCAAACCTGTACTTAATTCTCCTAAGGTGATATCAACAGCATTGACTTCCTGGGATGTAAAGTCTTGAAGAGGGGGTCATGTTACAACTATATGATTTTCCTGGACTTTTTCCATATTTTTATCTATTTTCTCTGGGGCCCTACAGACGCATGTGTATACAAGATGGATAGGCACCAACCCCTATGTCAAGGCACCCAACGATTAGGTCAGCGGTTATGTCAGCCAGGGGCTGTGCAGATAACAGGACAATAAGGATTGCATGGGGATAGGGGCATAGTGGGAAGGTGTAGATAATTGCCATGGTTTTGTTGCTGCACACACATAGCCCTTGGGGCATGAGGCTGCTGCACACAGACCATGGTTGGGGTATATAAGGTAGAGTGTTGTAGGTAGGAGTCTCTAAGACTCTCAATAGTTTCCTCTGTTGAAGTCACTTTAACCACTGTGCAAAAGGCCTGAGCCAGACATGAAAGTCTGAACTCATATTTAAGCTCTGTGTAAAACCCCCCAGCTAGGTGCTTTCAACACTCTATTGCACATAGTGATCTTTAACTGATGAAGCAGCAACTTGTTACATCAAGTACTCGCTTTTCCAACATCCTCCACACCAGGTTACTAGTCTATTGTGTCTAATCTATTCTCTTTATCCCTCTCTACTCACAAGGCTTGTGGTTATGTGTGGGCTTGTCCTAACACAAACCACTCAATTTTGTCACTGCCCTCACTCTCACCACCAACCTGCATACATTAAGTTACAATGAAAGAGATGCTATGCTTGCTCAAGCTAAACAATTACAGTGGGCAATTCAAAGCCTACAGTGGCAGGTGGAAACAACTGACAAAGATGTTGGCAATATCATTGAATGGTTGGAGTCTATGCAAGATCATGTGTTGGAAGTCAACACCGCCGCAACTGGATTTGAACTTGGACACGTAGTGATGCGCGCAATTGATGCGCATCAATCTATTTATAGTACGTTTCTATTCTTGTCACACGCCCATCTAAGCCGTGTCAAAACACTGTTTCAACAATAGCTTCTACTATTCTACCTATCTAGGCTGTGCCTACCTTACTCACATATCCTAGAATATCATAGTGACGCCCCTCAGTCGATTGTTGCCCAACTGAGGTGAGCTGTCTTTATCCCTATCTTATTTGCTATTTACTTATCTATCTATAGTCTGTAATCTTATAGGTTATGGGCCCCGACCGTCGCTATTGAAAAACAGATTTATTTTGCCTAAACGAAGATGTCGACTACATCCTCGACGACTACGCCGTTGTTATCTGATTTTCATTCTGCTGTCGAGAAGTTAGATGCTTCTGGATCCAATTGGGTAATGTTCCAGCGTCGTTTCACTATTGCTGCTCGCCAGAAACGTGTTTGGAAACATTTTGATGGAACTAGCCTCAAACCTGCAGCTGCTACAGCTAAACCCGCAGCCACATCATCCGAAACCTCCACATCCATGCCCGTTGCATCTATTAGTTCCTCTGCTGCCACAGCCAAAGTGATTGCCTGGGAAGAAAAAGAGGATTTAGCGATGTATCTCCTGTCTCAGAAATTACCTGATTCTATCTTCGCCAAATACATGCGCAAGTCTTCTGTTGCCGAGATCTGGGCTGCAATTGTCATTGAATTCACCCAGAAATCTATGTTGATGAAGGCCAATCTTCACACGGAATTCATGGCGCAATGCTGTGTGAAAGGCGCTAACTTGCGGGAGGAATTTGATCGCGTCCGTATGAAGTATGAACAGCTGCTAAATGCAGATGTTGCTGTTAGCGACGATGACTATCGTACCCTTGTACTAAACTTTGTACCCGGGGACCTTTCCACTTTCCTTGCGCAGATCTCTGCCAACATGAAGATATTGGCTTTGTCATCACTTAATACAGCTGGCGATACCCCTGCCAATCTGGATGCCGAACGGTTAATGCAAGTTGCTATTGAGGAGTGGGAACGCCAAGACACTTACCGGCGTGCCAAGCAGTCCTCCACATCTGCTAATCAGTTGAACACTCCAAACAATGTTGTGTTAACTACCATCTCCAGCGAGAAGCCAGGTGCTAGGTCTGGAGGTGGACACCGTAAGCCCCGTGGCGGAGGCCCTAGGAAGCCTGTCGGTGTTTGCTGGAACTGCGGTGATCCAAGTCATAAGCAAGATGCTTGCTCAAAACCAAAGAAGGACGCAGACGCACCTAAGCCATTGAGTTCCATATCCTCTGATACGCCAAAGAAAGGTCCGCCGCCCCCTCCGCCGTATAAGACCAAGGGTGGTAGTGCCAACGTAGCCACTGACAGTGGCATTGCTGGAGCTTGGTCAGCTTTTTTAGATGACCTGCAGATCCTTGATGATCTTACCATGATTGATGAGGACGATGACGATGATCTCCCGGATTTGATCACCATCGACGATAGTGACTCTGATGTCGATATACTACTGGGAGAACTCGAATATCCTGAGAATCGTGGTTCTGTCACTTTCGATTCAGGTTTTTGCAGTGAAGAAATCATACCTTATGCATGCCACCATGATGACGATGATGAACCTGGCCCTTCTGCCTTCTGTCTCGAAACGACCTATCCTCATGCTGAGGAGGTTTTTGTTTCTGTATACGCCATAGCTTATGCCTCATTTGCCCATCTTGAGCATCCAAATCTTCTTTGGGATATGTATGACTCGGGTGCAAGTCACCATATGTCCCTGCTGCGTGAAGATTTTATTAATTTCAAGTCTATGCCTACGAGATCACTCACTGCCGCCAATCGCCAATTGTTTACGGCCGAGGGGATGGGTGATCTGATTGTCACAGTACCCAACGGTGAAACAACAACACGCATACGCCTTCGTGATGTCTTGTATACCCCAGCTCTTGGCTTTACACTGATATCAGTTGGTTGTATTGACGAGGCCGGCTACTCCGCTTATTTTGGAAATAGCCTATGCATTATCCGGGATCCTAAGAACAAGGTCGTTGGAAGGATTCCAAAAGGAGCAGGAGTTTATATGATGGAACATATGTCTCACCGTTATTCTGCCAGTGCTGCACTCCGCCGTATCCAACTCCGTGATGCCCATGAACAGCTTGGCCACATATCCATGAGCCGCGTCCATCATCTTTTCAACACCGGCATTCTCCCTGGACTCATACTTGACGTTGATGACACCAATTTTGAATGCCGTGTATGCGCCATAGCTAAATCAACAAAGAAAGGTGTCCCACGAGAACGTATAGGTGGCCGTGCTACGGAATTTGCTGCTGAGATACATTCTGATGTGTGGGGACCTGCCTGTGTGTCGACACTGGGTGGTCAACGATACTACGTTAGTTTCACTGATGACTGGAGCCACTGGACGACGCTATACTTGCTACGCACCAAGGCCGAGGTCTTCAGCGCGTATTGCTCCTTCTCCGCATGGGTGAAAACTCAATTTGATGCTCGCATTAAGGCCCTCCATTTGGACCATGGAGGTGAATATCTAAGCACGGAATTCACATCCTTCCTTGAAGGCGCTGGGACTGAACAGAAGCTCACCGTGCACGATACTCCGCAGCAAAATGGAGTTGCTGAGCGACTCAACCGTACCCTTATCGAACGTGTACAGGCTCTTCTCTTGATGTCTGGTCTCCCTACCATGCTGTGGGGTGAATGCTTGATGCATGTCGCATACTTGTTGAACCGTTCTTGGACACGTGCCCTGCCTGATGGGAAAACACCTTTTGAAGTCATCTACGGTAGTAAACCGAACCTTGCTCACGTACCTAAATGGGGCGCTGTGGTCTGGGTATATGATGAAGGAGCTGGGAAGCTCGGTGCCCGGGCAAAAGAAGGCCGTTGGGTTGGATATGATACATCGAGTGCTGGACACCGTGTCTATTGGCGTTCTAACCAGTCTGTGTCAGTTGAGAGGAACCTTGTCTTTTCACAGGCCTTACCAGCTTTTGAAATCCCACCTGCGGGACGTGATGAGAGCCGGGGGAGTATTGAAGAGTCTCTCATCGAGGCTGTAACAAAAGGTGTTGATGAGGAAGAAGAGGAGGACGAGATTGCAAAAGAACTCACGAGCCCTGAACTCTCTGAACCCTATGCCCAACATGAGGCCACATCTGAACCGCATGCACTCCATAAGACACCGCCCGGCCCGCCGACCCTGTCGCCCATCCCAACGTTGTCAAATCTGCCTAATCCAACGCTACCTGCTGCCCACCAGTCGTCTCGTGTACGCAAACCTAGCCAATATGTTAGGGACCTAATGTCAGGCGAATTTGTCACTGGACAAAAAGACGACTTACCACAGGGAATGCCCGGGGATTGGGATGGAGATAAAGGGGCTGGCCCTGCTGAGGACATCTCAGGGATGGCCATGGGCGTGAAGATGGGGGAGTTAGGGGGTCTGGAACCGAGGTCACTGGCTGAAGCGATGCGAAGTCCAGACTGGGCCAGATGGAAGGAGGCTATGGAAGAAGAACGTGAGGCTTTAGAACAACACGGGACGTGGAGCATGGAAGACTTACCCAAGGGCACAAACGTGGTTGGCTGTAGATGGGTATTCGCTCTCAAACGAGATGCTGCTGGCAATATAACCCGCTACAAGGCTCGGTTAGTCGCCCAAGGATTCTCCCAAGTACCTGGAGTCAACTTCTTTGACACATATGCACCTGTTGCCAAATTAGCTTCCATTCGGGCTGCACTTGCATACGGCGCTGAACGCGACTACGAGATCCATCAGGTGGACATCAAAAATGCCTATCTAAATGGCTCTTTCATCGATAATGAGGTCATTTATATGAAACAACCGCCGTGACTCACATTGACGCAAGACAAGCATAAGGTTCTACGACTCTTGCGGCCATTGTACGGGCTGAAACAATCAGCACGGGATTGGTATAAGTGTTTGTGTGGCGTGTTGTGACGTCATTTGAACATGATGTGTTGTGATGTTGACGAGGCAGTGTTTTACTGGCGTGAAGGTGATGCGACGATTGTGATAGTCGCGCATGTTGACGACTTGACAATCTTGACATCGTCATTGGAGCTGATGGTGAGGGTCAAAGAGAGTCTCAAGAAGGAATTTTGTATTTCCAATTTGGGGGAAATTCATTGGATCCTAGGGTTTGCCGTCAAGCACGATAGAGAACGCCGCATGATTTCACTGTCACAGGGAGCATACATTGAGTCAATACTCCAACGTTTCGGATTCGAGAACATCAAACCATCTGCCATTCCCATGGATCCAACCATTTGTCTCTCTAAAAGCAATTTGCGCAAACTGCCCAGGAATTCTCTGTGATGAAAGAGAAACCCTACAGAGAGGCTGTGGGTTCCCTGATGTACGCCGCGTTGGGAACGCGTCCGGATATCGCATATGCTGTAGGGATCCTGTCAAAATACAATGATCAGCCCGGAATTGCCCACTGGACCGCTTTAAGAAAGTTTTCGCGTACCTTGCTGGAACGCGTGACTGGGTTTTGACCTACGGGGGAGCCGAGCGACGACTGGAAGGCTTTACTGATGCTGATGGTTCCATGCACGAGGAAAGGCAAGCATTTCAGGATATGCTTTCATGATTAACGGTGGAGCCGTCGTGGAGTTCCAAGAAGCAGTTGTTGATAGCTTTATCAACGACAGAAGCCGAATATGTGGCAGCAACGCATGCCGCTAAAGAAGCACTCTGGTTGCGCACATTAGTTTCACAGGTATTCAATGAAACACATGATGGCTTACCACTCTATTCGGACAACCAATCCGCTATCGCCCTGGCCAAAGATCACCAGTATCATGCCCGTACGAAACATATCGATGTTCGTTTCCACTTCATACGCTGGATCGTTGAGGAAGGCTATATCAAGCTGATTTATTGCCCTACCAATGAAATGGTGGCAGACGTACTCACGAAAGCATTGCCTAACATGAAGGTTAAGCATTTTGCCGCTGCGCTTGGACTCGCGCGGTCTTGAGGGGGAGTGTTGGAAGTCAACACCGCCGCAACTGGATTTGAACTTGGACACGTAGTGATGCGCGCAATTGATGCGCATCAATCTATTTATAGTATGTTTCTATTCTTGTCACACGCCCGTCTAAGCCGCGTCGAAACACGGTTTCGACGATAGCTTCTACTATTCTACCTATCTAGGCTGTGCTTACCTTACTTATATATTCTAGAATATCATAGTGACGCCCCTCAGTCGATTGTTGCCCGACTGAGGTGAGCTGTCTTTATCTATATCTTATTTGCTATTTACTTATCTATCTATAGTCTGTAATCTTATAGGTAGATATCAACTCAGTCGATTGTTGCCCGACTGAGTCTGTAATCTTATAGATTAATGATTTATAGGCCATTAACAACCTAATTCGAAACAGATTCAGTTTTCAAGGCTTCGATCCAAGTGGAAGGGCGCTTTTTCTTCATAACGCCAGCAACGGTCAGGATAAGACGACGACGGTCCATGATGGGGACTCACGTCGTTCCGCAACCTTCAGTAAGCCTGTCGATAAGTGCGCGGCCAGTCCTCTCAGCAATTTGTCGGATGAAGACGATCGCACTGAATCCATGCAAATGGCCAAGGATCGGCCATCAGGAAAGAAGCAAGCCAAGGCTGTTGCACCACCGCCAACCAGTCGTGTAACCAGAAATCGCAATGCTCGTAAATGAGCAAGTACTGAAGCTTCACCGATCCTTTCGAATACTCAAGTAGTTTACAACCAAGTGTAATTCATAGTATGAATAAAGGTTATTTTAACAGTGATATCAAATAATAATGGCCAACATTATACCTTACTGGCGAGGATTGGCCAACATTAAACCTTCCCGGTGAGATTTGGCCACCGAAAGTCCTGGCGGTGAGATTTCGCCACCCAGAGGATCGTTGAGCTGACTTCCGACCCAGGTCATACTTCAAAAGGCCTTTCGAATCTCGCTGGCCTGGAAAGGGTCTGAACCCGCATGGGGAGGGTTGACCGGCCATCCGACTTTTTGTTGATGACCGAGTCTACGCCACTTCTATGAAAGCGAAGAGGGTGCTTCCGGAGCTGCCCTCAATCGTTTATCGGCTGATCCAGAGCAGAAAGCCGCAGCGTTTTTGCTATCACAAGCAACCCTCGTCGTATCCAGCATGACGGAGAGTCCGAATCCCAACAATAACATTTGAGTCGAAGCCATGATGCTGCTAATACACTTCAGCATATCAAAGCTAAGTTGGACCATGAGCCAGGACGCGTCACGCCGGATGTGTCTTAGCTATGTAGCGGGAACGCTGGGAGTTAGCATCAGCCGGTCAAGCATTGCCAGGACAGGTGGGATGTTGGCTTGGTGGATGGTCGGGCAGCGCCAGCTCGGGCGAGCCCCGGCTAGGGCACGCCCAGCCCGTCACGCCTTGCCAGAATCGACCCGGCCGCCGACTTTTTGTAGATGACAAGCTGAGAAACCACGGCAGCGACGCGACGCGACGACAGAGTCACTAGTCACTACTCTGTGACATCGCTTTCTTTGTTGAAGCGGTGTGACAACCGTGTTCGTGACACTCGATCATCATGACCACCAAACTCTCGCTCAATTGCCTCCTTCTTGGCGATGACCAAAATAAGATATTTACTGTCAAGATTCCAAAGACCGACAATGTTAGCACTCTCAAAGACCTGATCAAGGAGAAGAAGAAACCTCACCTCGACCACGTTGCTGCCTCGGATCTTATTCTCAGTCAGGTCTCCCTACTCGTGGATGATAGCCTCAAAGAAAGTCTCAAAAACGTCGATCTTACACCATTGGACTCCCTTTCAGAGCTGTCCACACTTTTTCCAACAGGGCCTGTAAAAGGACAGTTGCACGTTGTCGCAAAGGTTCTTGGCTACGGTACGTCCAAAATCCTTTTTTCTGATCCCCAACGTCACAGACGATCTCATTGATGTTGTTCAGTGGACCTGGCTACTAGCATATCGCAGCTCCAGATCTCAGCGCAACTTCTCTCGCTCAATTGCCTCGTTCTTGGCGACGATCAAAATAGGTGTTTTACTGTCAAGATTTTAAAGACCGACAATGTTAGCACTCTCAAAGACCTGATCAAGGAGAAGAAGAAGCCTCACCTCGACCACGTTGCTGCCTCGGATCTTATTCTCAGTCAGGTCTCCCTACTCGTGGATGATAGCCTCAAAGAAAGTCTCAAAAACGTCGATCTTACACCATTGGACTCCCTTTCAGAGCTGTCCACACTTTTTCCAACAGGGCCTGTAAAAGGACAGTTGCACGTTGTCGCAAAGGTTCTTGGCGAGCCAGATACAACTCACCCTGCTGAACGAGGTGTGTTTCCATTTCTGCATTGTCATCGTGTGTGTAGACGAGGCATGCCCTAGCGCACCATCAGATTATTGAAGATGCAAAGGCCGCCGCCCCACCATCAAGCATTTCCAACAGCCCTACCATATTCAAGTCGGAGCAAGAGAAACGCCCGATTTATGACGGACGCCCGGCTAGTCGTAGAGGCCCTCCAATCACGATATATCACACAGCTTTTGCCCAGCTTAAAGATTCATTGCAGGATCTCAACAACTTCGTAGACCCACTACCGCAGAAACGCGTGGATGACACCGCCAAGTTGATCCTGGCATCGACAGAAATATACCGGACGGAGAAGGAGCGGGCCAGTCATGTCTACCCATATATATGCAGCCTTTTGGGGATCAAACTACGTGAGAATGTTGCCGCGACTACTGGCGGGAAGAAGAAGGCTGAAAGCGATGCTCTGATCGAGCAAGATCTCGGTGATAAGACGTTCGGCGAAAAAGTTGCTATTGTGGGCCATCTGGAGCTAAAGAACGAACTCGGAGTCGCAGGACAATGTGCGGTCCAAAATACGCAAGGGTTGCGTAAGTCGCTCGCCAATGACAAGGTCCGTTACCTACACAACTACGTGGATGTAAGAAACTGAACGATGTCTTCCACAGTACAAGCATATACGTAATACGACTTGCTGTCCCTGCATCATTATATCCATCGCTGGTCCATACATCATGTTCGGCGGAGCAATCTTGGCCGATATCTTCGTCGCCGAGGCATTTACGGATTTCATCTGCCTTGGCGGGACCAATGAGCAGATTGTGACCCTTTCCCGGACTTTTGCCGCTGTTGCGCGTGCCTTGAACACGCTCAAAGAATACTATCGTTGTCTAAAGCTAAACTCAAACCCACTCGTGAACCGGCTATTTCCTCAGCCAACCTATACTGCCAACAGGCACCCGCAAAAGTCGCTAATGATCTTGAACCGATTCGATTACGAGGGACGCGAGCCAAACAACTATCGACGTTCGCTTTTTAAGGCGACATATAATGACCGCCTAGTCCTCATCAAGTTCTGCCAGTCATACCACGAAGAAGCTCATCGCATGGTCGCCGCTGCTGACTGCGCGCCAGAGCTGTTTTTCTGCGAAAGACTGGAGGGCGGGGTGATGATGGTCATCATGGAACTGGTTGAGGGCAGGGATGCATTCCATCATTTCGGTAGCACCCAGACTATTCCCTCAAATCTGTTGCACGATGTGAGGAGAGCGATCGAAATCCTTCACGATGAAAAACTTGTATTCGGGGACATCCGCCGGCCCAACATCCTCGTCAAGAAAGAGGATAACAGGTTACGAGCGCTGTTAACTGATTTTGAATGGGTTGGAGCAGAGGGCAAGGCACGTTATCCGCCCCTTCTCAATGACTCTGGAGAGATTGCATGGGCCGAGGGTGTATGTCCACATGGGTTGATGTGGATGCAACATGATTTAGACATGATTGATTTGCTCAATGGTTCTGTCTAGATGGTAACCTGATGCATATTGGACAATAATGTTTTGGAGGTTGTGTGTGACATCAGGAAAAATGTTATTTTTATCATTATTAGGTGAGAGCATGATAAGAAACATGGTGGGGTATCTACTGTTGAAGTCACTTTAACCACTGTGCAAAAGGCCTGAGCCAGACATGAAAGTCTGACTGTTACAGTTTCCTCCTCAGTGTCATCTACTTTACTAAGTGGACCATTTTACTTCACCATTATTACTCATATTACTGCGCATCATACAGCTTGGACGCTTATCTCCTTTCATAGCTTCCTTCATATTTCTGTCCTAAGGTAGCTACTATATGCTGAGTGTAACTGTGACTGTAACATTATGCTCACTGTAACTCTGAGCATAACTCTGAGCATTCTATACCCTTCTTGACAACTAGGTAGGGGGTTTAGGGTAGGCAAGTTGACAGTGAGGTCTGGGGAATAAACTTGGGACCACTGATGGTGGTCTGAGTCCAAGTTTCACTAGAGCTCATCAGTATTCCCTCAGCAAATATATACCTTGCTATTGTTTGTGCATGTTGACAAAATTATAGAGTTTGTTCACATACAATAACTCCAAATGGACAAATTGCTGTAATGACATGCTGTGCAATGCCAAGGCTTACCCCTGTCCTAGGCTTCATGGAGCTCTGGTGTCAGGGGGCCATAGCCATGGGAAACAGAGATTAAATCAACCTGATTCAAACTTTGGGCCATCAATCCTTGCAGTGTCATACGTCACGTCATCGCAAGTCAATGACAATTAATCCATAAGTATGGAGCGCGCACTGGTGCCGCAGGACCTGCTATGTTTACATGTTGCTCTCTGTATTTCAGTACCAGCTGGTACTTAAGGTACAATAAATTGCTACATATTATCTGTTTGAAGACATTCATTATTTTTTCCTTATCTATCAATAATAGTTTTTTGAGCCACTTTCTTTATATGGTAGTGAAAGTCATGTGTTGGTCAAGGTGAAATATAACACAATGTATTTTCCCATACATGTCATCATTCCATTTGAATTTTGTTTGACATATTCAGTCATGCTCTCTGGGATTTAACCAAACCATGTAATCCCAAGTCTTGTTGTCATCAATCTCACATTCTGGTACCAGGACCAAGATGGGCCTTGTGCACCATTCCCATACAACAAGACATTGTGCCAGTGAGGCTGATTTGTTGATTAGGTGATGTTTGTGAGGTTTTGGAACTGAACATACATTTTCTTCAGTGCAAATCATGTCAGCGAGCATTTTGCATGTGAAGTTGTGAGGTAGGGATACATTACTTTTTATCTCCCAGTTTGGTGTTAAGTATGTTGTGATGTTTCATTTATTAGGAATTGATGTGTGATCATGACAAGTTGAGACATACTGTCAGTTGAATTGACAAGTTCAGAACCTGCTATAGATTGTGAAAGACATGGGAGACATTGTGCAAGTGAGTGACACAACACTGCACTTCATTTATCATGACCTGTTCTCAACGGTCAAAATCTCTAAGACATTTTTATTCTTTTTCTTGTATTTTACAAAAGCTGTAGCCAAACATCTTAGTCAGGTTGGCGTCTATCTTATCTAGTCAGCGCTAAAATTAGATTAGATTAGATAACGATTAGATTAGATTACGGACTACCGGACCGATGACTCATGAACTCTGACTCAGGCTTACCAATGCACAGCAACGGGGGCCGATTATGTTATCTCTTTTACTCATACTTACTCAGCGTAGCTACTATTATTAGAGTGGTGCACAGACCACCCTTGTAGTATATAAACTGAGCAAGTAACACCCAGAGTCCTCAGTCAAGTTCTCTCGGTTTTCCTCCTACCCTCATCTTCTCTCCTCTCTAAGTCTTCTGTTGGGGCCCTAAGGCATCACACCAAGGGTAGTCCTGATAGTAGAACTCGACTGATCACATCTCCTTACTGCCCCAACGCTTGTAACTAGAGCATCACGCTTGCACCCAGATCCCAGGGTCAAGGGAACCTTTGATATCTGGGGCATCACACAGTCTTCCGCAGACTATAAAGCGTTATTAGTTGTCGGACTATAAAACTGTCACCCCTGGTTCTGTGAGACATCCATAAAAGTCTTACTCTACGTTCCCGGTCTACGCAAACCGAAGAACCTAACCCAGTTGATAGGGTTACCTGTGCACAGGATACCAGTGCCGGAGTAGTGACACGTTATGTCACTCACATCGTAGGACCAGCCTCACCAGCCCCTACGCACGTTAAATTACCCTGGTCTAGGCCTCTGAAGGCTATACACGTACATACTTAGACACATCATTTCGTAATCCTTGAGAGTAGCCGTCGCTTGACCACGTGCTCTTGAGAAAGGCCGTACCTATTAGGGGTATAGTGCTAACTGGACAACCGTTCGGACCCAGTTTAGTATAGTCAATTTATCAAAAAGTTAAATACCGTACTATACCGTTTACGTACTAGCTGTTACAGACGATGCCCTCGTTGTAGTTCGTTCTAAGTCAACAGCAACAAGCAGAGTCTCGGTCCGCTCCCAGTCACTGGACAAAGAGTCTAGACGCTAAGTCAAATGATGACAAAGGTCTTGAGAACGGTGAAGAAGAAGAGCGTCGAGTTCAAACGAGGTTGAGAGCAAAACTCGTCTAAGTTGGAACTGAGGTTACTCTAGGATACATGGGGTTTATATACTGTTGGAGAACAAAGGAAACTGTAAAGGGAATAAGGCTGTAGCTACTCGAGAAAGGAAATGTAAAAGTAACTACGAAAGGAGATAGCGTCCAGGCTGTACACTGTGCAGTAATGATGGATATGAAACGGTAAGACAAAACAAAAAGAGAACTGTAACATTACCCCCTTCGTATGCGAGAAGTCGCCGACTTCTACCATGAATTCGTCCAACCATGGTCTTGCCTGGATTCCAGCCAACTGATGATGTTGCCGACATCTTTATCGGCAGTCTCTACTCGCCACTGCAGACTTTGAACTGCCCGTTGTAACTGTTTTGCTTGGGCGAGCATTGCGTCTCATTCCTCGTAAGTGAGGGTGTGCGGGTCGGTGGTAAGAGTGAGGGCGGTGATGAAGTCGAGTGGCTCGGAAAATAGATTGAAATAGGTGACCAAGGTAGCAAGGTTGTCGCTGACATTGTCAAGCATGGCATTGCGAGGGCAAGTGACGACAGGTGGAACCGGGGTGATAGGAACGGTGATGGTGTCGGCCAGTTCCGCTGGATGTTCATGAAGTTTGGGGAGGTCAGCGAACTCAAAGTCGTCAATGGTGATGGTAGTGTTAACAAAGACCTCGAGGGGGAGGTCCTGGGCAGTGGCGAGGAAGGGCGAGAGGACGGCGGCAGGTTCAACATAACAATGGCCACATGTGGTGACCAGGAGGGCAAAGATGAAGGCAAGGAGGTGGCGACGGTGGTGAAGATGGCAGGCATGATATAACAAATATGTTGGGGAATCCGATGCATTCCAAAGCGTCCTTTTATATTCAATTAAACACTTCATCATCATAATTGACAGTCCGGAGCTCTTCTTCTGAAAATTGGTAAGATGACATGGGTGCTCTGATGTTGGGAACATATTTGAGCTCTTCATCAGATTCTTCTGATTTGTCTAGTCTGTCCCTGGTTGTGGTGGAAATCTCATTCCCACGTTCGAGATTTATGTCTGAGGAACTGCGGGATGAGGTGATCTGATCGGGTGAATTGGGTATGGTAGGTCCATTTGCATCGTCAAATGCATCTAGGAAATCTAGACTTTCCAATGCATTGTTGAAGTTGGCGATTGCATTTGGAACATGTTGATCGTTAAACCATCGATAGATTTCAATTTCTTTGCCGGCTCGCTTCAGACTCTGAATGAAAGCGTAGGTAACAGGATCCTCTCGACGAAGGGCTGCTTCGGTATACACATTATATGTGTGATTTAAAGGTCTGTTAGGCGACGGGAGGTATGGTGATCTGGCGTCCGGGTAATATGGTAATTCTTCTGGATCAAATGTAAGATCCATATATTTTGGAAGAGAGTGAAGACGAGCGTTGAATGGGAATTCCACATGTCCCTGTGGGTGCATTAATTGTCCGGTGGTTAGTCTTGAGACTCTAGGTGCGATCTGTCGAGCTGCTTGAGTCCGGATAATTTTTGTTAATCGTGGTAATCCTAACGAAGAGGTTGGAGGGCAATATATAGGGAATGTAATGATTCGTCCTTGGAATTTTATCTAGAGTTTTGGGGAATATTGTCCTCGAGTAGAACAATATTTCTTTGTATACTGGATGTTTTGTTTAAGGATTTGGTGGTTATGGTAACGAGACATAGTTGTTTTACAGTTGTCTTCTCTGTTTATATGCTTGCAGAATTTCCGCAGCATTGCCTAAATTGCGTTCAGGTTCCCAGGAATTGTCATTCGGACCGTAATTTCTCCATTTGACCAAATACTGATATCCTGCTCCACGTTTTCGGTGTGCAAAACCGCTTCAACTTCAAACTCTTCTTGTCCGTTTACGAGATCAGGAGGTGGGCTGTGTAATTTGGTCCATGTGCTTCAGTCTCTTTATATGGCATAAGGAGTGATGTGTGAAAGACTGGATGAATGCGCCATTGTTTTGGAAGTTTGAGCTTATATGTCACTGGTCCCAAAACTTGCTCAATGGGGAAGGGTCCTTCTCGTTTTGGTGCTATCTTTCTGGACTGGTATGGAATATTAAGGTTTCTGTTTTCGAGCCAAACTTTGTCTCCTATTTCGAATTTGATTGATTTGTCTCTAATTCGTCTAGCCACCATTTGTCTGGCTAATTCATGCGCAGCAAGCGCCTCTTCCCTAGCTTTTCGTAATGACTGTAGCCGTTCTTCCGCTGCTGGTGCTGTCATTTTCTGCGCCGCAGTAGGTAATGCAACCAGGTTCGTTCCATACATGAGCTGGAAAGGCAATGCTTTAACTGAGTCATGATGGCAATTGTTATGGGCAAACTCGGCAATTGGTAGTAGTTGTTTCCAAGTGTGGGCTTCATTTGCACAGAATATTCGAAGATATACTTCTAGTTCCTGATTAACTCGTTCTGTTTCTCCATCGGTTTGTGGATGGTATGTGGTGCTCATCCTATGATCAATTCCTAACGTTTTTCTGATTTCTTGAAAGACTTTGGCTGAAAACTGCGGTCCTCGATCTGAAATAAGTACGTCTGGTAGACCAAAGTGCTTGAATACTTCGGAAATGTAGAGGTCTGCCATTCCTAATGCATCGATGGTTTTCTTGCAAGGAGTAAGAATTACCCCCTTTGTAAGACCATGGTCCACCGTGACCAAAATTGAGTCAAATCCGTTGGAAATGGGAAGATCGGTAATAAAATCCAAGGTCACTTGCTGAAATGGTCGAGTTGCCTTCGATCCGATTGGTAGAAGGGCCAGGGTGTTGGGGTCAGTGTTCACCTTCATTTGCTGACATGTGGTGCATCCAGTGATTCATTCCTTGACATGTTTGTACATTCCTGGCCACCAGTAATCTCTTTGTAACAATTCTAGAGTTTTCAAGCGTCCAGGATGCCCGGAAGTGGGCGATTCATGAACTGTTTTGATAATACTGGTGCGGAGTGTTCCAAGATCAGGGATATATGCTCTGTCAATGTATCAAATGATTCTGTCAACGAATGCCCAATCCTGTAATTTGGATTTAATAGGCGGAGCGCGTTGCGTTTCTATGACGTTGATGATGGTTTTTCCAAAGCTGTCAAGCGATGTGGCGTCTCGAATCTTCTGAGCAAGATCTGTAGTGATAAGGCGAATAAACTTGTTACTGGGTAACATGATAACATCGTCCGGAGTGTCATCATCTTTCATATGATCAGGATGGCGGGATAGTGCGTCCGCTTCAAACATTTTTGTTCCTGGTATGTGCTCAATTTTCAGATCAAATTCCAATAACATCATGGACCATCGAGCTTGTCAAGGTGTTAATCATTGCAGAGTTCTATAGAACGAAAGGTTTTTGTGATTGCAATGGACTATAATTGGATGCAGAGATCCATGCAGCAAATGTCGCCATGCCTGTAATCCTTTAATAATGGCCAATAGCTCTTGGTCATAGATCTGGTAATTCTGCTCCGTCGTGGTTAAGGCGTGTGATATAAAGCCACAAGGATGGAGGGATCCGGAGGCGTTGGCTTGTTTTAGTACTGCTCCAGTGGCTTTATTGGAGCCGTCCGTTTGTAGGATAAATGGTCTTGTAGGGTCTGGCATGCGTAAGACTGGCATGGACGAAATTTTTTTCTTTAATTCATCAAAAGCTGTCTGACAATCAAGCGTCCAATTGAAGGTTAAACCTTTCTTAGTTAGGTCCATCAACGGTTTTGCTATGGCAGCAAAGTTGCCAATGAATCGTCGATAGAAATTTCCAAATCTGAGGAAAGACCTGACTTGTTTGACCGTTGTGGGGATTGGCCAATCTCTGATACTGGCGAGTTTCACTGGGTCCATTTGAATATGACCAGGTGTAATGACCATACCCAGGAATTCGACTTCTTGAATGCAAAATTTGCATTTTTCTAACTTTAAGAATAGATCTTTTTCCTGTAAGCATTCTAAGACTCTTTTGGTTCGTTTCTGTATTTCGTCCTTCGTTTTCCCACGGATCAGAATGTCGTCCATATAGATAATGAGCCATCCTTCGTTAATCATGTCCTGGAAGTATTTGTTCATCATGGTCTGGAACGTCAAGGGCGAATTGCAGAGGCCGAAGAACATTACTGTTGGTTCATACAACCCTCAGTTTGTGATGAAGGCTGCTTTCCATTCATCGCCTTCTTTAATTTGGACATTGTCATATCCCCAGCGCAAATCAAGTTTAGTGAAATAGTTTGCACCTTCTAATTTTGTCATTAGGTCTGAGACTAGGGGTAACGGATAGGCGTTTTTGATTGTCCATTTGTTAAGATAATGATAATCTTGACAGGGTCTAAGGGTGCCGCTTTCTTTCTTTGAAACAAAGAAAAATGGTGATGCCTGTGGCGATTTGGATGGTCGAATATATCCTTTATCTAATTGCTCTTTAATCCATTTGTCGAGCGTTGACTGTTCTTTTAGTGATAATGGGTAGATTTTGCTAACTTTGGCATAAATCCGGTTTTGAGTTCGATTGCATGGTCCCATGGACGTGATGATGGGAAATGCTCCAATGCTTTTTTCTCAAAGGTAGACTGCCAGGGAAGGTACTCAGGTGGGAGGACAGTCGGCGTTTTGTCGCGTTTTGCTTGGTGTTCAAACACTTGTGACGCCGATGTTTTTACTCTTATCCAATATTCATCTTCTCCCCATTGTTGAGTGTCTAGCGCTATGCGCCAAATAGGTTTGTCGTTTTTTGAATTGTCGTCTATTTGGAGGGTTTTCTTTCGCCAATCAATAGTCGGGTTATGCTTTTCCAGCCATGGTATTCCGAAGATGATTTCTTGATCCCTAAGTTTGTGATCCATAACCAATTATCATATGGTTTTCCATTGATAGAATAGATAAGATGAGTTCGATGCGTGATCATGCCATTTTGGTTAATAGTTCCGTCGGCGTTTTTGACTTTAATTGGTTGTTTTAGTTTTTTCTTTTGGCCAATCTTTTGATATGCGTTCGTCAATGAAGTTTCCTTCTGCTCCACAATCAATGAGGGCGGATATTTCAGCAGGTTTATCGTTTGTTTGCACAGTGATTGAAATCCGTTTTTTATTGGATTGTACGATTACAGAATCGAGTGCTAACTGTTCAACTTTATGGGAGGCATCAACCGCTTTCTGGCATCTCCTTCTTAAAAACCCTCTGTTTCGAGTTCTTGAAGGGTATTCTCGTGCTCCTCGTCTGGGAGGGCTTTCAATAGTGCCCTAATACGTTGGGCAGTTGATTCTTCTGAGGTCGTTTCCTCAATAGTCCTAATGGTGCAATTTTGTGGAGGAGATGGTTTGTTGGGCATTGTCTGGGCGTTCCCTTTGTTTGGGCAATCCCTGGATATGTGTCCCTGAGTTCCGCATCAGAACACTTGCCGGTTTTCCGATATTCCTCCTTTTGGGCATCTGAAAGGCGTTCAGTAGTTATGGCATTGACCCTTTTGACCCTGATGCCGAGTTCCTCGAGTTTCGGTTAAATTTGAAACGTCTCTCGTGTTTCCTGATCCAGAGGATCGGTTCATCAGTTTCAGGGTTTCCAAGCATTGTGTAATCGCTCCGCAGCATCATAGGCTGTTTCCATGTTGATAACTGCAGGGTTTTCGATGATTTTTGCTGCAACTGATGCTGGGAGTCCTTTACAAAAATAGATTCACTGTGCCATGAACCCTGTGATTCCGGTTGACTGAATAAGCGATCGGAATTTCTGAATATAAGTGGGGATATCAATGTCTCCGCCCACTTTGACTTCATCTAGATCATTCAGGGTCCTGGCTGCGGTGTCTGATTCACCCCAATTGGCTAAGAATCGCTTCTTGAAACTGCTGTAGTTATCCCAAGAGAGTGTTGTTCCTTCTTCCTTTTTCTTTCCTTTGTCTGTAATTGCCTCGTCCAATTCTTCTCGGATATTGGATTTCCAATCATCTAATTCCTCTCCTAAGTGTAGGAAAACGTATTTGATCTTTTTCTTGGCAGTGGTAAATCATTCCTCATCTAGATCGAAGGTGTCATTGAATGCATAGATAAAATGTTTCGCTTTGGATCGTTGTCCTTTGAATTTCTCAATGGAGATTCCCTTTATTCCTTTCGGAGATGTTTCCTTTTCGTCTGCCATATCCTTTTTTGTTTCAATTTCAGGTTCCTGTTTCGGTTCTGTTGCTTGTTTCAAGCTTTCTCCTTGTTTCGGTTCGTTGTCAAAATCTAGATCCAGTTCGATCTGCTGTTGTTCCTTGTATTCGTTCCACTTGGCAAGAGTAGACTCCTCGAGTGCGGAGAAGACTCCGTCAGTTAGATCCTTGGTGTCTCGAAATTCGTGCCACCAAGTGAGTTCTGGTTCTTTGTTTGGTGGGAAGAATAATCGGCTATCTGAGTTATTTTCTTCGCTATGCCAATTAATCCAAGTTTCTGCTGGTAATTCTTCGTCAGGGTTTCCTTCTCTGTATTCTCCTTCGAAGAAACTTTCTGGGACTCGCTGGTTCTTTTTCTTAGTGGTTGAAATGTAATACCACCCTTCGTTTGTTGTAGAAGGGTAGACTTCCCTTCGTCCAAGGTAGTACTTTTGCCTATAACGAACGGAGTCGTTTGGCGGTCTGATCTGGGAGGTTCGGGTCTCAATGGTGTCTGGCTAGTGACGAAGCACTGAGCGGTTCCTGAGTTCCAACTTGTGTTACGGACGATGCCCTCATCGTAGTTCGTTCTAAGTCAACAGCGACAAGCAGAGTCTCGGTCCGCTCCCAGTCACTGGACAAAGAGTCTAGATGCTAAGTCAAACGATGACAAAGGTCTTGAGAACAGTGAAGAAGAAGAGCGTTGAGTTCAAACAAGGTTGAGAGCAAAACTCGTCTAAGTTGGAACTGAGGTTACTCTAGGATACATGGGGTTTATATACTGTTGGAGAACAAAGGAAACCGTAAAGGGAATAAGGCTGTAGCTACTCGAGAAAGGAAATGTAAAAGTAACTACAAAAGGAGATAGCGTCCAGGCTGTACACCGCGCAGTAATGATGGATATGAAACGGTAAGACGAAACAAAAAGAGAACTGTAACACTCGGACTCTGAGCTCAGTCCTCGGACTACGAGGACTCAGCTCGGAGTCCGAGTTTTTTGAGTATGCAAGTGAATTTGGCTGGAAACCCAGCCAAATTTGACCTCGTAGTCCGAGGTTAGTCCTAGTGGAGTCTGAGCCCAGTCCAAGACTGGGCTTGGAAATCCTAGGACTGAGGCTGCTCGGAGTCCGAGTGGACTCCGAGCAGTGTGGGGCACATGTTGTCAACCACTGGTATATATAACATCTTGTGACAGTGTGACACGAGCGCGACGCAAGGCTCCACGTGACAGCAGTGACGCGCCGTTTACTGTTTACTGCTGCACGTGACCCACACGTGACTGCCATGCGTTGCATGCTGGTGACGTGACCGTGGTTCCATCATCAATCACACCACACCATGCCCGCCTCACCATTGTCGCCACTGCCAACGTTGCGTCGCAACCGCCATCATTGCCACCATCCGTCACCACTACCACCACCCCCACACTCGTCACCACCCTCTGACGACCACCTGCCTCTCACACCGTCACCAACGGTCACTGTCACCACCCCCACCACCACCACCACGTCACCGCCGCCACCACCACCGCATCAACGCCGCCACCACCACACGGTCACGGTCACCACCCCACCGCCACTCGCCACTCCCGACGACCACCCTGCCACGTCGATGGACCCGCCCATTCACCTCCGTTCGCCCACCCTGCTCACGCCCATACACGCCAAACGCCACCTCACTGGGCCCCTGGTATGTTTTTTTATTTTTTCTCTCGTTTTTTTACGGCTAACTGTTTTTTCCGCCTAGTTATCTTTTAACCAACCCCCGACGATCTGCTTGCCCTCCCAGCCACCAGTTCCCAGTCACCTGCACCACCTGTCCACCCACCACTCCCGCCCTGCCCATGCCCACTCCAAACGGATGGGACCACCCACCTCAGTCGCCCACCCACCCACTCGCGCGCCGACTGTGACAGTCACGCGTCACGCGTCAAAGCCCACCACCAACCACCCACCTTGCGCCGCCACCGCCGCCACCTCTTCGCCACGTCTCGACGACAACGCCACGCATCCGCCCACGGCCACCGATGTCCGCAGCACCCCCACGTTCGACGCGTCCGCCCACGGCCACCGACATCTGCCAGCACCCCCACGTTTCCCATTTGCACCCATGCGACGCTGTCTGCACCACCCCGATTCTGTTTGCATGACATTAATAAATGTATTAATAGTTTTATTACAAACAGAATTGAACTGTTACACTTGAAATGAAAAATAAAATAAAAATAAAAATCCACTTTTATACCACTTGGGGTGAGACTGGCTGAGACTAATCACCTGATCAATCATTGCCATATCAGGAAACCACCTATGATTCAATTTAGTTCTCATGATCAAATTCAAAAGAATTGAAAACTGCCATGAAATGAAATAAATTCTGAGACAAGTTGAACAATAGCTGTTGTTAAGATATTTGACCAGCTCCACATTCAGCTAATCTGTAGCTGCCAAAGCCATATCTGCTCCCTATGTCTTCTCAGCTGCTCACTCTTGCATCAAATTTTAAATTAGTGTTACTATTTAAACCAAATGAGTCAAAACATTTATTTAAACAAGCTGAAGGGCAAGACAACAGCGCAGTTCAAGCAATGCAAGGACGCACCATAGGTGGGGCCCCTGAAGCTTGTTTATTTAAACTGCACATCTTGTCTACCTGTATGCCCACCTGTTGTTACAGTTTCTTTTCCCCTTCATTGGCAGATGTTCTATTATTACTCCATGACTGTGCATATTCTATATTGGATGCTATCTCCTTTTTGTAGTTACCTTCACATTTCCTTTCTCAGGTAGTTACAGCTTTATTTCCTCTTATAGTTTCCATTGTTCTCCAATCATATATAAACCCATGTACAGTAGAATAACCTCAGTTCCAACTTAGACAAGTGTTGCTCTCAACCTTGCTTGATCTCAATGCTCTCATCTTCTTCATTGTCTTCAGGACCTTTGTCATCATTTGACTTAGCATCTAGAACCTTTGTCCAGTGACTGGGAGTGGACCAAGACTCTGCTTGTTGCTGTTGAATTAGAACAAACCACAATGAAGGCATCATCCATAACACCTGTCACATGCCTGTCACCCATCAACCTTGTCTCTCAACTATCTATACATAGGGGAACAAGTAGGAATGTGGTCAGGTGTGGGAGGTGTGGACAATTTGGACAGATGTGTGGTAACATGGTAGGAAGATGTTTGTACAAGATGAGAATGTACGCACCTCCCATGGAATAGAACAGGAACTGAACAGACCAAGGGGACCCATCAAGCACAGCTCAGATAAATAACTGGCATTGACACAGTAGACTAGTGACCTGGGTGAAAGGAAACTATCTAGAGTCTTAGAGACTCCTACCCATGAGACACCACCTTATGTACCACAACACCTGGTCTGTGCACAGCAGCCTCATGGCCCAAAGGCTATGTGCATGCAGCAACAGACCCAGGTAAAGCCTGGACCCCCACAGCCATTCTCTATCTCCATCTGACCTCCTTTTTGTCTAGCCCCTGCTGACATAATCTCTTGAGTATCCCTTGGTGTGTCCATAGGCCCTCAGATAAAATATAGAAAAACCCAGAGAAATTTGTTAGAGTTGTAACAGTCTGATCTATAAATATTAATATTATCTGTGACACATAACATGGCTGGGGAGACATTTATGAGATAGACACATGAAGAATGTTACTGTAGAATAGGGAACTGAGATGGGACTTGTCATTGAATTAGGTTTGGGTATTGGTCACATGCACCCTCTGGAATTTTGCAAGTGTCTGTCACCATCCTGTGCTGCAGACAAAAGACAGTTACCAATCAAGCACAGCCCATATGATTAACTTGTAGAATATTGAACATTTTGGCATCTTTATCAGGACTACCCTTGCCATGACAGCTTAGGGCCCCAACAATAGACTTAAGAGTGAGAGGAGATGAGGGTAGGAAGAAACCCGAGAGAACTCGACTGAGGACTCTGGGTATTACTTGCTCAGTTTATATACTACAAAGGTGGTCTGTCCACCACACTAATAATAGTAGCTATGCTGAGTAAGTATGAGTAAAAGAGATAACATAATCAGCCCCTGTTGCTGCACATTGGTAAGCCTGAGTCATAGTCCATGAGTCATTGGTCTGGTAGTCTGTAATCTAATCTAATTGTTATCTAATCTAATCTAATCTTAGCGCTGACTAGATAAGATAGATGCCAACCTGACTAAGATGTTTGGCTACAGCTATTGTAAAATACAAGAAAAAGAATAAAAATGTCTTAGAGATTTTGACTGTTGAGAACAGGTCATGACAATCTTCCTGAACTCTGTAAGTACTTCCTTACTTAGCACTGCACCACAGTGTTGCCATCTCCATGCATTGACATAATTGGCATGGTAATGTGGCTAGGGAGATAAATAACAGGTGATTGGGAAGATGGTGGGAATGTGGACAATGTGTGGGAACATGAACAGGTATATGGGAATGTGAATGGGTATGTGGGAACAGGTGTGTGGGAATGTAAACAGGTGTGTGGGAACATGAACAGGTATGTGGGAATGTGAATGGTTTTGTGGGAATGTGAACAGGTATGCAGGAACAGGAACTGGTGTGTGGGAATGTGTGTGGGAATGTAAACAGGTGTGTGGGAATGTGAACAGGTGTGTGGGAATGTGAACAGGTGTGTGGGAACATGAACAGGTATGTGGGAATGTGAATGGGTTTGTGGGAATGTGAACAGGTATGCAGGAACAGGAACTGGTGTGTGGGAATGTGTGTGGGAATATAAACTGGTGTGTGGGAATGTGAACTGTTGTGTGGGAACATGAACAGGTTTGTGGGAATGTGAACTGGTGTGTGGGAACATGAACAGGTATGCAGGAACACGAACTGGTGTGTGGGAATGTGAACAGTGTGTGGGAATGTAAACAGGTGTGTGGGAATGTAAACAGGTGTGTGGGAGTGTAAACAGGTGTGTGGGAATGTGAACTGGTGTGTGGGAATGTGAACTGGTGTGGGGAACATGAACAGGTTTGTGGGAATGTAAACAGGTGTGTGGGAATATAAACAGGTGTGTGGGAATGTGAACTAGTTTGTGGGAATGTGAACTGGTGTGTGGGAACATGAACAGGTTTGTGGGAATGTAAACTGGTGTGTGGGAATGTGAACTGGTGTGTGTGGGAATGTGGTGCATGGGAAGTTTGAATAAGATTAATGGGAATATGAACAGGTGTGTGGGAATGTGGTGTGTGGGAAGTTTGAATAAGATGGGAATATGAACAGGTGTGTGGGAATGTGAAGGTGTGTGTGGGAATGTGGTGTGTGGGAAGTTTGAATAAGATGGGAATATGAACAGGTGTGTGGGAATGTGAACAGGTGTGTGTGGGAATGTGGTGTGTGGGAAGTTTGAATAAGATGGGAATATGAACAGGTGTGTGGGAATGTGAACAGGTGTGTGGGAATGTGAACAGGTGTGTGGGGAATGTGGTGTGTGGGAAGTTTGAATAGATATGGGAATATGAACAGGTGTGTGGGAATGTGAACAGGTGTGTGGGAATGTGAACAGGTGTGTGGGAATGTGAACAGGTGTGTGGGAATGTGGACAACTGTGTGGGAACATGTTGGATATGTGTGGGAAAAGCTGAGAATGTGTCTGAGTTCAGTCATAGTTCAGCTAGGACTGAGCTAGGACTGAGCTAGGACTGAGTTCAATCCTAGTTCAGTCCTAGTTCAACTAGGACTCAGACTGGGCTTGGACTGAACTCAGAGTCTACTCGGAGTCCTAGGACTCTTATATTCAACTCGGAGTGAGCTTGGACTTGGAGTCCTTGGACTCAGCTCGGACTCCACTCGGACAGGGGGGGGAGAGTAAACTGCTGCATTTTGGGCATGGCAATTATGCATGAGATGGTGAAAGGAGAAAAAGGGTGGACACATATCCTTCGAAGATTTTTAGTTCGTCTAGGAAGCCGAAACCTAAAAAGGGGGTACTGTCATGACCTGTTCTCAATGGTCAAATCTCTAAGACATTTTTTATTCTTTTTCTTGTATTTTACAAAAGCTGTAGCCAAACATCTTAGTCAGGTTGGCATCTATTATCTAGTCAGCGCTAAGATTAGATTAGATTAGATTAGATTAGATTACGGACTACCGGACCAATGACTCATGAACTATGACTCAGGCTTACCAATGCACAGCACCGGGGCTGATTATGTTATCTCTTTTACTCATACTTACTCAGCGTAGCTACTATTATTAGAGTGGTGCACAGACCACCCTTGTAGTATATAAACTGAGCAAGTAACACCCAGAGTCCTCAGTCAAGTTCTCTCAGGTTTTCCTCCTACCCTCATCTTCTCTCCTCTCTAAGTCTTCTGTTGGGCCCTAAGGCGTCACGCCAAGGGTAGTCCTGATATCATTTAAGGAAGTGAAACTGAGAGGAACATCATGGGAAAAAGGTGACATCACATTGGGGCCTGGTGGCAGCCATTCAGAACCCACTACTGATGTAGCAGGAATAAGGAGTTATATCCAAATGGACAAATGACCCGGCCAAACCCAGACCGTATTACTAACAGTCACTTTCACACAACTAGACGCCTCAGTGCCCAGACCATATTACTAATGACTGGTTTCACATAGTCCAAGACATCTTTCACATGACCTACTTGATGGGTGGATCATTACTAGAAGCAGTAATGAGGGCGCACCTTTCCCACAGTCAAACCATGACTACTAAGGGAGGTGTTCACCACCATGTGCTTTGCAACATAGTGTTGTAGGGTCTTAGGGGTTAGCTAGACAATGCAGTTACAGTATTTGATTAGAATAAGCATGAAGGCTCACTCAGTAATAAGGCTATGCATAATAATGCACAGTTTAAGTTTTAGGGATTGCTATACAGCAAGTTTGACCTTATCAATACCTGCTACTGTTAAGTGTGCTGCAGCACAATGTGTTGAGCACTTTGAAGCATAGATTTGTCCATTTGTTTACTAAAGACAATGGTTAATCACAAGATGAGGGACAAAGGACAACAGACTACTGTCCTTTGTGTCTTGCAGGGATTCCACCCTTTTGCACAAAATGTGTTATAAGTCCTGATGGAGCTGACAGGCCAATTACTACGTCAGAGATGCCTCTTCAACACCATACAGATGATTGAGCTGAGCACAAAGAATGTGCAGGATGTGAGTGTATGCCAATTGAAGGCCTTCAATTGGCATACACTCACATCCTGCACATTCTTCAATCAGTGCACACTCACACCCTGTACATTCTTGTGCTCAGAATGTAGGCCTTCAATCAGTGCACACTTGTATAATGGTATAATCTGCAGATGCCCATGCTCAAATTGAAGGCCTTCAATCAGTGCACACACACATCATGGTATAATCTGCACACTCCTTTGCTCAAATTGAAGGCCTTCAATCAGTGCATGCTCACATCATAGTTTACTCTGCAGACTCCTGTGCACCAATTAAAGGCCTTCAATTGGCATACACTCACATCCTGCACATTCTTTGCGCTCAACTCAATCAGTGCACACTCACATCCTGTACATTCTTGTGCTCAAATTGAATTGGCATGCATTAATGTGCTATCTTACTCTGCACATTCCTGCCCTCAAATTGAAGGCCTTCAATCAGCGCACACTCACATCCTGCACACTCCTGTGCTCAAATTGAAGGCATTCAATCAGCACACACTCACATCATAGTGCACATATCATGGCATAGTCTGCAGACTCCTGTGCACAAATTGAAGGCCTTCAATCAATGCACACTCACATCCTGCACACTCCTGTGCTCAAATTGAAGGCGTTTAATCAGCACACACACTCACATCATGGTATAATCTCCAGACTCCTGTGCTCAAATAGAAGACCTTCAATCAATGCACATACCATGGCATAATCTGCAGACTCCTGTGCACAAATTGAAGGCCTTCAATCAGTGCACACTTGCATCCTGCACATTCCTGTGCTCAAATTGAAGGCTTTCAATCAGCGCACACTCACATCCTGCACATTCTTGTGCTCAAATTGAAGGCTTTCAATCAGTGCTAACCTATAAGTGTAGCAGCTTAAATCAGTGCAAGGCAGTGATTGAAGGCCTTCACTTTGAGGGCAGGAGTGTGCAGACTCACATTGTAGTAGTTTACTCTGAACACAAATTGAGGGCCTTCAATCAGTGCACACTCAAATTGAAGGCCTTCAATTTGAGCACAAGAATATGCAGGATGTGAGTGTGCAGATTATACCATGATGTGTGTGCACTGATAGAAAGCCTTCAATTTGAGCACAAGAATGTGCAGGATGTGAGTATGTGCTGATTGAAGGCCCTCAATCAGTGCACACTCATATCAGTATAATCTGCAGACTCCTGTGCTCAAATTGAAGGCCTTCAATCATGGCACACTCACATCATGGTATAAGCCTCCTGTGCTCAAATAGAAGACCTTCAATCAGTGCACATATCATGGCATAATCTGCAGACTCTTGTGCACAAATTGAAGGCATTCAATCAGCGCACACTCACATCCTGCACACTCCTGTGCAATTGAAGGCATTCAATCAGCACACACTCACATCATGGTATAAGACTCCTGTGCTCAAATAGAAGACCTTCAATCAGTGCACATGTCATGGCATAATCTGCAGACTCTTGTGCACAAATTGAAGGCATTCAATCAGTGCACACTCACATCCTGCACACTCCTGTGCAATTGAAGGCATTCAATCAGCACACACTCACATCATGGTATAAGACTCCTGTGCTCAAATAGAAGACCTTCAATCAGTGCACATATCATGGCATAATCTGCAGACTCTTGTGCACAAATTGAAGGCATTCAATCAGCACACACTCACATCCTGCACATCACAAATTGAAGTCCTTCAATCAGCACACACTCACATCAAAATATACTTGTGCTCAAATTGAAGGCCTTCAATCCGTGCACACTCAACATACTATGTCCTCATATGGCCTTCAGTATTATCTTGTGGATTTACCATCTAATATAATATATAGTGCTATGTGCCCCAAACCTCAATAGGGATACACATGTTAAACTATCAAATTAGGCATATAGTCTGATCTGGAAAATAGAAGTACTACCACTTCTATTTGCATAATGGGAGATTTGAACGGACTTACCAGATGGGGATAGATACATGTGCTAGGATCTATGGCAGTTTGGATGCATGAATGCTGTGTCATTTCATACTTTTATTGTTACAGACAATGCCCTCATTGTAGTTCATTCTAAGTCAACAGTGACAAGCAGAGTCTTGGTCCACTCCCAGCCACTAGACAAAGAGTCTAGATGCTAAGTCAAACAATGACAAAGGTCTTGAGAATGATGAGAAGAAGAGCGTTGAGATTGATCGAGGTTGAGAGCAAAACTTGTCTAAGTTGGAACTGAGGTTACTCTACAGTACAGGTTATCTACACCGTTTCACCATTCTTTGCGCGTGAAGTGGAGCAGCTTAAGGCTGACCTCCTCCCACTTGCTCTGCAAGCTCAACTCATTGCCAAGTCCAAAGTGCAAGTCGCTGAGGTCAAGGAGAAGAAGAAGAAGGTCAAGGCGACGTTGGACACCATGGATTTAGACCGAGGAGAAGGTGACTCAGCGGGTACCATGGCTAAAATGGTTGAGTGGCAAGTTGCCAAAGCTGTATGTAAGCTCAAAAATGTACATGAAGTAAGTACAGTCAGCTCAAGTTCAAGATTGACCACTGAACTATTCCACCTAATAGTTGAAGAATCAATCCGCGTCAGGCAGCAATGCCAAATGTGGAGACAGAGAGAAGGATTCTTTGGCAAAGAAGGAGAAGAAGAAGGAGCACACCTGCAACACCGCAAAGGTGAATCAGAAGCATCGCCAGCAGCAAGGTGGAGGGAAGCCACCACCAAAGCAGCAGCAGCAGGGAAAGGGTGGGAAAGGCAAGGGCCATGCATAGATAACCTCTGCGCACGGTTTATCACTTCAAGACATGGGGCCGCACCCCATATTTGTATAGTATTGTGCCAGGACTTTATGTCCCTTATGTCACATAAAAATAGTTTTTGCACTTGTGCATTGGGTATGGATGAGTCACTTTTGTGTGAATTTGGAAAGCACCATCATCTCTTATGTGAGAAACACTTTAAGTGGAATGCACCGTCGACATATCCAGACTGGTTCTGTGACATGAACCTGTTTACAGCCGCACAGCAAGTGATAATGCACACGCCTCTTAAGATACTTGAGGCTGCTAGGTTCCATTATCATGTCCACCTGTCTACAGGTGTATGTGTACTGCTTCTTATACAAAAGCACCAAATTGGGATGAAATATCTCCTTGCACCAGAAATCTTTGCATATAATCAGCTTGAAGCAGCATTTGATGAATTCCATAATAGGATACTCTGGCGACTCAAATACCTCTTTGAGTCAGGTGATGTCATAGATACTGACTATGACCCAGACTATGAGGTTCCACATGACACAGCCATATGTGACCTCAACATCAGCTACATTGAAGAGGGATTTGCTTGTGGCAAATGACTTGTCTTAAATGCAATCTCCAAGCATCAAAATGACATTCTGTCATCTGGTGTACAACCAGCGCTTGACTACGAAATGAAGCCGCATCTCCAGGTTGCACTGGAACTGGAAATCCCTTCTATACGCTGTTACCTCTTACAAAACAATCTTATTGTTACAGGTACAGATAAAAACCTAGGTACCGCTGTGTCTGAATGCAATTGGTACAACAGTAAATGTGAACTTCTACTGTCATCTCCAGAGGATTATACAGAGATTGATATGCAGCAAGTAGATGTAATAATGCTTAGACATTGCCAGAACATGGATACACTGGCCAGTGAGTGTAATATGCTCAAAGGGAAATGGCCAGCCGCAAGGCAACTGCCGGATTTCTTCCGACACTTGGTTACTAAACCGGGAAAGACGCATCACACCCCTAGTTTTCATGGAATACCCAAAATCCATATAACACCAACAGGAATGCATCCAATAATACCCTGTCATAGCGCCATACAAAATCCAGCTGCAAAATTTGTGTCTAAGGTCCTTAAGCCTATAGTGGCGTTGTCGCCTACTATATTGCAATCATCACGTCAACTTTGCAATGAGCTTTTGGATATCAAGGTTACCCAACCTGACTGTACTTGGTTTGTGTCAGGTGATGTTGTTGCTTTTTATCCCAATGTCCCCCTTGACACAGCACTTGATGCCACTAAACAGCTGGCACGTTTGTATTATCAGGAGCAGAACATTGATGTGTTTCACCTGCTTTGGGCGGTGTTTGATGCTGCCATTGAGTTCGGTAACCGAGACCTTGTCTCACAGTTCAATGGATGGTTCTACCTACAGAATCACGGTCTGGCTATGGGAGCTAGTGACTCCCCAGACATCACAAACTTGCATGGGCACTGGCTCAAAATCCACCAGTGCCAAGTCCCTAATAAACCGTGGTCAAATCATTATAAATGGTATATCAACAATGTTTTTGCTATTGTTACCGCTGACTCTTAACAGGAGGTGGTACAGTTGGCCTCAGAAAACTTCTCGTTCATTGGTTGTGAGACTAAGTGGGAAGCAAGCTTGATGGTTTGTGATTTCTTGGACATTCATGTCTTTAAGGATCCACAAGAGCCTGAAAGAATTCATTTCAAACCATATTGGAAGGTGCGAAACCACTTAGAATTACATGGACATCTTACCACCCCTTTGACGTTAAGAGGGGTACATTCCTCGGTGAGATGTCACGGATGGCTGGGCTGTGTAGTTCACTCAAACTACAACGAAGCAATGTATGAGTTACAGGGCTTGTATGCCGCGCACGGCTATCCGCCTGGGTTATTGAAGTCTTGGCTTAAGGGCCATGTTTCCGATAAATGGAACAAACGATATGATTTGTTGAAAGCGAAAGCGGACGACGACGGGGAGAAAGCGACATTTGTCGTCCTCAAGTCTGAGTTTAACCCAGTACTGAATTATTTCAACGCTAAAGAATTTAGTGAAACCATTGTATCATCGTGGCGTGAGTCTATGGAGACTTGGGCTCGTGGCGATCTTCCAAAGTGCTACACTGAGGATTGGTCGATCGATAAACAGTCATTGCTTGACGATTTGGCTATTAGTTCCACCTTCCCGGACGAAGTTGTGACCCGCAAGGGAAGCGATGGAGGACAGGAGGGTACTTCTAGTCTCGCCAATGTGACAAAGTTAAATTCGATGATGCGTGCACGATGGCTTGTGTCAAGAAAACGGACGAAAAATCTGTTTGACCTTGCCAATACATGGAAGCGCATGGTTCTTACTAGTATGGATCACACTCTGTTCAATGAGCTTAACGCTTATAGACCTGACCTTGTTTGGGCAGATTCTCCGGAACCCGCTGATGGACTTTACTGGGAAAATGAGTCGTACCTAGAGGACGGACTGAGACATGGCATCAAACGTCGTGCTCTGGACTCTGGTGAGTCTAGGAAGCGCCCAAGACCTTCGGGTTCTGAGGCATCAACTTCTGCTCGGGTTAATTCCGTATGGGGTCGAAGAGGCGTCTCTGATGTAGTAATCGGCCCGTCGGCTCCATCAGGACTTATAACACGTTTTGTGCAAAAGGGCGGAAACCCTGCAAGACGCAAAGGACAGTAGTCTGTTGTTCTTCGTCCCTCATCATGTGATTAACCATTGTCTTTAGTAAGCGAATGGACAAATTTATGCTTCGAAGTGCTTAACGCATTGTGCTGCGGCACACTTAACGGTAGCTGGTATTGATTAGGTCAAACCTGCTGTATAGCAATCCCTAAACCCTAAACCGTGCGTTATTATCCATAGCCTAATTACCGGGCGAGCCTTCATGCTTATTCTAATCAAATACTGTAATTGCGTTGTCTAGCTAACCCCTAAGACCCTATAACGCTACGTCACAAAGCACGTGGTCGTGAACGCCTCCCTTAGTAGTCATGGTTTGACTGTGGGAAAGGTGCGCCTCCATTACCGCTTTTAGTAATGATCCGCCCATTGAGTAGTGCGACCTAGGTGCCTTGCGGCACCTAGGTTGTGCGAAAGATGTCTTGGACTGTGTGAAAACAGTCATTAGTAATGTGACCTAGGCGCCGAGGCGTCTAAGTTGTGTGAAAGTGATCGTTAGTAATACGGTCCGGGTTTGGTGGGTCATCGGTCCGTTCGGATGTAATAACTCCTTATGGATTAATTGTTATCGACTTGCGATGACGTGACGTATGACGCTGCAAGGATTGACGGCCCGAGGTTTGAATCGGGTTGATTTAATCTCCGTTTCCTGTGGCTACGGCCCCTGACACCAGAGCTCCATGAAGCCTAAGACAGGGGTAAGCCTTGGCATTGCACAGCACGTCATTACAGCAATTTGTCCATTCGGAGTTATTGTATGTGAACGAACTCTATAATTTCGTCAACAGACACAAACAATAACAAGGTATATATTCGCTGAGGGAATACTGATGAGCTCTAGCGAAACAAGGACACAGACCACCATCAGTGGTCCCTTGTTTATTCCCCAGAACTCTCTGTCAACACTGACTCGTCACCACCTTCGGCGGTGACTCACCAACCCTAAACCCTAAACCCTAAACCCAAAATGGTATAATCTGCAGACTCCTGTGCTCAAATTGAAGGCCTTCAATCAGTGCACACACACATCATGGTATAATCTGCACACTCCTTTGCTCAAATTGAAGGCCTTCAATCATGCATGCTCACATCATAGTTTACTCTGCAGACTCCTGTGCACAAATTGAAGGCCTTCAATTGGCGTACACTCACATCTGCACATTCTTTGTGCTCAACTCAATCAGTGCACACTTGCATCCTGTACATTTTTTTCTTGTGCTCAATTGAATTGGCATGCATTAATGTGCTATCTTACTCTGCACATTCCTGCCCTCAAATTGAAGGCCTTCAATCAGCGCACACTCACATCCTGCACATCTCCTGTGCTCAAATTGAAGGCATTCAATCAGCACAACTCACATCATAGTGCACATATCATGGCATAGTCTGCAGAGCTCTTGTGCACAAATTGAAGGCCTTCAATCAGTGCACACTCACATTCTGCACACTCCTGTGCACAAATTGAAGGCATTAATCAGCGCACGCTCACATCATGGTATAATCTCCAGACTCCTGTGCTCAAATAGAAGACCTTCAATCAATGCACATACCATGGCATAATCTGCAGACTCCTGTGCACAAATTGAAGGCCTTCAATCAGTGCACACTTGCATCCTGCACATTCCTGTGCTCAAATTGAAGGCTTTCAATCAGCGCACACTCACATCCTGCACATTCTTGTGCTCAAATTGAAGGCATTCATCAGCGCACACTCACATCCTGCACATTCTTGTGCTCAAATTGAAGGCATTCAATCAGCACACGCTCACATCCTGCACACTCCTGTGCAATTGAAGGCATTCAATCAGCACACACTCACATCATGGTATAAGACTCCTGTGCTCAAATAGAAGACCTTCAATCAGTGCACATATCATGGCATATCTGCAGACTCTTGTGCACAAATTGAAGGCATTCAATCAGCGCACACTCACATCCTGCACATTCTTGTGCTCAAATGAAGGCATTCAATCAGCACATGCTCACATCCTGCACACTCCTGTGCAATTGAAGGCATTCAATCAGCACACACTCACATCATGGTAAAGACTCCTGTGCTCAAATAGAAGACCTTCAATCAGTGCACATATCATGGCATAATCTGCAGACTCTTGTGCACAAATTGAAGGCATTCAATCAGCGCACACTCACATCCTGCACACTCCTGTGCAATTGAAGGCATTCAATCAGCACACACTCACATCATGGTATAAGACTCCTGTGCTCAAATAGAAACCTTCATCAGTGCACATATCATGGCATAGTCTGCAGACTCTTGTGCACAAATTGAAGGCCTTCAATCAGCGCACACTCACATCCTGCACACTCCTGTGCTCAAATTGAAGGCATTCAATCAGCGCACATTCTTTGTGCTCAACTCAATCAGTGCACACTCACATCCTGTACATTCTTGTGCTCAAAATGAAGGCCTTCAATCAGTGCACACTTAATAATGGTATAATCTGCTGACTTGCTGTGCTCAAATTGAAGGCCTTCAATCAGTGCACACACATATCATGGCATAATCTGCAGACTCGCTGTGCACAAATTGAAGGCATTCAATCAGCGCACACTCACATCCTGCACACTCCTGTGCAATTGAAGGCATTCATCAAGCACACACTCACATCATGGTATAAGACAATAGAAGACCTTCAATCAGTGCACATATCATGGCATAGTCTGCAGACTCTTGTGCACAAATGAAGGCCTTCATCAGCGCACACTCACATCCTGCACACTCCTGTGCTCAAATTGAAGGCATTCAATCAGCGCACATTCTTTATGCTCAACTCAATCAGTGACACTCACATCCTGTACATTCTTGTCTCAAAATGAAGGCCTTCAATCAGTGCACACTTATATAATGGTATAATCTGCTGACTCGCTGTGCTCAAATTGAAGGCCTTCAATCAGCGCACACATATCATGGCATAATCTGCAGACTCCTGTGCACATCCTGCACACTCCTGTGCTCAAAATTGAAGGCATTCAATCAGTGCACACTCACATCCTGCACATTCTTGTGCAAATTGAAGGCCTTCAATCAGTGCACACATCATGGCATAATCTGCAGAACTCCTGTGCACAAATTGAAGGCCTTCAATCAGCGCACACTCACATCAAAATATACTCATGCTCAAATTGAAGGCCTTCAATCTGCGCCACTCAACATACTATGTCCTCATATGGCGTTCAGTATTATCCTGTGGACGTACCATCTAATATAATATATATAGTGCTATGTGCCCAAAACCTCAATAGGGATACACATGTTAAACTATCAATTTGAGACTTGGGGGAAATTTATACTATATTTCCTTTTTTGGCAACACCATTGCAAGGCCTAAACCCCTACCTAGTTGTCAAGAAGGGTATAGAATGGATTACATCTGTTTCAACAGAAGGTGATTGTCATCAAAGTCAAACAATCTTCTTGTGTTGCTACTTGTGCGCCTCAACAAAAATAGCTGGAAAGAGCATATTACTTCCATACTCAACTGGCACAGTGGGCGAAACGAACGAGGCTTGACGAGTATTCCCCTGCCTCAACGCAGGAGATTCCAAATCAAAAATACTCCATTCACATTTGGTTTGTGTAACGACCGTGACGCGTAGTTGCGTGACGCGTGACGCGTCATCACTCGTCACGCGTCACGTTTCGTCTTGTGGTTACTTCATCGGAACTTATGGATCAACAGCTCCAGCACGCGCTAGCTTTACTTGAAGAAGCATCCTCTTGGAACTGGCGTATCACGCAACGCATACAAGACTCGGGAAGGCAAGGTGGCAAGCATAAGGCCATCACCAGTCAACTCTTGATCTGGCTAATCAAGGAGTCTTTCCAACTTGGCGGCACAGTGCTGAATCAATTTTGGGAGCAGCTTGGAAAATGCCACCAACGACTCAGGGACAACAGTGAATCAGAGCATATATACGTTCAACACTGTTCTCATGCTGTTTGTTTTGGCAGTCGAAATTTTGAAGGGCGTGTCATTCGTCTCTCAAACAGAATCTCTAACAATACTATTAGAGGGGTTAGACCGAGAAGAAATAGACTTCACGCCAGTATTGAATATGGCGGAGGAATACTTCACTCACCTTGGTATCGCGAGTGAGCACTACTCCGACTTACCAAATGCTTGATAATTAACATGGTACTAGTGTTGAATCCAGGAGGGGGTAAATCTGGGACAGCAACATCATTCTCGGTCTCCGAAGTTATTGATAAGGGAACGGGTGAGCTTCTGAGGCTATTTGCCGCAGAGGAGTCGTTTGGGAAACGAAAGCAAGAATATCTAAAGGCACTGGTGCGTAAGTCATCCTTGAAAGATCACACTATTTCCCTTACTTCTCGTCCATGTAAGTTATTCAAACGCGATCGTTCATTATGTCCGGTTTCAGCTTCCCCATTCCATCCTGAAGACCCTGATGGCTACAGGGCAAATATGGCACATATTATCCCAAATTCTGTACATGGAAAGGTACGTATTTCCGATGTCCTCAATTGCTTGTTGCCGAACACCTCATGCTCAGCCCGATACTCTGAAATGTATTGCTATGTTCGCTGGCGAGAAAACTAGAGATGAAGTTATGTCTCACCTGAATGGCATTGGTAACGGTATGAATCTTCAGAGCGATACGCACTGGAGGTATGACAATTTGGAATGGGCAATTGAGGCTAGGGATGAGGCAGGAGGGGTGAGATTGGTATTATGATTCAGCGTTATGCTCATGCATCCTGAAGGTCAAATATATATACCGAAGAGTTCCTTTTAATTCTGCACCTGGCCCGAAACCCATTCAATTGAAGGATGGAGACGAAATCATTTTTGGAACAGGGCCAGATGGAACACGACTCGGCGGAGGGCCTTTGCCAAGGCTCTGCAACCTGCACTTGGCAGTTGCTCGTGTTTTGAAAATGAGCGGTGCTGCAGACATAATTTTGGAATGGAAAGACGAAGCAGATGACGGCGATATTCCTCATTTGTTTATTGGATCAGAACAATTTTGCAATATCCTCGATGCACAGCTACTCCTTTCTGGTCAGGCTCTGCTTTATTAGCTGAGTCTTGTCATGGCCTTCTAGCACTGCTTATTACCGCACTACGATGTTGTGTGTGTGTGTGTGTGACAGACGAAAAGATAAGTACATGAGTAGTGACTGCGCGCGCTCACGCACTTTCCTCTGCCATCCGTCTCTCCCATCATCTTCTCAACTTCTTTGTTCGTCATCTGTTCAACGTTGAACCCATTTTCTTCCCCCTCCACATACATCCTTCCCTCATCAACCGCCCATAATCAACTGTGTCGTTCACGTTATCGGATTGCCCTGCACGCTCTAACAATCGTGATCGCGTGACTATCACTCACATTAACTTGCTCCACGCCGCGGTTTAGGAAACATGAAATAGCACACACAGAAACTAATCATTCGAGGGTTGAAAATATCAAGATCGACCCGAACTGGGCCGCGGGCTCAAGCGCGTCGTCCCAGGAAGTGTTCATCTTAAGGCATCATTGATCATCAGAAAGTCCGAGCTGATAATTCGTTCAAGTTCCTGGCTGACTTGAGTCCTTGACCCTGGACGTGTAATGTTTTTTTGGCGGCATGATAGTTCCGACTCTTCGCTACTTGTGAGTCTCATTCGTTTACTTTTGCATACGGATTCTGTTTACCACCAGCCTGAGTCCGGGCGCGAGTGTCTAACACTCCCTTTGATTGGGACTATGCGATCTCAGGTCTTCACCTTTCAACTATTCGAAAAAAGGGAGAGTCACTTGGTACGCGCATCAGTTATCGCTCTTGCTCTTGATGCGACACATCCAAATTTCGCGATGCCCTCATAACTGAGATGTCGTGAGTAGACTCATCCGTGACAAGCTTTTGCCAGTCCAAGGGTCCAAGCGAGCGCCAGATGCGCACAAAACGGGGTCGTCCAGGTTATTCTCCCTGCATCACGGAGTGCATGAAACCGAACAAGGTATCCACAGGGACTGATCGTTGTTAGTTCCGGTTGCTGATCATTTCAAAACAACGATGTCAACGGACGCTGACCGTCTCCATTCAGTTCAACCCTGGGTAAAGAAGTTATTAGACAGGTGCTCCGATTCACCGGGTCACTGTCAAAGTGGAGACCTCACTAGTTAGAAAAACCTACCAGTGTTTCAAGACGCGACATATCATCATTCTTGGCCCGCTGAGACAAGGTGAAAGAGTTACACGGAGGCCGAGTTGGCATATACAGCGGTATTTTGATGGTCGACGAGGTGCATATCACCTCCGGATTGGCGGTAAACATACATTGGACTATTGTCAAGATCACACAAACGAGAGCGCAAAATGGAAAACGGTGGACAACACATAAGCGTGCAATGTCGATGGTACGAATATGCCAATTTCCATTCCATGCTTGGAACCGTTAAACTACAACTGAATCTCGTGCCCACGAATCTCCATCGGTTTGAACTATTGGATATCTTCTATATAACTACTATGATACTCTACTCGTAATGAAAATCCGTAATTTTTGTCCCATAGGCATTATGCCACAGCTAGAAGTATCTCTTTCGGATGGATAGTATGGCGTACAACCAGCATCTTATTTCACTCCTCCGATGTGGCACGACCATCTTAACCGTCCCATATTAAAACAGAATATCACCCATTCACATCACATGACCGAGGGCAGCTCGATCGATGGTCCAACGCTTTCTTCCAGAATTTCATTTTGAAAAGCTATTGATTCTGCTATTCGGAGAGAAAATGTCTGATGCCAAGTAGCAGTACTACCTTGCAGGTGTGCTGCAGATACACGAAGATTTAATATAAGTCTTGACGTCTGAAATATATATATCAAAAGAATATGTGCGCACAGGCCTGAGGCATACCGAGAACGAAAATATCGCCGTCTGCCAGCTGTGTGATATAATCAGCATTTATCTGAAATATTAAACCTCTCGAGCGACGACTTACGGAGTGAGCAGCGCGCCAAGCGGGCCTGGTGGGCGCACTGTCAATATCGAGACGATTATCGTAACAACTGCTTGTCGTCAGATTCCTGCAGTCATATCAAACATTACAACTGACTTAGGATCCTATTCGAGAATTTAAAAGGAAGACGTAGAGATACGGCTGTTCTTACATAAAATAGTGCACAGTGCCATCCTGGGCAAAAGCAGAAAGAAGAGGTGGTATGCGCCATGGTTTATGCGCTGGCGGTTTGATGCTGCGCCAGCCTTGTATGTGTGACACAGATTTGACCAGATTTCCCAACGTCAAGAAGAACATCACAGCTGGCGCGAGTCAGCCCGACTTAGCAACGTGCGTCATGATACGCACTGGACGTGATGAAGGTGGGTATTCTGCGGATGGATTATGATTGACGCTCGCATGGAACAATAATGCACTCACACGCTTATTGTCACGTATCGTGATGAATAATGCGAAGTCGTGCAACCTGGCCAAGGCAGACCGAACGGATGGATCACGTCCACGACCATGCTTAGATGTGTTTGCACCGCGCAGTATAGCTCTATCTACTCTTTTCAGATAGAGTAGAAGCGATGGGAACAATACGAACCGTAAACTGGAGTGCAATCAACAATATAAGAACCAATAAAACTGCTCAGCGGAACCGTCAGACCGGGGTTTTGAGAATCCTCAAGCTTGTTCACCTTTGCGATCTCGATTATAAAGGGCGTGAAGTCGGAGCATGATAATCAGGTTTGAGAGTGTTGAAAACACCAAAGGACCTCCACTACAAAATGTCACGCGATAGTCTTCGATAAGTATATAAATTACGTACAAGATAACCAGAATGAAAAATCTGCGGCATCTTCACAGGTTGTCAGAAGTTCAACTACTGTCGAACAAGACTCACGTCTTGGAAGGCGATACGTCAGGAGTCAGGACGCGGCAACCAAAAGTCTCTCAAATCATACCTGGAGCGAATTTGTCGTACTTGAGTAGACTATATGCGACAAAGCGACAAGGATTAATCTCGAATGGGTTGACAAACGGTGTAACCCACCAATCATCGTGGTACTACCATTTTACGATTAGCGATGGCAAATGATGCGACCGTCGTCTGGGACTCACAACAGATGCCCCACGCCATAATACCGAACAATAAGATAGACAACTTTTGGAAAGGACCATCTTGCGCTGGTAGGATCCTCGTTCATTTGATAGTGAGATATAGAGTGTGAATATCTACCTCCAGACATGAGTAATCTGTGGCCTGATCAGGATGCGATTTCGGAAGCTTGACTGCGATCGACTCACTTCGTGCCCTAGCGTCAAGATTATGTCGTAGGAAAGAAAAGCACATGCGGCCACTAAACGGAAATTAAGAGAGTCAAAACCGACGGCTGAAAATCGACATACCTATCCCATAGTTTACTGCCCAAGCCTCTCGAAGTAAGTTATAGCCTGAGGTGTCCATCTTACGGGGACCATCACGTACAGACACCCTGGGCCTCTTATAATCTGCATCCGGTCGACTTAGCTCCGTGACACGCGATATGAAATTTTGCTTATGCACGGGCTCAGGATTCGGAAGATACCGAACACTGGATGATCGGCTGAGAATGACCGCGTGTGATCTATCAGTTCTTTGATGCGATTCATCCAGATGGATGTCGTGTGAAGCCTAGAATATCATGACTACATACCAAACATCCACCTCAAGTTGTTGCGAGAAAAGGATTCCAATTGGGCTTGCATGACATGGCTATTGAAGCTGGATTTCGCCGGCGCTGCGTCCAACAGTTAAGTTGTTGGGACATGAGCAGAAGGTGGCTGTTCCCTCGCATCACGGAGTTTGTGAAACAATAAACGTCACGCCAATCACGGCATGCAGTCCAGGCTCATATTCACCGGGTGATTAAAGGTGGTTGTCGTCAAAGTCAAACAATCTTCCGTTGCTACTTATTTGCAGAAGCCAACCATAATGCACAAGCAACAACAAGCAAATTGCCTTTGCTGTATACACCAAAGTTTAGGAATCAAAAACCAAAAAACGCAAGCCTTGACTTTCCGATAACAGATTGCCTGGGGGATGTGGCTCGCAAGCTTCTGATCTGGTCCCTTGGCTTCCGCAACAAAAAACACATTATATTGCATTGACAATTTTGTGAGTCTGGGATTTTGCAAGAGGAGCTCTACGAAAAATATAAGCATCAAGGAATCTTGTGCAGATGAGGATTTGAGCCCTCACTGGCGTGTTCTTCACTGGTCAGGATCGTGGTGAAGTTGACAAAGCCAGACAGGGGGTTAGGGCTAGTGGGGTTATGGGCAACAGGCAAAACATTCTGCTCAATATTGAGAACTATCTTCGAATTTCCAGGCAACATGGAAGCAACACGGAAAAAGAATGAATTTATCCACAAGCATGCTGCAGCTTCATTCTGGTCAATGGGTTCTTAGAATGAAAGGCTCTCCAGATTCAGCATCAAGCACTCGCTCACCATTCGCAGAACAAGACCTTGTAGCAAACAGAGGTGGTGGTACAGACTACTAATTGGCAGACCAATCTTCATCCTTTCCAACAGAATCAGTTTCCGCTGCGCGCAACTCACAACTGGGATTCAATTTCATTACACGAGATGCGGAGATATTCAAATTTTCCAGATATTCATTGGCTATGCTAGAGAACGAGTAGGTCTAAGATCAACTACACTTCAGCTCGGAAGTTCTTGCACTGGATCTGACTGATACATACCTGCGGACCGTCAAGCTTTGTCGTCAGCATGTCAAGAACGTCTTGGAGTCGATCAACTTCGGAGTGTTCTTCTGCATCCTGCTCTTCCTGCATTTGCCAATTTACGATCAGACACTTGATTGCTTGCACTGCCAGGTCGAGTTCGACTCCAGATAGCCCGGACCTCCTCTTTCGCTTCCTCGGAATCATTTGCGAGTTGTGGAGGGAAGAATAGGTGATATCGATGGACGAGGTTGAGTCTGCGGCTACCTTTCGTCAAAGTTGAACTTATTGATTTTGATTAGTATTCAGCGGGGTTGAATTCCAACATTTGCCAGTCCAAGGGTCCAAGCGGGCACCAGATAAGCACAAAACGGGATCGTCCAGGTTGTTCTCCCTGCATCACGGAGTGAAACAGAAACAGGTATCCGCAGGGTCTGATCTTCGGGTTGCTGATTATTTTCAACGATGTCAACGGACGCTGACCGTCTCCATTCAGTTCAACCCTGGGTAAAGATAGGTGCTCCGATTCACCGGGTCACTGTCAAAGTGGAGACCTTACAATTTCCATTCCGTGCTTGGAACCATCAAACTGCAACTGAATCTCGTGCCCACGTATCTCCACTGGCACCTGGTTGGACTAGTATTGGATATCTTCTACCCATAACTACTATGATACTCTACTCGTAATGACAATCCGTATTTTGTCCCATTAGCATTATGCCACGGTATGGCGTGCAACCAGCATCTTCTCTCGCTGCTCCGATTTGGACGACCATCTTAGTCATCGACTATATTCTAGTGCGCCGAAAAACAATAGTGTCCCTTCATCACAAGACCGAGGGCAGCTCGATCAATGACCCAACGCTTCCTTCCAGACTTCCATTTTGAAAAGCCATTGATTCTGCTATGCGGAAGGAAAATGTCTGATGCCAAGTAGCAGTGCTACCTTGCAGGTGTGCCGCAGATACACGAAGATTTAATATAAGTCTTGACGTCTGAAACATATATTAAAAGAAGATGTGCGCACAGACTGAGGACATACCGAGAACGAAAGTATCGTCATCTGCCAGCTGTGTGATATACTCAGCATTTGTCTGAAATATTGAGCCTCCCGAGCGACGACATACGGAATGAGCAGCGCGCTAAGCGGGCCTGGTGGAGGCACTATCAATATCGCGATGATCAATGTGATAACTGCTTGTGGTCAGATTCCTGCAGTCATATCAAACATTACAACTAACTTAGGATCCTAGTCGAGAGTTAAAAAAGGAAGGTATAGAGATACGGCAGTTCTTACATAAAATAATGCACAGTGCCATCCTGGGCAAAGGCGGAGAGAAGTGGTGGAATGCGCCATATTTTATGCGCTGGCGGCTTGATGCCGCGCCAGCCTTGTATGTGGGACACAGACTTGATCAGACTTCTCAACGTCAAGAAAAACATCACAGCTGGTGCAAATCAGCCCGACTTTACCACAATGTGCATCATGATACGCACTGGATGTGATGAAGGTGGGTATTCTGCGGGCGGATTATTGACGCTCACATGGAAAAATAATACACTCACATGCCTATTATCACGTATCGTGACGGCAAACGCGAAGCGGGGCAACCTGGCCACTGAGGTAGACCAAACAGATGGACCTCGTCCACGACCATGCCCAGGTATAATCTGCACTGCGCTGTATAGCTCTATCTACTCCTTTCAGGTAGAGTCGAAGCGATGGAAACAATACGAACCGAAAACTGGAATGCAATCAACAATATAAGAAACAATAAAACTGCTCAACGGAATCGTTAGGTTGGGGTTTGAGAATCCTTCGGCTTGCTTGTTCACCTTTGCGATCTCGATTATAAAGGGCGTGAAGCCGGAGCATGATAATTAGATTTGAGAGCGTTGAAAACACAAGAGAACCTCCACTATGAAACGTTACACGATAGTATTCGATGGGGATATGAATCACGTACAAGATAACCATAACGTAGAATCTGCGGCATCTTCACAGGCTGTCAGAAATGAGACTACTGTCGAACAAGACTCACGTCTTGGAAGGCGATACGTCAGGAAACAGCAAGAAAGCGTCACTCAAGTCATACCTGGAGCGAATTTGTCGTACTTGAGTAGACTATATGCGACAATGCGACAATGATCAGCCTCGAATGGGTTGAGAAATGCGGTGTAACCCACCAATCGTAGTAATACTATCATTTTGCTATTAGCCATGGTAAATGATGCGACCACTCTAGGACTTACAATAGATAGGCCACGCCGTAATACCGAATTATAAAATAGACGGCTTTTGGAAACGACCATTTTGTGCTGGTAGGATCCTTGTTCGTTGGTAATGGTAAGCCAGAGAGTGTAATCTTTTACCTCCAGACATGAGTAATCTGTACCCTCATCAGGATGCGATTCGGACGCTCAACTGCGATTGACTCACTTCGTGTCCTAGCGTCAAGATTATGTCGTAGGAAAGAAAAGCACATGCGGCAACTAATTGGAGGTTGAGATCTTTGAGAGTCAAAACCGATGGCTTAAAAAAATCGGCATACCTATCCCATAGTTTACTGCCAAAGTCACTCGAAGCAAGCTATAGCCTGAGGCGTCCATTTTTTGGGGGCCATCACGTACAGAAGCCCTGGGCCTCTTATAATCTGCTTCTGGTCGACTTAGCTCCTTGACACGCGATACATACAAAATTTTGCTCACGCGGGGTATCAGGAAAAGCATGCCCGCGTGTGATCAATTGATGCGATCCGTCCAGATGGAGGAAGGATGTCGTGTGAAGCCTAAAATATATTGACTACCAAACATCCACCTCAAGTTGTTGCGAGAAAAAGATTCCAATTGGGCTTGCACGGCATGGCCCTTGAAGCCGAATTTCGCCAGCGCTGTGTCTCAGGCAGAATAGGCTGCTCGGACTGTTCCCTTCGCATCACGGAGTTTGAAACAAGAAACGTCATGCCAATCATGGCACAGCCTGGCAGGCTCTATGATGTCCACTGGGTGATTGAAGGTGATTGTCGTCAATCTTCCGTTGCTATTTGCAGAACACGCACGCCAACTTCCGTTATGAACAAACAACAAGCAAATTGCACACCAACACCAGAGCAGAGAAATGACAGCAAAACTGCGAGAAAAAGATTCCAATTGGGCTTGCACGACGTGGCCCTTGAAGCCGAATTTCGCCAGCGCTGCGTCTCAGGCAGAATAGGCTGCTCGGACTGTTCCCCTCGTATCACGGAGTTTGTGAAACAACGCTAAGTAGTCAACTTCAAAAAGGTCCACATTGAATGCACAAACAACAACAAGCAAATCGCCTTGCACTCCGCGTGTATTGATACATTAGATTAAGGAACCAAAAAAAAAAAAAAACAGAACATACAACAACTAGATTAGAAGAAACGAGAGCAAAACTAGACACAACAACATGCACACGATATGGATATCGATGGTATAACCGCCAGTTTAGGAATCGAAAACCAAAAAAAAAAAAAAAAACGCAAACCTTTCGAGTTCAATCTACCTCGCTCGTCTTCATCTCCCACATCCCGCCCTTGCCCTTTACGAGTCCCGACAACACATACTTGTCTGCCAAGAAATCGACCTGTAGTATCCCCCTATCCGCTTCCTCCCTTCTATTCTTACACCGATCGCTAAACGCAGCGCTTAGCACGCCTCGGTGTGCATCGTCTAGCTCCTCATTGTAGTAATGTCTCTGATGTATCTGCGTGGACAGCTGCGTATAAATCGTTGCCAGAATATCGTTGATCGTGATTCCATTGAGTTGTGTCGAGAAGACGTCAATATACCACGGCAGTCGCGGATGATAGAGCCGCATCTGGTTCGCTGGCGGACTCGTTGCGAGCTGAACGATGTCTATATTGTTATAACCCCTGTTGAGTCTCAAAAACTCGATAGACCCAACGTTCGGCGCATGTCTGAGATTCCAGTACATCGCCGGGTCCCCTGGTTTATATTGAAGCAGTGCGTTCAGAGTCCGTTTGACCGGATCAGTATACTCTACGCATCAAAAAAAAGTTGTATTAACAATAAGAGTTCGTCATCGCTGAAAAATAATACAGTTTCGCTCACCGGGTACGTCCGACCGATGTTTTCCCAACGTGATGTAAGACGTGATCCCCGACCGCGGATTATAATCTGGCCTCCAATCTCGCGGCCTCCTCGCCAGATTCTTGAGGCTATACTGCTCTGGAACCCTCCAGAGCTGATAATCCTTCCGATCAGCATCCGCCCCGGCTGGCAGCCCAGGCGGACTACCCACGCCCGCACTCGCGCCACTTTTCCTTTTCCTCCGTCCACTCGAGGGCGTTCTCGTCATAGGGTATCCGTACACATCCAACATGGGCGACGCCGTCAATCCAAGCCCGAGCGCCCCTCCACCCGCTCTGCCAGCACCAAAGGATGGGGTGGCCGTCAACGGGTATGACGAAGGCGTTGGAGGGATGAACCCTGACATAGGCGTAGGAGGTCCGAAGGAGGCGGGACTCGGCAAACCAAAGGACCCGGCCGGAGAAGGCGCTACGGGTGCCGGCGGCTGCATCGCTCCTCCAGCAGCTTGTTGCCACTGGGGTAGATAAGCCGGCGGCCAAGCGGGTGTAGAGGCAGCCGAAGGGGGCAGATGTTGAGCCGCATAATGGGGATATGGCGTCCCGTTCGTCGCTCTACGTTTGAGAAGGTGTACGGTGAAGTTGGAGTGTACGCAAAAAAAAAGAAAAAAAGAGAGAGTTGGGGGGGGAGGGGGCCGGGGCAACCGGGGTTAGTGATGGATATTCCGACAGGGAAAACGCACACGACGATGGCTCACCTTGCTTGATACCCATCATACACATGATCGTACACAGCCGCGCCCGTGTTGACATCGATAGCATGGGGCATGGGAGACCAGGACATGCCAGTCGCAATCCAGTTGTTACGCCACTCCCACAGACAACGAGAGGCAGAGACAGAGAGAGAGACTTTTAAGCCTTGCACGGTTTGCAAGCAGCAGGGCGGCGAGCGTTCCAAGGAGGAGCCGAACAAACAAATCAGCTGGTGCACAAGGGGACGCACGCAGGGACTAAAAAAGCTAAAACCGGAATTCGGAACAATTGAGGATTTGTATGTCCCTGTTTGGGTATGATACATACTAATAGTACGACTACTTGATTCGACATTTTTTGGGGTCGTTTGTGCCTAAGTTATGTAGAGGTAGGATCATGTCAATCACAAGAACGAGAACAAGAACGGAAGCCATTATGAGTCTTGGAATCTGCGAAATAATGTAGAGGAATCACGGAAGCAAAAAGGACAAAAAGGACAAAACAGAAAGAAAAAAAAAAGAAAAAAAAAGAAAAGAAAAGAAAAAAGGCATTTCACGCACATGCCTTTGGCAAGGGACTGCCACTGCAGACACAGCGGTCGCAGGAGAAACAGGCATCAACGCCTCCAACCGCTCTTCCAAGCCCTTTCCAAACCCCTCACGCTCCCACTCGCCCCCAACATCATCCAGCAAACCGTCTTGCCTTGCCCCATTCCTGAACATAGGAAATCCTCTCACGCTCCCCGACGCGCTGCCCGTGCCCAGACTCCCATGCTGATGGTGTTGCTGGTGCGAATTCTGATGGAAATGATGCACCTGCGTCAAACTCGGCAAATGCGGTGGCGGATCGATCGAGGACGCAGAGGTGGTCAACATCGACAGAGGTAGCGTCGACGCAGGAGTGGACGACAGCAAATCAGAGTAAGACATGAACGACAGCCGTTTCGTCGCCGCGTGCGTCGGAGAGGGAGGGTGCGAGCCAGGCGAAGAGGGCGAAATCGAGGAAACAGGAAACGCGTTGAGAGGTGAGGAAGGCAAGAAGGGCAACGCGACTCCCCCGGCACCCGCAACGGAGGAAACCTTGTTCTCGTGATCGTCACGCGACGTGGCCGTCGGCGAAGACTCGTCCCCATCCACGCTCGATAGCGTCGTGAAATAAGTCGAAGTCGGCGTTACAATCGACGGTGTCTCATCCATCCGTGGGTGATCCCCATCCCGATCTTGTCCTTGTCCTTGAAGCTGCAACTGCGGCAAAGCCAAGGCGGCGTCTTGCTGCTGCTGCTGCTGCTGCTGCTGTTGTTGTTGTTGTTGTTGCATCTGCGGCTGAGCTTGAGCTTGAGCTTGAGTCTGCGGTATGCTCAACAAAAGCTCCGCCCTCTGCCCACCAACAGTACCCAACGGAGCCTGCGGCGCAAGGCGCAACCCAAGCGGACTGGGACTCCGACTCCTAAAACTTCCAATCGGGCTCGTAAACCCGCTACTCCTCCCGGCCCCGCCCGCTCCCCCTCCCGCTCCCATGCCCACCATCCCAGCCCCAAACCCGTACCCAGACGAGGGCGCACCCGCACTGGCAGGCGTCACCACCGCAACTTGATCACCGGCCTCGGGACCGTCCGGCAACCCGGTGAGCACCGCCGCAGCAGAGTCCAACACAGACGGCACAGACAGCTCCAACGCCTCTGTCGTCTTGGCGCGCGGGATCCTGTGCGGGTTCGCAGAGAGCAGGGCAGAAGTGGGCGGGGAAGGAGGGGCGGCGGGCTCGATGTCTCGTTCGAATATGGCAGACGAGGACGAGTGCCTAGGCCAAAAAAAAAAAAAAAAAAAAAAAAAAAAGGTGAATAGAGGAAGGGGATTAAGTAAGAGTAAAAGATAGCACGGGACGTACACGGACGTAGGAGAGGACGGTATCGAGTTGGGTGATCTGGACCCAAGCTTGCCCTCCGACGTGCGGAGGAGACCCTGCGACGCCCGCTTAGGCGACCGACGGAAGGTCGTGGACGTCACATGGCGCAATTCAGCTGGTGGTGACTGCGGTTGGGCTTGGGTTTGGGTAGACGGTGAGTGGTGCTGCATTGCCGTGTGGGTGGTGCTGGTGCTGGTGTTGGTGCTGGTGCTGGTGGCAAGCAAGGCTAGAAAAGACGTCAGTCAGCTTCAAGGACAAGGAAAAGGGCAGACATTGAGGATCAGGTTGGGTAGAGGTGGTTGTGATGGCGGAGGAGGCCATAAAGCACTCTGTGGCTGTGTGGTCACTGGGCGTTGTCCACGGCAACGGCAACCGCGGGATTTTCCACGTGCTCCGGATCCCCCGTCACCGGTCACCCATGCATTCTCTGCCCTATTCTATCTACTACCATTGAATATAACGAGCGCAACAAAAATCATATAAACGAGTGTAAGCTAAAGGGTCCTTGGCCTTTAAAAAGGCTGATAAATATCCGCAATGTTCAACAGCCTCCGGAATACTAAACGTCATTCCATCAGTCACGCCATCCACATGGAGAAAAAGCGGACACGTACCGCGCTATTCTTGGGAAGAGGCCAGCTCCAAGTCGTCATATTCGGATCTGGTTATTGTCACCGGCACATCCATCAGGAACGAATTTGAGCACTCACTCGTATATGCCTCGATATGATTATTGATATAATCCGCCGTAGGGTAGTTTTTGGGATTACATCCGATATTCTTCTGCCCTTTTCGCTGATACACCCTCACGTAGTCAAATCGCAGCTCGGCAGGGAACATCATCGACGATAGGTCGATTGTCTGCCAGTTGCCTGCGCAAGAATAACCATCATCGGCCAAGGAGCGAGAGAGAGAGAGAGGGAAACCCAAACTCACGTGAAAGGCCCAGATTGAGAACGATCGACATGGGTTCCTCAGGAACCAACCGCTGCCCGACCTGCGACCCGTCGGAACCTGTATCAGGCGCAACTGCCCCCGCCCCCATGGTATACGTCTGAGTGCCGTCGACCTGCCAGGTTATAAACCCCGCCTGCCTGTTCGACGGATCGCCATAATACTCAAACCCCATTGTGTGGTACACCTGTCCAGACCCCTGAAACATATCACTCGGAACTTTGGCTAGACAGGACACTGCTTGTTGAACCGCACTCCCACGGTATGTATTTGGCCGCGTCTCCGACGTGTTGTAGATCTGAAACTGGTCATTGGTGGAGTTGAGGTACAGATAGTCGTGAGTAAATGGCGCAAACTGCGCGCTCTGAGACGCGACCTGACCAGTCGGGTTCCCCTTGTCCTTTTCAACCTCGAAAACATCAATTTCTGGCGCTCCTCGGCCTTTGCTGGTCGATGGACCGGGATGGTCGGACCCCGGGCACGAACACGCGCTGAGATCATCAGCGCATATAATCTCTTGTAAAAATCGAATCACTCACGAGGCTCTCTGCCCAGGCAGCCAACTCAACTCGAAATTGTACTTGGCACGGGAATCGTCGGAATGGAGTGCCGCAGGGGGACCAGAATGACCAGGGAAGGTTTGGTTGGGAAACGTCCCCACATCACAGCTGTCATACCTGGGTTCCGTGTCAAAGATGGAAAACAAAACACGAGAGGGAACGAACGTATAGGGCCACATACCGCCCGAAGTGGCGAGATATCCAGGTCTCCCGAGGTTACCCATAGTCCACGCTCCAGGCCAGTACCCCTGTGTATTCTCATTTGGACCCGGAAGCGTTGCAGAGACTTCGATATACCCGCTGGTGAAGCAGAACTTGTTCCAGGACTGAAGCATTCCGGAGCGGTATGTCAAATTGTGATTGTCAGCGGCGGTAAAAGGAGCGGTCGAGTTGGGGGTCAAGCCAGCCTGGGTGGTTGCGGTGCTGTCCATCGTGATGACGAGGGCGCCGTCGCGAGTGGTGACCTGCAGGGGATCATACCACTCTAGATCGGCGGTGGATCCGTACCAGATATCCACAGCCTCCCAAAATGGGTCGTCCCCTGTCGCGTGGACGCATCAGCCATTCTATACTCGGATGCCGAGGAGAAAATTACACACCGGGGTAAAAAGTCCTTCCGGGTCGTTCAAACTCGTCTGAAAACACGAGCTCGTATTGTTGGCCGTCGTACCCGGTGCGGGCCTTTGCTGAATCGGGAGTAGCCGGATCGATGAGCTCAGGCAACTGTATTCTGGCAGAGGAGAGAGAGGGAAGAAGAAAAGATCACGAAATGTGCGAGGATGGAGGAGCAGAAGATTCTCACAGTAGTGGTGACTGGCCTGACGTCCGTGTCGTCCGTCAGAACGCGAGGATATTGGAGACGGGGATGACGTACCGGTGCCGTTGATGCGGAGATTGCCCGTCAAACCAGCGAATCTGGCCAAATCGTGGTACCAAGAGTAGACGGGGTAGAAGATGAAGAGAGTGAGGAGGCCAATGATGATGAGGACGAGCAAGCCGACGTTGAGGATGCCTCTCCATGGCATGGCAGTATTTGACTTTAGGTAGAGTTCTGATCTGGGGTCGTGTAGCAAATCCTCGTCGTCCAGAGGCTCCATCTGGTCGACGGAGGGGTCGTACTCGTACGGGATGAGGGCATGAGATGAACGGTGGAGGGAGGGGTATTTTGAATCCGTGTAGGAGTCGCCTGAGGTGGAGACGAGAGAGTTACGGAGTGAGCCGAACTTGGTTGGAGGAGGAAGGGCGGCGGTTGGGTCGTCTGCGAGGCGGTAGAGAATCATGGAGCCGTGAGAGGCGAGACGGCGGGGGAGGCTCTGAGGAGGAGCGGCGGGATTGAGGGGAGAGGAGATGAAGGAAGAAGCGGAGGGGCGGGAAGGCGAGAGGAGGCGGGAGTCTTCGTGAGTGGGAGTGACGGTGCCTGAGCGTTGGCCGTCGTCGTCGATGGCGCCGAGGTCGTTTGAGGCGTCGAGAGGCGCCCAGGCCCTGCCAGACGCGCTGCTGGTCAACCTGCTCGCCATCATCGCCGTCGCTCAGAAAAAACACAAATGTCTTCCCACGCTGTCTACACCGCCTCCACATACCGGTAATACGAAAACATAGGATAAATGATAAACAGCGCCAGGATCCCCATTATCAGCACAACCAGCGTCACAATATTCCCCACCCCTCGACACGGCATCTCTTGTTCTTCCCCTGTCATGTTCTCTGCCTCCGCCACAAGCACAGACGGATCTGCGGGGAATGGCACCAGCGTCTTGTTCGCCGTCAACAGCATCGACGCCGTGCTCGAGCTGCGCGCTGACATGGTAGGTCTATAGCACGACAACGACAACGGGTTCAGGGGCGACGATTTTTTCAGGTAGTGAGGAGGACGAATGGATGCTTCGGAGCTTGACGCGCACCGCGTCGACTCGGATGTCGTTTCTGCGACAGTGGATGCTCCCGTAGAGGAATGCCGCGATTGCGGAGACGGAGGTGTCGATGTGCCCTCAGAGGATCCCTCCTCTACTTCTGGCACCGTATCCATCAAGAGGCGGTAGACTTTCCAGGGTTCTCCATTCACTTGTTAATATAATAATTATCTTATGAAATGTTTCGTACCCGGCTCAAAAAAGAGTCGACCTTTTGTCACTCACCGATCGTATATTCCCAATGAGTAAGACAATGTGATATCTTGACATACGAAATTGCATGAAATAACTCTCTTGTCATTTCAAATCACCGCCCGAACGGAACCCAAGTTGAAGGGACTCGGTCTTTATCATCCCACGGCAATACCCGGCTTGTGCACTACGTCGCTCGTATTTGCGAGCTCGGTCTCAAGCGAGACATTCTCCCCTCGGGACGGCTAAACCCGCCTCAACGTCGGCACGTCGGCTTTTGGCGCGGGCAAAGCTGCGCTCTACCTTTGCTCAAACGTGGAACTGGTATGGCAACGTCCTTGTCGTGCCTGTGGTCAGTGACTGACTGGCCGGATGGTTTACATCCTAGAACCTCCGAATCAGGAAAACGGCAACTTCTGCTCTGCCGCTCGCTCTCGCTGCTTTCAGTGGCCAGAGTGTCTTGCGCTTTTTTAGGCAAGGTGCAATGCTCTCAGAGTTGTCTTCGCCCTTTGTCTCGCTGGTGAGCGTCTGGTAAAGTTTCGCCAGGCTTCCGTGAGCAGTTGGATATGCAAGTGGAGCGAAGGGGAGTCGCGAAGAACAATCACGCGAATCCACCGTCGCAGCGTCTCTGCCTGCTCCACCGCCTTTTCGCCCGCATCCTCAACAGCCCCTCGCCCCCTCGTCCTCAGACAGCCACGGGGAAGCCGCCAGCCAGCGGTGCGAAGCATGCCGCCGCGAATCGTCCCGCTTCAATTGTCGCGCCATTCGAGTCAGATCACAGTGTGTGAGAACATGACGAACGGGCTTGTCCGCTCCTCTCAATTCTTACCTTATTAGAGCCCGTTCCGCTGACGTCCTGCTTCACCGCCACCTCGGCGTGCACCTTGTCACCCTCATCGGGCCCTCGCTCAGTGCTCAGCTCCCACGTGGTGTACTACGCCCTTGTCGAGGCGTCGTCGGTGTCAGCATCACCGAATGGGATCGTGCAGAATGTGTTTTTTGCGGCGCGCTGCCCATGGAGGAGAATGACAGCGGTTTTTGTATTATGTAATTACTATCAATTTTTCATTTACAATTTTGCATGTCTCTAATGAGGCAATCGGTTTCTGAGGTCTCTTACTAATTATATTTTTTGATGTAGGATCAAGCCGATTATTGTGCCGGAATCGGCATACAACCAATCTGTTTCAGATGGAGCGTGACGCTCCCTGTTGCAGTAGTTTCTTGTTTACATAAACTCAACAGCCGCTAGCCAATTCTGTTCATGCGCCAACAACTTAACTGCGGGACATACTGGGACATAGCACTGGCGAAATTCGGCTTCAATAGCCATGTCATGCAAGCCCAATAAGAATCTTTTTCTTACAACAACTTGAGGTGGATGTTTGGTATGTTGTCATGACATTCTAGACCCCACACGACATCTATCTGGATGGATCACATCAAAGGGCTGATAGATCACACGGGAGCATTCTCAGCCGATTATCCACTAGTGTTCGGTATCCTAATCCTGAGCCCGAGTGTAAGCAATTTTTCATATCGCGTGTCACGGAGCTAAGTCGACCGAATGGAGATTATGTATAAGAGGCCAGGGTTTCTGTACATGATGGTCCCCGTAAGATGGAAACCTCAGGCTATAGCTTACTTCGAGAGGCTTGGGCAGTAACCTATGGGATAGGTATGTCGATATTCAGCCGTCGGCCTTGGCTCTCAACCTCCGATTAGTTGCCGCATGTGCTTTTCTTTCCTACGACATAATCCTGACGCTAGGACACGAAGTGAGTCGATCGCAGTCGAGCATCCAAAATCGCATCCTAATCAGACCACAGATTACTCATGTATGGAGGTAAAAAATCAAACACACACTCTCTCTCACTATTACCAATGAACGAAGATCCTACCAGCGCAAGATGGTCCTTTCCAAAAGTTGTCTATCTTATTGTTCGGTATTACGGCGTGGCGTATCTATTGTGAGTTCTAGACGGCGGTCGCATCATTTGCTACGGCTGATCGTAAAATGATAGCACCACGATAATTGGTGGGTTACACCGTTCGTCAACCCATTCGAGATTAATCAGTGTCGCATCTCGCATATAGTCTCCTCAAGTACGACAAATTCGCTCGAGGTATGGCTTGAGAAACCCTTTCTTGCCGCGTCCTGACGTACCGCCTTCCAAGACGTGAGTCTTGTTCGACAGTACATGTGCTTCTGACAACCTGTGAAGATGCCAGAGATTTTTCATTATGAATACTTTGTACGTGATTTATATCCTTATCGAAGACTATTGTGTGACATTTTGTAGTGGAGGTCCTTTGGTGTTTTCAACACTCTCAAACCTGATTATCATGCTCCGACTTCACGCCCTTTACAATCGAGATCGCAAAGGTGAACAAGCTTGAGGATTCTCAAAACCCTGGTCTGACGGTTCCGCTGAGCAGTTTTATTGGTTCTTATATTGTTGATTGTAATCCAGTTTACGGTTCGTATTGTTCCCATCGCTTCGACTCAACCTGAAAAGAGTAGATAGAGCTATATTGCGCGGTGCAAACACATCTAAGCATGGTCGTGGACGTGATCCATCCGTTCGGTCTGCCTTGGCCAGGTTGCACGACTTCGCATTATTCATCACGATACGTGACAATAGCCGTGTACGTGCATTATTTTTCCATGCGAGCGTTAATAATCCATCCGCAGCATACCCACTTTCATCACGTCCAGTGCGTATCATGATATACATTGCAAAGTCGGGCTGACTTGCACCAGCTGTGATGTTCCTCTTGACATTGGGAAATCTGATCAAATCTGTGTCATACATACAAGGTTGGCGCAGCATCCAAACGCCAGCGCATAAAATATGGCGCATACCACCTCTTCTTTCCGCCTTTGTCCAGGATGGCACTGTGCATTATTTTATGTAAGAATAGCTGTGTCTCTACGTCTTCCTTTTTAAAAATTCTTGATAGGATCCTAAGTCAGTCGTAATGTTTGATATGACTGCAGGAATCTGACGACAAGCAGTTGTTACGATAATCGTCTCGATATTGACATTGCACCCACCAGACCCGCTTGGCGCGCTGCTCACTCCGTAAGTTGTGGCTCGAGAGGTTCAATATTTCAGATAAATGCTGATTATATCACACAGCTGGCAGACGGCGATATTTTCGTTCTCGGTATGTCCTCAAGTCTGTGTGCACATATTCTTTTGATATGCTTCATAGACGTCAAGGCTTATATTAAATCTTCGTGTATCTGCAGCACGCCTGCAGGGTAGCACTGCTACTTGGAATCAGACATTTTCTGTCCGAATAGCAGAATCAATAGCTTTTCAAAATGAAAGTCTGGAAGAAAGCGTTGGACTATCGATCGAGTTGCCTTCGATCTTGTGATGTGAATGGACGATATTCTGTTTTGAATATGGGATGGTTAAGATGGTCGTGCCACATCGGAGCAGTGAAATAAGATGCTAGTTGTACGCCATACTATCCACCCGAAACAGGTTTCTAATCGTGGCATAATGCTAATGGGACAAAAGAATTACGGATTTTCATTACGAGTAGAGTTATGTGTTTTTCCATTTTACTCTCTCATCTGTGATGACCTTGAAAATGCCGCTGTATATGACAACCTAACCCTCGTGTAACTCTTTCATCGTGTCTCAGCGGGCCCAGAATGGTTCGGATACGTCGCGTTCTGGAGGAATCCCTCTGGTTGACTCTTCTAACAATGACCCGGTGAATCGGAGCACCTGCCTAATATCTTTAGCCAGGGTTAAACCGGTCAGGGTCCGTTGACATCGTTGTTTTGAAAATAATCAGCAATCCGAACCAACGACGATCAGTCCCTGTGGATACCTGTTTCATGCACTCCGTGATGTAGGGAGAACAGCCCGTTTTGTGCGTATCTGGTGTCTCCTTGGACTGGCAAAGCTTGAGTCCACTCACAACATCTCAGTTATGAGTGCTTCGCGAGTCGCTTTTGAATTTGGATGTGTCGCATTAGGAGCAAGAGCGATCATCACCTTTTGTTTTTCCATAGAAAAGGGTTTCATTGGAGTAATCAAATAATCAAAGACTAAAATAGTCTTCGATGGTGGCTAGACCAGTAGGGTACTAGTGTACAGGACAACATGTATGCAGAACCGCGCAACACATGCACGTACCAAGTAACTCGCCATTTTTTCGAATACTTATAATATGAAGACCTTAGATCGCATTGGAGCGCTAGACACCCGCGCCCATAGCATGTGCATGCCGACAAGAAGCATTATACGTCCCAGGAACAAATTATTAGCTACTTTTGATAATCAATGATCGATGATCCCCTGAAGATGAACACTTCCCACCCAGTCGACAATCACTACTAATACTAACCCTGACCAGCACCACTTCGACCACCTGTTATATCTCAACCTCTGCTGCTCAGATTCTGTAGATAGTTTATTTAAAGCTCACCTTTAGGAAACTGTAGGACAAAATTGGAACAATTTTGGGACCCATATGCTGCATTGCTGAAGAGCTGACTTTTTGCTCTGGTTGTCACAGGTGCCGAAGAAGCCGCGTCGGAGACTGAAATTATTTTAATCCACAGAGTAAGCATTCGTTGCGTTCGCGGTCGGAGCTTGAATATTTAGCCAAATGTCACGGTGACTAATCCGTGACTGTCGAAGGTGGTTTGACCGAGGCACGAAGTGAGGAGAGCGATAGTCACGCGGTCACCTTTGCTGATATTCAAGCGCATCTCGGCCGTTGAATCGAACATGCAGATGTGACCTGTGACCTGTGACAGTTCATGGCATACCCGCTCACCACCCGAAAATTTCTCCCAACATCATGGAAGAGATTCCAGCCTTCAAAACCCGTAAACAAGGCTTCATTCTTGCCGCGCGTCGTTCCGTTTGTTTTTTGGTCAGGAGCGAGATTCTGCGGCAAAGTGGTGTGACGAACATGTAGTGGGAGAGGTGCTTCTGGTTCTGGGGGTTGGCCGTCGCTGAGTTGAATCTGGGACAGGAAGAAAACACTCGAGATTGAGAATCCGTTCTGCCGCCCGATTTTCCTCATGACGATTGGGTGTCGTCCGTCTCCTGTCAATTACGCGGGCGAGTGAGTTTTTTAAATCGCTTTCGTCACTTCATGCGGCCTTGATCATTTTCTTACTGGCTCATATGACAGTGTCATGCGTACATTTAATTACTCACGGACGCTTGTATCCTCTGCAAAACTCACAACGCGCCCACCACGTCCTTGGCCATCCTACCGCCTCCGTCCGAGATCGATTCGTCTGACGCCGCCGACCAAACTAAACCCACTGCATAAAACCATTCACATCGCTTGATTTGCCTGATGTGAACCTCGCTTCGGCCATATCGACAGATCGGACGATGATACAGTACGACCTCCGTATACCAACCTCTGCTGTGCCGGTTGCGCTCCCGACGTCGTTCATGCACCCCACGACGCCATAGTGTATTCGCGCTTCCGATGTATCCAGGATCCGCGACAGGTGGTCACAGGCCCATACGGGATCGCCAACGACAAGGATAAGGACAGTAAAAAGATCTTGGGCGTGAATTGGAATACGGAAAAAGGTGTGGTCGGAGGTGGAGGCGAAACTGGCTTTACGGCGTGGAGCTTCAAAGAGAACGACGTTGGTATGTATGTCCAACTTTGCGCTTTTGCTATCAGATCTTCTAAAAAAAAACACATACTGCTAGGTACTGATCTTAATATGACGAGCATTTTATATGCATACTCTCATCTACACAATAAACCCCCGCCGCTACTCCGAAATGTATCTCTTCTCCGTCAATCACGACTCGCTGTAGGTATGGCATCAAGGTCACATCCGCCTCCAGTATCTCCAGTATCAACCCTGAATCGATGCAGTCCAGTTCCAGCTCCCAGACATTTGAAAACAGAGACAGAAAGTCTACAATCTGCTGCTGCTTCCGTACAAACATTGTGTTGGAAATGGACAGAGACTCGACCAATGCAAAACACGCCACGGGCGCCTTGCGGACGTAGTGGGCGTCCCCCACATCGTCTGCCTCTACGTCGTAGATCCAACGGAGCAACTCGTACGCGCGGATATCAGAGAGACAAAACTTCCTCAGCGCGGGCCACTTGAGACGCTCATTGAGGATGATGGAAGTGTGGACGAGTGTCAGACTGACACACTTGCCGAGGTCGAAACATGAGGGGCTAAAGCTTTGCATGCACGTCTCCTTGTCGCTTTGGATCAGCGCGAGGTGCGTGAGCGAAGGGAGCGGCCGGAGGAGCGTGACGTGCTCAAGCCAGGCTAACACGGCTTGCTTTGCCTCGACAGTCAGACGCTGTAGGCGGGGCGCATGATCAGAAAGGGTGTGGAAGAGGTCGAACAGGCGCCATTGCGTTTTGACCTTGTCCATCGCCTTGGGCCAAAAGTAGCTCGCGCTGACGTGCCCGAGCCGGAGCGCGATGTCGAGTGGGTGGTTCATCGAGCGAGAGAGCACGGAGTCTAGGACGCGCGCCTGCTTGACGTTGCGGATACGGATGCTGGACCAGTGGGAGGGTGTGAGTGCGTCTTTCCACTTGTGGCATACATGTGAGAGGACGAGTGCTGCACTTGCCGGTTCGTCGTCGTCCTTGTCCGCCCATGCGCAGGTAAACTCGTCAAAGATCAATTGCAAGACTTCGTTTGGGAGCATGTCTACGAGGGAGGGTGTTATTCTCTCGTGCTGCGAATCGCCGTGATCGGTACCGGTTCCTTTGAGCATCTTGCATTTGTGCGACTGCTGCAGGTTGGGTCTGGAATTTGGGTCTCGGCCCTTTTTATCATGGCTGGTGACCGGTGGCCTGTGTGGCTTCATCAGTTCCTTTCATGGGTGGCTCATGCAATCGAGGATGAGCAACGAAAAAGGTATCCTGGATGAAAGGTGATCCCTCCTTTTGATCCATGCACAGCTTACCTCGGCTTCGATTATGGAATGTGCACGTGTGGGCTTGGGACATTTCTGACTACCCGACTCTGACAGTTCTTCATTCCAAACGGCGTACGTTGGTGTCGTGCACTAGGAATTCTTACGATGAAAACTACAGTTGTTATTTTCTGGGATACATATCTGTCCATACAGCATTCAGATCTTGTCTTGTTGCTAGTAATTCATCGCCGAGATACTGTCTCGTGACGACTTTTGAGACGTGCCGGTTATGCCTCATGTTCGGCGGAATATCCACTGTCAAATTGAGTTTGACCGTGAATAAAACGCCATCCCACGTTTCTGCATGCTTTCACGAAGACAAGAAACCGCTGTTCACCGAAGCTTATAAAATTACATCCGATCAACTACATTCTATGTAATATGCCGCTATTACATCAGTGTACTGAACAATGGCACAGTGTTGCGTACGTTACTGGCATTGTTTTGCCAGGTGCGCAAGTGAGTTGAGCAGCAACTGCTTACGGACCCGAACTGAAAGACAGTGTCTAGGTTTGACAGAGACTCGACTTTTCCACCAAATCTATCGAGGATCGTGGTGCAATGGGAGTACCAAGAACCACAGGTACAGTTCGACGGTCGCGTGGCCATCTTGGAATATATGTCCCGCCACTTTTGGTAATACCGAATCTTATTCCCAGTCACCATTGTCAGTCACGGATGAAATATAACAGACTGATGGCCTTACCCATATCATGGCTATGGCGGGAGGCATTCGATCAACCACAGAATCAAGTGGCTGTCCGATAACCATCATGGCCGACTTGTCGAGAAGTTCAGGATAATTGTGTTTCGAGGCGTATACCAACACATCGAGTGGATGCTTTTCAATTTCCGCTCTGAAAATATGCCAGTTTTATAGGTTACTAGGGTTAGCAACGGCTTTTTTGGCATGATACGTACGTCATGTACGTGTGACAAGTTGCCATGGCGGAGAAGACCTCGTACTTTTCAGCAGCTTCTGCAAGGTCCGCCACGACGCGGAAACTTATCTTCTTCATATTGGGCTGCCGCTCAGGATACATGAAGTGGAACAGGAGGTTGAGGATCTCTGAATGCTCAGGCATGGGCACGATCTCGTCGCTCTTGCATTCAAATTCAGCAGCTGGAAAGCACGCTGAAGCACAAGCGAGATTCTTGCGATGAATGCGGTATTGGACACCGTCTACAGACTGAAATGTGATGTCCGCATCAGGCCAGTTAACTATTAATCCCACCGTAACGTTAGGTCCCACTGCCGTCATCCCAACACAAGACGTATGTACTCACATCTCTCGGACTTTTCTGATTTTTGTACCTTTTTTTTGCCGGTCGCCGATGATTTGCCCTTATCTGCTCCCTCCATGAATGGTATGTGGTATGATTCTCTTGGCGAAACGAATTACTTATACCTGCTTGATAACGCCTCGTGTGATGGTCACGTGATGACACCCTACGCCGCAGCCGCTTCTCCGCAGCTGAGGAAGGTTCAAGGGCCGATTACCCGTGTATATATTGATTGCGGTATCGCCACGCTTTGAAGGCAAGGTACAGGACGACTGAATCTCGCTGAATTATGGACGGACGATATGTATTCACTTAACCCGACGACGATACAAACAGGCTATGACAACTATGCACCAAGTCAGGTGGTGTCATGTCCCTTTGGCAAAAAAAAAAACAACGCACCGACAACGGTAGCAGCCACCCAGACTACGCCGTTTATATTGGACGCCCTTCTTCGTCGCCTCATCTTTGCGAAATCCGGCAGGCATTGGACCCATCTGAGGACTGGGTGACCCAAGTAACACGATAAAAGCTGGTAAATCTGCAACGATCTTCCTTGCACGTTCACGCCAGATCCCCACATGGTGCTGCACATTGGGCAATCGATTCTGGAGCGGGCGAAAATCCGATCCATGTTAAATAACGATTCCACTTTCCCCCCGATCTTGTCTAGAACGGCGAGGCATTCGCGAGGCCAAGCATTGCATAAGCATCCATTGGCAGGTCTCTCTTGAATGCTCAACAATGCTCTGAGCCAATCGTGGTAGTAACATAGCTGACCATGAACAATTGTCAGTCAGTAACGGCGGTGAAACGGTATAGAATAGGCTCGATTTTACCCATGCGGTAGCTATACTCGGTGATGACTTTAGCTTCGTTATTACAGTATCAAATGGCATCCGGATGGCGATGAGAGCTGCATCGTTGAGCAATTTCACGTAGCGATGTTTGGCTGCATACTGTAAGACCTCAACCGGATGCTCATAGGTGGCTGCACTAATTGTATATATATATATATATATGATCAGACAACGTTCAGCAAAAGAAAGAGATAGAAAAGTACCGCATGTGTATGTTGCAAATGGTCATCGCCGAGAATATCCGATATTTTTCTGCAGCTTCTGCAAGTTGAGACAAGGTTTCAAAGGGCAGATTTGCGACGTTGGGTGTCGGCTGTGGGTATATGAAAACGAAGAGAAGGTCAAGTATGCGGGAGTCCTCTGTCATCGGTATAATATCGTCCCGATCACTCTTGAATTCCGAAGGTGGTACACCCTCTAAGGCACATTCCATGTTTTTGCGGTGTACACGGAAAAGGACACCATCTGCAGACTGGATTGTAATATCAAAATTATCGGCGTTGACTAGTAAAAAATCGATTTTTTCGGGTCAGCATTAAATAACAACTGAGAAGGGGCACGGACATTGGGCAGAGACCCGCTTTTTAGGCGCAGAAGGGGTGGGGGTTCTTTTACTATCCCGACCAGTTGGAGAACGTTCCATCGATCGTGCTGTAGGGAAAGGAATTGCGTACGGGGTTTAGATGCCCATATCAAAACGTTTTCACATTCCGAGTCATCGTGATGATCAGAATAGTTCTCAGGATGCAAACAGGCTCACACGCTAACGGCGAGGCAAACTGAAGAACAATCGAGGGTAGATATGTCGGCTAGCACTTGTATCCTTTCAGCTGCATAGCGAGTGCTAGTCAGTATTGAAAGCATAAAACGTCAAAGAGTGACTGACATTTAAACTAGTCGTGACACCGTGTCACAAGCCTCGTTGCTCCGTCCGGTCACCTTAAAACCGGTGGGTGTGAACGATGGGCGCGCGCCGTCGGCCAGTGCTGGCCCGAAATATCAAAGCTAGTCCTCGCTCCCCACCGACTTATGGTTAATCTACGCCAGATCGTATTTTCATTACTCGGCTTCCAACTATCCCCGCAGTCAACGAATTTCAATGTCGCTCACGAGCAGCGCAAGACGATCGCCATTGTAGGCGCGGGCGCCGCTGGGTTGGCAATGTTAAATACACTAAGTCAAATGCCCGAATACGACACCTGGAATGTCGTTTTGTTTGAAGAAAGGGATAATGTCGGTGGGATTTGGTGGGTGTTGGCATTACTTTTTCGAGTCTCTGATGAATCTCCATGTTAATAGGCTACCCGAACCCTGCCCAAAGTCTCCTCCGACTGTTCCAAAGACGCCGATATACCCAGGATTGCATTCGATTAGCCCCGTGCCCATCATGACGTTTCCAAACCTCCCCTTCCCTGCTGGGACCCACCTATTTCCTAGCCACGAACACCTGGAATCGTATTTGGTCAACATTGCGCGGACACACGATTTGTTACCCTACATCCGCTTCCATCACCGAGTGTTGAACGCGTCGTGGGTGGGAACTCCAGATGCAGGACTCTGGAATGTCACGTTTTTGAATCACAAGAAGAACGAAACCCGCTATCGCCTCGTTGAACACTTAATCGACGCAACCGGGAAATACAACGCCCCGCACATCCCGTCGTGGCCTGGTCAAGACGAGTGGTTGGGAAAAGCCCCCGCTGCCAGAAGAGATAATAATGCACAACAACGAGAAATCCTTCACTCGGCATGGTACCGGGGTCCGGAAAAGTACAGTGACAAGTCCATCCTCATCGTTGGAGATTCGATTAGTGGTCGGGATGTGGCCTCTCAAACTGCGCCCCTCGTCTCAAAGGTAAGGAAGGACCTCGTTGATACGATCTTAGAGTGTTCAAGCTAAGGTTCACGGGTTCTGTGTGAAGATTTTCGTATCAATCCGAGCCAAGAATGGTCGTGACAAACTCATGGGTCCGCTTCCACCGAACGTTGTACGGAAACCGGCTATATCACATTTTACTCGAGACTCTGTCGTATTCGTGGACAACACGACGGTCTCGGATGTGGATTCGGTGATACTCGCGACGGGATACAGACTGCGCAAAGCTTATCTCGAGGCTGGAAATACGTTCGTCGTCAATCCTAGAGCGATCTCGAACAACAACACGGAAGAGGAGCAGGTGGAGTTGGTCAGCAACACACACTATATATTCCCCTTGTTCAAACATGTGTTCTCGTTGAGTCCAAGTGTACCCCCCCACGGCCCTCGCGTTCATCGGCTTGGTGAGCGTCAACGGGTCTTGGCATACCAACGTTGCGCAGAGCATGTTCGTGGCACACACTCTTCTGAATCCAAGTCTTCTTCTTCCATCGCGTCAGCAAATGCGTTTTGATCTTGCGCTTCAAGAGGAGAGGTCGAAGAATGCAGGAGTCGACCCGTACGTTCGCGGCCACATCATGCCTGACGGTGATTGGGCGAGTGACTATCAAGACGAACTAGTGGATTACCTGCCAGAAGCAAAGGTGCGTTGCGCTCCAAACAGTTATATATATATCCATCATCTTCAAACTCAATGCTGTCTTCTTAATAGGGTGCCAAGAAGAACGATGGAAAGAAGTTTGTGGAGGAATGGCGCCGAAAAATTTACAAGTATCGGTATCTTAAGCGTGGCTGGAAGCGAATCGAGAAACTGAGAGAAGGAGACGAGTGGGTCAAGAGCGTTACGACGGAAGAAGAGTGGTCTGATCTTATGCGGCGGGTTGATATGTGGGAAATGGAGTATGAGGAGGAGCAGAAGCATTGACGAACGAGGTTCAATGATATATGCTTCCTCGTTGGTTGGGATGCGATCCGAACTTGTTGATCTATCACCTTCTTTATTTAACAGATGATGATGCTAGATTTTTGGAATGTAGGATTTGATTAAAATGGTTATTCGGACAATGATAGAGTTGCCATGCGAAAGATTTTATTTTGTTCAGTCAAACATAGAAGTCGGAAGGAGCCTGTCGTTTTAATAAAGCAATTCCAGAGTGTAAACCCATATGTCGCTTGAGAACCGAAGAAAAATCCACATCATCACAGGGTTCGACTAGCGGTTTGAATGCTTGATCGTCAACGATACGGATAGACATGTACGTATGACCCTTTGTCACTTCGAGCTCCACATCCATGCGACATTCAAGGCGTCATTCTTTTTCATTTCAGAACTAATGGATAACGGGGACCGGCGGGTGACAGAGGTACTTACAAAATGGAATGGAACCCGACTCGGACAATCGTGCGCTCTGAGTAGTCCATCAACGCCGCTCATGGGCCGCCCAACTCCTGCTCTGTGCGGGTGTCAGTCAAGCTTCGAATTACACAGCTCGCGCGAAACACAAGAATGTATACCCACGTCGTATGTTGCCTTTTTTTTTTTGGTCGAGGGAAAGATGCGGAGATCATGGGCATTCCTACCAGGCCGCGACGATCTCAACGTCAACATATCAGTTTACAAGCTTTTCACAACGTTCCAACTTGGATTGCGGGTATTACTTGGATAAGCAACATGGTTCCGATTATTTGGAGAAAAGCAGACGTTACCGGTGATTATGCGGCATTTTCCAAGCACATGCGAATTTTATCCCAATTGCACGAACAAGAAATTGGGGTACAACTATTCTTTGGTGGGAAGATTATAACGGTTTGCGGCCCGACCCCGTCCCCCGACATCGGCGAACGGTTCGACTTCCCTGATTGAATTTGCTGTTTGGGAAGCGATGTATCTATTGGTTCGATAGATTTTGCAACCACTGGATGTCACGGACTCACGGAATGTGCTAGCTAGCTAGACTGAGGTTTGACGGGTGGCCTCGGCGCCTATTTCAAGCGATCTGGGGGATTATAGACTTAGAGTCCCATTCCGCATGGTGGCAATCTCCGTTCCAAATTCCTTTTGGCATGTTAACTATTGATCATAAACGTCGTGGTTATCGTAATCTGGGGTTAGCTGAGCCATGTAAAGAGGCTAAACTATGACGATCCGCCATTTTTGTTGGATGGATCTTCACTCAAGCTACCATTTTGCTTCACCAATCAGAAAATCATTTGTGGAGGAGATCCAGTGTTTTGCCACCTTTCAATTTTCGTTGTGCAAGGCATGTGGATGGCGAAATTGGAAATGCGCTTCCGTGGAATCCATCAAGCCATCGCGGGACGTTGTGGGCAATTGAAACTGTGGCTGTGCTGTAGAGGCATCCCGGACACAACGCCAAAAAGTACAGGAAGAAGTCCAAGTGGACAAGACAAATGATAGATCAAAAGTTCACCCTAACAATATCAACGCAGTAGCTATGCTGTCAAACAGTGGAAATTAGTCTCGGATTCCACGAAGCTATCGATTCTCGCCGAGGCTTTCCTCGAGGCTGGCAATACACTTGCCCGAACGATCCCGAGTGTGCTCTAGAGTTCAACAACCCCAAGACGCACTGAAGACTGATTTGTAGTACACACACCAAGCCAATTTCCGATTCCATCGCGGTTACCCCTGATCTCAGTGCACATCAAAAAGAGACATCGGCCGGACAATGCAGGGGTACGTTCGCGGCAGCCTGAGGTACAAAACACCTATCCAGACAACAACGAATAAGAAACCCGCTCGCAACGCTGAAGGATGGCAATGCAGCATCGTCAAGAATTATTGACTCTGGGGCAAACGGAGCGTAGAAGTGAGAGCAAAAAGGGGAACCCAACCCTCGAGTCATGCATATGACCAACAGATTGGGACGGTCCTCACAGTAAGAATTGAGTGAACGGATGGTCACAGATGAAAAATGCCAGAAGCATGATACATTCTCTCTTCTCCCTGATACACGGCGTTGGGGGGTCCTTTTCGAAACGTTGAAAGGGACTTCGTAAGACTTGGTACAAATTTTCTTGCACGCGTGGAATCGAAGCTTGATTGTTTTCTTCAGGTCGCGAACGTGACGAAGGAGATTGAGTGTGTGACACAGTGACTCGCACAGCCTTGCCACTTCGCTTACACAGTCTAGCGTCCCGCGCATTTCGACGCTCAATATCAGAATCTTTTCGTCGCACTTTTGCTATTCTTGTCACACCGCTCTAGTCCCAGACACTTGTTGCTTCGCGCCTCGTTCCGACACCAGGAGCTCGCCATCACGCTGTTCGATAGTTGACTTTCTGTGATTACGAGTAACATCTGCAGTGTCATATTCTCCTTCTCAACTTGCTCTCAGGCCAGATACTGTTTCGCAGACCATTCCACGATCAACTCAGTCATGTTTGAGACTGCACATCCTCAAGATGCACATACACTGGGTGAGTTTGAATGTTTGGATTGTAACTATAGAAATCTGACATAATTACAATATTTGAAGACCCGGAAATGATAAATATACTCAAGAGCCGATATGCATGCCCTCACTTCCGCATCCTTGTCATTGGAAGAGCTAATGCAGGCAAAACAACTATTCTTGAGAAAGTTTGTGGTGTGGCACAGGGGACAAAACCCATTATATATGATCAGGATGGAGTTCTACTTAAGCCCAAGGGGTTGGCACATTTGAAGCAATTCTTTCAGAAAAAGGAGTCTGGTACCCATTTGAAACCAACTATAGAGGTGGGCTGGCTTGTGTACCTTGACTGTCTTGACTTCAGAACCACCTTTCAGCGGGGTATACATGAGATTGAGCACCAGATTACATATCCTGGCAGCAACTTCATCTTCCATGACTCACAGGGTTTTGAGGCTGGTTCTAAGGAAGAGATGGAGGATGTTTGGAAATTTATTGAGAAAAAATCTAAGGCAACTGATCTCAAAGATCAATTGCATGCAATTTGGTGCATTTGTATTTTGTTTAATATTTTTCATGCTTCATCTGATGTATGCTGCCATAGGTACTGTATACCCATGGATAGTCCTCGCCCCTTGGCACATGCAGAGCTTCAGTTCTTCAACAAGGGCACTGGAGGTAAGTCAGCAATCATTCCTACCACAGTCTATTGATAGAAATACAGTTCCTTTGGTGCTGGTCTTCACCAAGTTTGATGGCCAAATCATACAAGAATGGGGTAAACTTGCTGACATGGAAGATGAAGAGGTTATGTGGGAAAGGGCCAGAGAAAATGCTGAAAAAACTTTTCAGGAAGTTTACCTGCCAAGAGTAATGAATACAGATCACCCTCCAAAGGCATTTGTGAAACTGGAAGGTGAGCAATAAGATCTATTCAACTTTGTTACAAATGACTCTGTGTTGCCAGAGATGCACAAGGCTGAAAAAGATTGTGCTGATCTGACAGAGAAAACAGCTCAAACAATTGACAATGCCAGTTTGCATCATCTCTTTGTCTCAACTCAGTTAAACAACTTGGATCTCTGTGTTAAAAATGCTCTTCAGTGAGATTCTCCACAATTATAACCAGCACATAATGTGATAAATCATAGACATGTTTTGAGCAGGGAACTTGTATGGAGAGCAATTCCTGCAATTGTGTTGTCCCATTTCCCATATTTTTGGGTAAGCAAAGGGCATTCTATTTATGTTAGGAGGACTATAGACCAATCAGTCCAGGATGGTATGCCATTTTCACACTGAATTAACAATGACAACACATTTGGAAAGGGAGAACATGATGTGAGTTTATCTTCCAAATGTCATGCCTTGTATATAATGCATTGTGTATAGAATGTGAGTATCTCCACATAGCAGATGGTGGGATTCACAGGGTATATTGTCTTATTGTGTTGGAATAGAATTTGAAAAATGTGAGTGATAGTATAACCTTTTTTTCAAGCTTGACAATATGACATTAGTGGGTAAATTATACTAAAATCCATTTTGATATGCAGTCTGATGGATGGAACAGGAGGTGAGTGGCAGTACAATTAGCTGTTCCATTGGCTGATCCAAGAATATGTAGGAAGTAAGTTATACTGCATATTTGTCTGCAAAGGAGGACCAATCAAAATCCTTAACAACAGTCTGTGAGTGTCATGGGCATTGCCTAATGATCAGTCTCATCAAATAGTGACCAATAGAGAGTGAGTGACAATACCCATTTTTTTCAGGGATTCTCCTGACATCAGATCCCATGACCAACAGGAAGTGAGTGACAGTGCCCATTTTATGCCAAGGAACTCTCTGACATCTGATCCCATGACCAAAAGAAAGTGAGTGACAGTGCCCATTGTACACCAGGATTTTCCTGACATCTGATCCCATGACCAAAAGTATGTGAGTGACAGTGCCAATATTATACCAGTGACTCTTCTGACATCTGATCCCATGACCAACAGTTTGTGAGTGACAGTGCACATTATCCCAGGGACTCTCCTGATATCTGATCCCATGACTAACAGTTGGTGAGTGACAGTCCCATTTTATGCAGGGACCATCCTGACATGTGATCCCATGACCAACAGAAAGTGAGTGACAGTTCCCATTTTATGCCAGGGACTCTCCTGACATGTGATCCCATGACCAACAGGATGTGAGTGACAGTGCCCATTTCATGCCAGGGACTCTCCTGAAATCTGATTCCATGACCAACAGGATGTGAGTGACAGCGCCCATGTTATGCCAGGGATCCTCCTGACATTTGATCCCATGACCAACAGGATGTAAGTGACAGTGCCCATTATATGCCAGGGACTCTCCTGACATCTGATCCCATGACCAACAGAAAGTGAGTGACAAGTGCCCATTGTATGCCAGGACTCCCCTGACATCTGATCCCATGACCAACAGTATGTGAGTGACAGTGCCCATTTTATGCCAAGGACTCTCCTGACATCTGATCTCATAACCAACAGTTTGTGAGTGAGAGTGCACACTTTATCCCAGGGACTCTCCTGACATCTGATCCCATGACCAACAGGAAGTGAGTGATAGTGCCCATTTTATGCAGGGACTCTCTAGACATCTGATCCCATGACCAACAGAAAGTGAGTAACAGTGCCCATTGTATGCCAGGGACTCTCCTGACATCTGACAAAAGTATGTGAGCTGGCAGTGCCCATTTATGCCAGGGACTCTCCTGACATCTCCCATGACCAACAGAAAGTGAGTGACAGTGCCCATTTTATGCCAAGGACTCTCCTGACATCTGATTCCATGACCAACAGCATGTGAGTAGTGACTGCCCATTTTATGCCTGGGACTTTCCTGACATCTGGTCTCATGCAACAGAAAGTGAGTGACAATGCCCATTTTGCCAGGGACTCTCCTGACATCTGATCCCATGACCAACAGGAAGTGAGTGACAGTGCCCATTTTATGCCAGGACTCCTTGACATCTGATCCCATGACCAACAGGATGTGAGTGATATAGTGCCCACTTTATACAAGGACTCTCCTGACATCTGATCCCATGGCCAACAGTTTGTGAGTGACAGTGCCCATTTTATGCCAGGGACTCTCCTAACATCTGATTCCATGACCAACAAGTATGTGAGTGACAGTGCACACTTTATGCCAGGGTCTCTCCTGACATTGATCCCATGATCAACAGAAAGTGAGTGACAGTTCCCATTTTATGCCAGGGACTCTCCTGAAATCTGACCAACAGTTTGTGAGTGACAATGCCTGCTTTATGCCAGGGACTCTCCTGACATCTGATCCCATGACCAACAGTATGTGAGTGACAGTGCCCATTTTATGCCAAGGACTCTCCTGATATCTGATCCCATGACCAACAGTATGTCAGTGACAGTGCCCAATTCTTGCCAGGGGCTCTCCTGACATCTGATCCCATGGCCAACAGTTTGTGAATGGCAATGCCCACTTTATGATACTGGGGAACTTTCCTGACATCTGATCCCATGACCAACAGGGGGTGAGTGACAATGCCCATTTTATGCCAGTCTCTCCTGACATCTGATCCCATAACCAACAGAAAGTGAGTGATATTGCTCATCTGCTTTCCAAGTACATTAATCTACCTTCAGCTGGTATGCTTTCTCACTTGCATTTTTTATTATACCCATCATTAGTCCTCTGTGTTCTCTGCATGTGGGGTAGGCACAGATGAGAAAACTGCATTCCAAACAGTTAGAATTCACATTTTCTCCAAGAATCATGTATTGACTTTAGTCTCATCAGCCATCACATTGTCAAGCCTTAGTTGGTAACCAATTTGTTCATTTATAAAACTGATTCATGTTAACAATTCAAAGCATCTATCATCATTGCTAAGCAAGCATTTTGGGAAAGAGAATATGTTTCAACAGCTTAGGAAAATGCTCTTGACCAGTTCATGAAACAGGATTATGTGGAGAGACTCAAAGCTCAGATTACTGTTCAGTCTATGCCATCTGATGATGCAGACTTGTTTTCATATTTGTATAATCAGACTAACAACTGACAGGATGCACCCAATTTAATCCCCATTCTTTTGCTAACCTTTGTGATACATTTAGATGCCACACCATCATTGTCATTTTTGTTATGTCTACCTTGTTTGTTTACTGTCTTGTTCCACTGATGTTTTGCATCTCGAGAACACCTGTCACAATTGATTTGTATATCTGATGTCTATTGCTTGTTACCCTGAACTCATTTTCTTTTCCCATCCCTTGGTCCACTGTGGTTGGTTGCCAAGTTTCATGCATGTATAAATTGAAGCAGGTGATCCAAGCCATTGCCTTCTAATGCTAGGCAAAGTGGAGATTTACAATAACTCCTATAGTAATGATTACTTCGATGATCCATAATCCAACTAGTAGTCCATTGTAGTGACAGTCCATTCTGAGAGCAAACTCCGATAAAAAGTCCAATTAGTAGATACTACCAAGCATTCAAACGACGATCAACGAGATGTTGAGCGTTTGGGTGTATGGAATCGAGCCAGCCTTGTAAAAGTTCTTAGTGTCATGGCGATCAAAGGAGAAAGATCAAACTCACCCCAATCAGGGTAGAATGAGCGATGTTCAGTTGTGCCGGTCCCTTAGGGAAGGTAGACGGCACTTGCACGGAGAAGTTTTGGGAGAGCGTTAAGCTCCTGTTATTGTTCATGACAGGCGTGTAGCCCCCATGATACAGGACGTCACCCATGAAGTCTTGAGGAAGGAAGCATGGACGGGTACTGCAAGACGCAATAGCAATGCCGACGCCGACTTCGAATGAACTGCTAAGGGAATCCTGTTGAGGCATCAGAAACTTTTTAGATGCGGGTACGGGCATGATGGAACGCACAGGTCGGTCAATTTGTACCCTGGTATGCTGCCCCCGGTGGACGGACGATCCAGCCTTGGGATATGGTATAACGACACCCTGTCCAAACGCAACGGTAGTGAGAATGAAGAAGAGGAAAGCGTGAAGGAGCTTCTGCATGATGAACGTTCGAGACTAGTCGGTGAGGGGCTTCTGCGGAATGAAGTCGAGTCCCTTCCCTTATATACCCCAGGAAGGCAACGCACGAGAAGGCGGTGCTTGTGAATGTGACTTGAGTCTTGTGACGATGGTTTACGGAGAATTCGAGTCCTCTGCGTGCCACGGCATGGAATGGCCGTGTCAGAGCCAGGGCAATGCACACTGGTGAAAGCTTGCCGGCGAATCACATCAACGCCGTCAATGAAGGTTCTGTGTTTCAGGAGCCAGTCTAAAGTTATCGTGACATTGGTGATATGACGGTTCTGCCAGTTGGTGACTTGGTGTACAAAAGGGTCAATTGTCAATTGTCAAAACGCGGGAGTGAAGCTCACCATTTTTTGTAAGAATGACATGCGGGAGAGTGACACGTATACACTTGGTTGGGATGAAGACGCCCCTGTCCGTAAAGCCCTGCCACGATGCCGACCTGGATAATTCAGCGTCCAACTTGAACAATTGTTGAAAAACGTCTTTTGTGCAATTTCCATTCGTACCTCGATGACTGGAGAAATTAAACAATTGTGGCTGTGTCAGCATTCCGCGTGTTGCCAGGCTGTCCCTGCCAAAAAAAAAAGTTCGGCGTTGAAATAGGCCCGCCTCGATTCCATGCTCGGTTAAAGATGTCCCAAGCATAAGCTGTACTGTACGAGATGTCAGGCCTCAGGTATCGGTCATGCAGTGTTGCATTTGGGGCCGGCCCGATGACGAAACGGTCAGTTCCAACTCTTGTTCACTGAACGGCTTCCGTAACGACGCGGTTCAGTCGAAGCTTGCTGGTGACTGGTACAAATCAATCTCAAGGTACCTTGGTAACAACAATACAAAGTTGCCATGAAGCTTCTCTTCACACGAGCTGATTCGGGAATGACCGACTCTCTCAACCTCACGTGGAAGTCTTCCACGCGGTTCGGGCGCATCGAGACGTCATGGAGCACGGCTTCATGAGCATATCAAAATAATCAAATCGATCAAGCCCCAAGATAAGCGTTTCTCGATATACGACCCTCAATGTATTAATGAACCATGAACTCATTTATACGTAAAGAACCTCTGATTATAATCGGTGGCATGGTCAACCTGGAACAGCTGATGAGAGTTCCTCCAAAAATGTCTCCAAAAGATTGACATATACGCAGTTTGTAAGAAGGCCCAGAACCAGTGGTAGCCGTTCCAGCTGTGGACCCAGCGAAATTTCGTCGGAACATGCCACGTTACCCCCTCCGTTTTCATTTCCTTTATAGACAAAAAAATATCCACTGCTCGCCGCTCGTGGTACAACCTCTCAACCCTGGGATTCTGGGGTACAGAAAGAAAGAAAAATGGTCATGTTGCAAAAGGAAGAGGACTCACTGATGTTGAACACAATGTGATGCGACCGCGACCACAGCCTGCGGTATTGCTGCTCGTACCTTATCTCGCTTGGCTTCGAAACCCTTACACAAGAGGTCAGACTGTGAGAGGTCTCAAATTCGTCATCTCACGAGTGTACCGTGATGGAAATTTGGTCAGTAACAGATCGACGACACCACCAAAGGAAAAGTTGTCTGGAAAAGTGGTCTTTGGGATAGGAAACTCGGGAATCATGTTGACATCCACATCATCGGTAGGCATGGCCGAAACGACGCGAAGTAATATCAGGTTGACGAGAATACGGCTACCAGCCTCGGTCTAAATATATATATATATATATAAAGGATTTCGAGGAGGCGGACTAAAGAGAAGTACTTGGGCGAAACTCACAACAACAGAGACGTGACGTTTAACCAATCCTATCAGGTCTTTCAAAGCTCCGAGGGACAATTCTTTCTCAGGCGACTTCGCAGTACTCTCGATCTCTGGTATGACGTCCTGGGAGAGAGAAGAAGTGGTCCGGTCTTAATTTTCACTCGTAGAAAGGTCAAGGCGTCTGGTTTAGAGAACGGTGTATACTTCAGAAAACTCAACAGTGAGCATAGTATATTAGTATAGTGGTAGATGAATAGGCACCGGAGTTATTTGAAGCTTTTTGCATAATTGCTGGAGTTCATCGAGCTCATCGAGCTGCTCTGGAATTCGGCAAGAGTACGGCGCAGAACATTGGCGTCGTCCACATTTAGATCAGATATTTTTTGCTTTTTCTGCGTTGGGGCCATATGTTGGGAAGAGAATGGCATGTGACTCGGGCCGGACGATATCATTCAAGAAAAGCTGGACTGGCGCTCTGCAACCCCGTGACAAACGACTATATATTACACGCTTCGGAACATGGTACCCATGATCACGGTCACCAGATTACGGGGCTTTAGTAACCCACTTCAGTCTTCCCGTGACGTAAGTTTCAGGTGCAGCTGATTGAAGTGCCGCCTTGATGTGCAAATGGGTTGTGAGTCTCGCGAGGGGGAAATCGACCATGTGTGGCCCGACGTGTGCTCCGGGGGTGATGAAGTAGACCCCTTTCAACTGCTGCACGTTATCGAACTGTAAACTTGCCAACATGGTTTCGAACGGCGCGGGTGCGGGTTTATGGAATGAGCCGACAAAGGGATAGTCTTTGCCCTCAAAACGAAAAGAACCGTGGAAATGACTGCCAACGCCGGTGAAATCGTAGCACTGTGCTGTGTGAGGCATGATTTTTCTATCAAGTTGTCAGTCATCCGATTGTACGACTTTGCCCAAGGGAGGTTTTCGCACCTGGATTGTCGTGCTAGACTTGTGTGAGTATAGATTTTGCAAATGAACTTGGGTACCCCGTTTTTATGAGTTCCAAGCCATCACTGTGTCGCCTTCTTGGGTATTCGATATGTTCTTTGAATGTCCGCATAAGCTACTGTATACATATGTAACTTCCATTAGAGGACTCTTGAGAATTCCCGGGGTCCGTCCACCGTGGTTCTAGGGTGGAATGTATTTGCCGTTCTATTCTGCTGATTGGGAAGGCAACCCGAGATGGGGACACTGGATTTGGAGATGGCTCATAATGCAGAAGGAATACCGAACGCGAAGACAGGCAGCGCGTCAGGTCACAGTCACAGTCACGCACATCCCTCAGAACTCTCACCATGAGCGTAAGCTGCGCCCTGTCTCGCCTTTTCTCGCTCTGACCACAACTTAGACGTTCACGACAGTCGAGCCAATGGATGATGACATCTTAAGCGATGTCGTACCAAGCAACCTCGTTTCTAGACAGGTTTGTATTCATTCAAATCAATACGAATATTTGACCACACGGTGATGTCTAGGCGAGTCAAAGCGCTGACGGGGAGAGTGAATACGTAGACGAGGAGCTGGAGGAGGACGAGCTTATGAGTGAGGATGAGGCAGTCAAGGTGTGTCACTCTGTGCTCGGTGCGAGGTCAGTTCTTCAGGACAGGGGTGGCAGGAAGAAAAACCCTCAACAGCGACCGTGAAAATACAAGCCCAGGCGGTCCGTCTGCAAAAGAGGCAGAAACGGAAGGCGGCAGAAGGTCAACTGCAAGTTAGACGACAGGAAATGGATAAAGCCAAAGTAACCTTCTCTCTGATATGATTCGCTCTCATCTACTCACGCGTTTTCACTCCAGGTAGCAGACGCCGTGAAACGATACTCTTATTTACTAGGACAAACGGAATTATTCAAGCACTTTATGGATATCAAGGTTCAGGATCGTATGCGTGAATTCTGCATTTCTAATTCTGCCATTAGAGAACACGAGACCCCGAATATGCAGCACTGTTGGATTCTCAACCGAAACCAAAAGGCCGTGGCCGGAAGAAAGCAGCGTGCGTGGAAGCTTTGCCGGTTTACAGCTCGTATTCCTCATCACCATACAGAGACACCAGCGCTCGTCACAGAAAGTCAGAAAAGGAGGAAGATGAGGAGCTTTTGAAGGACGGAGAACTTGCTGTGGGTGGAGACGACCAACCAATGGTATTCGAGGAATCGCCCAACTGTGAGTTGGCCGAAAACCTTCAACTCTCCATCGCCGCTAACAACAATGTCCAGTCATTCACGGACAAATGAGGGCCTATCAATTACAAGGCTTGAACTGGATGATTTCCCTGCACCACAACGGTCTGAACGGCATCTTGGCCGATGAGATGGTACGTGCCCACTTCAGACGACGAACAATCCTGAATATGTCCGTTTTAGGGATTAGGCAAAACACTTCAAACTATCTCATTCCTGGCCTATCTCAAGCATTATCGCGATATCCCCGGCCCTCATCTGATCGTCGTGCCCAAGTCTACTCTGCAAAACTGGAACCGTGAGTTCGAAAGATGGACTCCGGATTTCCACGTCTCCGTTTTAACAGGAACAAAGGAAGAACGCGCGGACATCATTGCTAATCGGCTACTACTCCAAGAATTCGAAGTTTGCATCACGTCGTACGAGATTTGTCTCATTGAAAAGTCTGCCCTCAAGAAATTTTCATTTGAATACATCATCATAGACGAAGCACATCGCATCAAGAACGTAGATTCAATTCTCTCGCAAATCGTCCGGTCCTTCACTTCCCGAGGCCGCATGTTGATTACCGGTACACCTCTCCAGAACAATTTGAAGGAGCTTTTCGCTCTTCTCAACTTTATTTGTCCCGAGATCTTCGTGCATTACGAGGACCTTGACAGTTTCTTACACAAAGACGATAGCGGTGTTGAGGGCGAAGAAGCCAAGAGCAAAAAGGTCGTTGAAGCCTTACATAAGATTTTACGACCTTTTTTACTTCGTCGCGTGAAATCAGATGTTGAGAAGAACCTCTTGCCGAGTGTGTTTTTTTCTTTCTTTGCGCTTCAATGTACTGATCGATCCTTTGCAGAGAAGGAGATCAACCTATACGTAGGATTGACGGACATGCAGCGCAAATGGTATCGTTCGGTACTCGAGAAGGACATTGATGCCGTGAATGGTATGTGGATTATTTCGCACCAAGCTCAGCGTAACCCTTGTGGCTTCTAGGCTTGACGGGGAAGAAGGAAGGCAAGACGCGATTGATGAACATGGTTATGCAAGTGAGTGGTGCCGACCAGTAAATGTATGTATTTTGGCTCACCCGTTGTCAGCTTCGCAAAGTGTCATGTCATCCGTACTTGTTCGACGGAGCAGAGCCAGGTCCGCCGTATACCACCGACGAACATCTCATCCAGAATTCTGGAAAGATGATTATCCTCGATAAACTACTGGGGTTGATGAAGGCCAAGGGCTCGCGCGCGCTCATCTTCAGCCAGATGAGTCGCGTTCTGGATATCTTGGAAGATTATTGTCTCTTTAGAGGTTATAGTACGTCAACGTGTTCTCAACGTCGTCCCAAGGCTGATGGTTTTCCAGAATACTGTCGCATTGACGGCAGTACACCACACGAAGACCGGATTATCGCGATTGATGAATACAACAAGCCCGGTAGCGAGAAATTCATCTTCCTTCTCACAACACGAGCGGGCGGTCTAGGGATCAACTTGACGACTGCTGATATTGTTGTACTGTACGACAGTGACTGGTGCGTTGGACGTTGCCAAGGTGTCTGTTTCTAGCTCGTTTCACGATCTTCTCCAGGAATCCGCAGGCGGATCTTCAAGCTATGGACCGTGCTCATCGTATCGGTCAAACGAAGCAAGTTTACGTATTCCGTCTCGTCACCGAAGATAGTGTAGAAGAGCGTATGCTCGAGCGAGCGGCGCAAAAGTTACGACTCGATCAACTAGTCATTCAGCAAGGGCATCAACAGCAGACGAAAAGTAGGGCCCCTTGTGGTTGATCGCCATTGTTCACACCTCGCTGACATGTTTTCTTTTAGCCGTTGCTGCAAACAAAGAGGAGCTGTTGCAGATGATTACGCATGGAGCTGAGAAGATTATCAGTGCGAGTGAAACGTAAGTGTGACACCTTCCGTATACAACACACTGTTGACGTTAGTCCAGAACTGTGATAGAAGACGATATAGAGGCTGTCATTCAACGAGGCGAAGAGAGGACGCAGCAGCTGACCAGCAAATATGAAGGGTTGAACTTAGAGGACCTGAGCAACTTCAAGTCGGATTCGTCCGTTCAGCAGTGGGAAGGCGAGGATTTCCGAACAGGAGTACGTCGAATCACCCCATCCATCAATGTTTCGAGTCTAACTCGACACCTGACAGCGTAAAGCGCTCGGCCTAAGCCTCCTATCCCTATCAAAGCGTGAACGCAAATCCAACTACTCTGTCGATAGCTACTTCAAGGATACGCTGCGGGCCGGACCTGCGAAACCTGAAAAGGCGCCCAAGTTGCCTCGTGCGCCTAAACAGATCGCCATGTAAGCGTCAATATTGGTGCGACGTTGCGGATTCGGTATGCTAAGGTTCGATTAACAGCCAAGACTTTCAGTTCTTCCCTCCAGGTCTAGCGCAGTTGCAAGAACGGGAGCTGGCTGTTTTCAAGGTACGTTTCCCATTATATTTGCTCATATGCGTTGTTGTTGAGTTTCCGTTGGTTTAGAGAGTGAACGGAATCTTGGCTACCGTACGGGAACCACAAGGTCCCGACGATACAGCCGAAAAGTTGGAAGAGGAACGACAAGCGGGGCAAGACCTTATCGATACTGGTGCGCCGAGTCCCGTTGTTGGCGTCTTGAGCCTTTTACGAAATTTTTATCGCAGCCGAGCCTCTTACGGAAGAAGAGATGGCGCTGAAGGAGTCTTATATCGAACAAGGATTCCCTGACTGGAGTAGGCGCGATTTTCAACAGCTAGTACGAGCTCTGGAGGCATACGGATGGTACGTAATAACGGATTAATAGCTCTTTACCCCGTAATGACATTTCACTTGTTACAGGGGCGAGTCATTTGAACTATATGCATCTGAAATACAGGACAAGACGCCGGATGATGTTGAAAAGTATTACAAGACGTTCGAGAAAAAGTGGTCTACGTTGTCTGGTAAGCAAACTACCTTTGATACCCGTCTGGAGGGGGGGTCTGAACCAAGGATTTTGTAGAGCATTCGCGCATTGCGGCTCGCATCACGGAAGGGGAGGCAAAGCGGACCAAGCGGGACAATTTGGAGTATTTACTAGCGAGAAAGATCAACTCTGTTCGATATCCGATGCAAGAGCTCGAACTGAACTATCCGACGACCAAGGGCAAAGTGTACAGCGAGGAAGAAGACCGATACTTGCTCTGTCGTCTTTACCATTACGGAATGCAGACGGACGACGTCTATGATCGTATCAAGAAGGACATTACCGAGTTTCCTGTTTTCCGGTTCGACTGGTTCTTCAAGAGCCGCTCGCCTCAGGAGCTACAAAGGAGGTGCAATACGCTGTTGAGTATGATAGAGAAAGAGGCAGAGTTGAAGCAGCAGGAGGAGGCCAAGGCCAAGTCGACCAAGGGAAAGGTGTGTCACTCGTTTTTTTTTTTTTTTTTTTTTTTTTTTGGTGGGGAGGGGTTGATTGACGAATGGGGGATTATGATAGAAACGCGGGATCGACGAAGTGCACAAGTCGGAAAAGAAGGAAACAAAGGCATCGACGTCGGCGGGTGCGACAACATCTAAACGGTCGTCTAAGAAAAAGAAGACATGATGATGATGACGATGATGATGCATGGTGTATTCTGATAATCTACAGTCATTAGATGGTATTTGGGTATAATGAGAGCCGTGATAGGGGGGGGGGTACATAGGTATTTTTTGATGTCAAAATGGAAGCATCACGACTAATCAGTAGCTGAGGTTGATATCATGATGCGCAAAAAAGTAGAGTACAACTAATCAGCCGCATTGATAACCTACCTATCTCCAAAGTAGTGTGGAAGCGTGCAGGGTTCCTTGATGTGATTGCGATGTCACCGCCGTGACCACCTGAGAAAAACAAAAAAAAAAAAAAAAAAAAAGGTTGAAGAACGGTGTTGCCAGGCACACGCTCATGAATGAACGTACATGTCCATGAACATTTTCCAAAGCACGGAGAACATCAGGCCTTGCAAGCCGTTGGTCAATATCCTCGTCTTGAGTCCTCGGCCGAGGAGCCCGCGCCATCCGTCAGCGAGCACGACGGCCCGCGCGGCGTCGAGGTATCCAATGTGGGTTTCGCAGACTTGTTTGTACGTTTTGAGGACGCGCAGGAAATTGGATATCGGGTCTGAGCATATGGAGGCCATGAAGCCGATAAAGGCGCGGCGCGAAAGCTTTTCTAGGGTGGTGTGGGGTAACGGGAGGTTGTCGTCTAGGTAGTTGTATGCGCCGAACCACTAAGTGGGGTGGGGGTGGGGTGAGTGGGGTGAGGCGAGGTTGGGACAGAGGTTGGGATCGGAACGAACCGGGTAGTGTCCTACGAAGGCTGCGGCAGCAGTTGCCATTGCACCGTACCATAATGTGCTGATACCGTATTTCTTGATCTACTCACAAGACGAATCAGCCATGATCTTGGACCTGCCATAGCGTCGGGATAACGTACACGGTTCCTGAGGATGGGCATCCCCGCCTTGCCTTCCGTCTGCATCGTTGTCTTGACGGTGTCGATCGGCGTCAGAAATGTCCGAAATGCAGCTGCGATGAGAGAGGCAAAAAGGGTCTTGAACAACGTTGGGAATTCTCTGGTGAACGGGTTAGACTGCAAGAGGGCGAGGACTCCGACGTTTGCAGCTGTGTCGCCGAATCGGGAGAGAGGACCTTGTATGAGGGCAGCTGATATTCCTTCGTAGAAGCGCGCCAAACCGCCGTCTGCGTTGAGCGTACGTATGGCTTGCATCGTCGTCGTCCCGTATCGATACTGATAGTTGGTCACAGTCCTCAAGGGCTAGTCGTCTTTCGGTTCACGATTGCGAAGTCTACATCAAGTAGAAGATCCCACCATTAATGTAAGAACCTGCAGCACCATGGCTGTGAAAATACGTATTCAGCAGTCGGGCGCTTGGGGCTGTTATCAAACACACCTGCAGCCCCGCTAAGTCCCCCACCAACTGATCTTTCCAAAGCACCTTGCCAATCGAACTAAGAGAAACAAGCATGAATTTCCGAGTTCTTCTCAACTGAATATAATTACATGGACATCGCCAGAATCGACTAATGCCTTGATGAAAAAGCCCACAGCGGCAGATACGATGATCAGTGTTAGACCGCAAGAGATCCACGGCTTCCAGCTCGAGACAGGCTTGCGTGTGGTGATTTGGGTGTCATCAGCACCCGATAAGAGTGGCCGTCGCTCTCCTACTATTGAAAGGCGGTCATGGAGAGGAGGAAGCGAGAACATGGCCTTACGTACCCACGAGAGATGGTCGAAGGTAAAAACCACGATGTGTCAGCAGCCGTGACGTGACCCGACACGTGACACATCCAACCGCCAAATGTCCGCCTCGTCGCCTGTCCGCGCGATCCGCTCAGCGCTCGTGGCTCGTCCTCAGCCCTCCGTCCCGCCTTCACAGCAGGCGTACATTCCACTCGCAAAACACGTCCTTCAACAGCGCCTCGTGCGCCACATTTTTCTGCATTCCGCACTGGTTTGCTGGATCCAAGCTGCTTTGTGGAATGTGTGGATTCTCGGTGGCCTTGAGGGGCTTGGAACTGGCGCCATTGCTATACCGCTGTACGCTTCGACGCTGATTCTGGCTGGCGCGATGTGGCTGGCGGCTGCTCTGCCAGCTGTGGTTGTTCGCAAGGCGTACTTGACCACGAAACCAACACCTGCTTCGTCTCCCTCGGCCCTCCTCCAATCTGCGCTTTCAAAGCAAAGCACGTCACGCTCGATTCTGACGTATTTCCTGTCCTCGCTTGTCCTACTCGCTCTCCATTCGCCTTTGACGGACGCTCCAAACTCAGATTGTTCGTCAAGTCAAAGTACGTGTCATCTCCTCATATTTGATTTACATTCTCATTTTTTTCCATAGAAAACATCCTCTGTACCTCAATCCACGCCTGATCTACTTAATCTTGTCGCAAACCGTCGTCGCTGTTATCTACATCTTCCGCAATATCCTCCTGATCGCTTCGTCTTCCGCTTTTCTTCCTCGCCCTTCTCATCCTCGCGGCTTCTCATCACACCTCTGACAATCATCCACACCATCATCGTCTGTATCCTTCTCACGTCGCTCAGCATTCCGCTTACCTGCATCCTGTTCGCACTTTGCCGGTTCTTCCTACCTTTGCTTTACCGCCTCCCTCTACTTCCTTACCTCCTCGCACCATTCACTGCACATTTTTTGCGCGGACAATGGACACTCACCCTTCCCCTTTACCACTTCCTCTCCTCGTCCGAGGGTGGTTTGTTGCATATAGTACACTTCTCACCTGGGAATTCGCCTCGGTCTTCTTCGAGTCATCCACCTCTCAACCTATCACCGTGTCTCAATTAACAGCCGACCCTAACGTTGCGCTCGTATCAGGTTCCACCGCCTCCCCTTCACCATTCCCCTTCCACTACTTTGCTTTTCTGGAACTGCGCGACATTGCCCCCTCGCACCTGCCACACTTCGCCTCCCTCCGTTCCTCACTCTTCTCCGACCAAAAATACACGCCAAGCCTATGGTCCCACCTCGTCCGGGAATCCCTCCTCCTCCTAGGACGCGATTTCCAGACGCTCTCACACCGCGGTCACCCTCCTTCTCCTCCATCCGAGCCCGCACCCGTACCTGGCGCCGAGCCTGGCAAAAAGCAGCCAAGTACGCCGTTCCCCAGCACACCCGTCAAGTACTTCCAAACCTCTTCTTCCGCGTTCAGGTCACCCCTGGCCAGTCTTCCAAGTCAAAGTCAAAGTCAAATTCAAAGCCGGACCCTGGCCCAAAACAAAGCGCAGGCAGGGACAGGGACGACAAGTCCTGTTCAAACTGCTGCCGACTATCTCGCCTCGGACGGACCGCTGGCGCGGGCGGTCGAAGAGGGCGCGGGGGAGGTGGACGATGCCGTTTCCAAAGTACCTGAGCTGTTTAGGAGCGTTTTGAGGGAGCGCAGGACGGTGCAGAATGGGTCAGGATCAGGGTCGGGTTCGGGTTCGGGTTCGGGTTCGGGTGTGCGACAGCAACGGGGAGAAACAGATGAGGGGGGCGCGGGGGCGTCTCCTGGTGTGGTGAACTCTGCTGCTGACGTAGGGGGTGTTGGCGGGTGGACTCCCTCGGTTCTCGCTGGTTGGGTTGAAGCGAAGAAGAGAGCGATCGTGGTCCGCTCGATGACGTGGATAGAGCAGGAGGGATGTCCGGGGTGGTTGAAACTGGGCACGAAGATGTTTTACGATTGGTGGACCCGCGAGAGGGTACACAAGGCGGTCGAGAACGGGTTGCCGAATTGGGAGTTGGATTTGGTCGTTTTCCAAAGTATGTGTTTATATTTAATTGCGTTCATTGGGGGTGTCATTGACGCGTGGTAGTGCTAGGTCACTATGTGTGTGCTTCGTTGGCTGAAGACCAATACGGGGTCGTGCAGAGGGATATACCCAAGATCCTCGAGGCCATGGTCCGGTTTCTTGGGGAAGTGGACAAGTGGAGGGGTGAGATTTCGGCGCCTCCCGTTCGTCCGTCTCTCAGTCTTCCCCAAAAACCGGAGCTGCAAACCAAGCGCGAGCAAGCGGTGGAGGCAGAACGCGCACGGGCAAATGCGATATTGTCTGAGATGAGCGACGGGTTGAAAGAGTGTATAGGGATGATCGTGCGCACGTTTGGGGATAAGTTGACGGCGTTCAAGTTTCCGCCTGGTGTCGCCAAGGGTCTGCAAATATTTTTGGATTTTTGTTGACTCGGTAACAAAAGTTGTAGCTTAGGATAGAAACTGGCCTGTCATGCCGGTGTGTTACCACTATAGTGGCATGTCACCCCCTGGTGTATTCCATATGTCAGTAATTTCAACTTATCGTTCCATCGGACACGTAGTGTTTGTGAAATGGGGAAAAGTCTGCTGTTTTTTGTTTGTCTTTTCTTTCCACATTCAAGACTAGGACCGTAATGAGGATGTCTGCATCAAAGGGGTGTCAAAAGAGATCTTCCATGACTTGAGTTTGTTGAGCAGCAATTGTATGTCCATCAGACATAGCTTGTCTCAGTGGTCATCACTGTCATGAATGATGAGCTCATACAGCACATGGATGACATCTTGATTTGTGGGAGAATGAAAGAGGAAATACAGGAATGAACCAAACAAATCTTGAAGTGCCTACAGGAAAAAGACCTATTCCTGAAACTAGAAAAATGCAAGTTCTGCATTCAAGAAGTAGAGTTTCTAGGCATGATCATCACACCTGGTTATATTCAGATGGACCCTGTTAAACTTGCTGGTATCCGAGATTGGCCAACACCTATACAATGGTCAAACAAGTCAGATCCTTCCTTGGATTTGGAAATTTTTATCAATGGTTTATTGGCAATTTCACTGCCATAGCAAAACCATTGACTGACCTAACAAAGAAAGGTCTAACCTTCAATTGGACCACCCAATTGTCAGACTGCTTTCAATCAATTGAAATGCAAATTTTTGTCAATGCCTGTCTTGTGCATGCCAGATCCCACAAGACCATTCATCCTTCAAACAGACACCTCCAATAAAGCTACTGGAGCAGTATTGAAACAAGCCAATGTGTCCAGATCTCTCCACCCTTGCAGCTTTATATCACATGCCTTGACACTGACAGAACAAATCTACCAAATCTATGACTGAGAATTACTCGCAATCATTAAAGGACTACAGGCATGGCAACATCTATTACATGGGTCACCACACCCAATCACAGTCCATTGTGACCACAAGAATCTTTTGTTTTATCAAACCCCACAACAGTTAACACCTTGGCAAGCACAATGGTCTATGATGTTATCAGAATTTGATCTGAAGATTGAACATGTACCCAGAACAAAAATGTTTAAAGCAGATGCATTATCCTGCTGACCCAATCATATGAAGGACAATGACACTCCAGATGATGTAATCATTCTACCAGACAATAAATTCATTTGCCTCATCACTATAGATCTCACCCAGAAAATTTGAGATGCCACATCACTTGACAGCTTTGGAAGAACCATCATTGAAGTCATAAAATCACAACATGTCCCACCTATCAAATCTAAACTTCAGGATTGGGCATTTGTTGATGGAATAATCCAATGTATTGATAGAGCCTATATCCCAGATCTTGGAACACTCCGTACGAATATTATCAAAACAGTTCATGAATCACCCACTTCTGGACATCCTGGATGCATGAAAACTCTGGAATTATCACAGTGAGACTACTGGTGGCCAGGGATGTACAGACACACATGCCAACAAATGAAGGTGAACACACACCCTAACACCCTGGCCCTTCTACCAATTGGATTCAAGGTGACTTGACCCTTTCAACAAGTGACATTGGATTTTATTACTGATCTACATATCTCAGATGGATTTGACTCAATTCTGGTCATGGTGGACTATGGTCTTATGAAGGGGGTAATTCTTACCCCTTGCAAAGAAAACCATCAATTGAGGACCACAGTTCTCAGCTAAGGTCTTCCAAGAGGTTAGAATAACATTAGGAATTGACCACAGAATGAGCACAGCTTATCATCCCCAGACTGACAGAGAAACAGAATGAGTTAATCAAGAACTAGAAGTGTATCTTCAGATCAAACAAAGCTCATACTTGGAAGCAATTACTCCCAATTGCCAAATTTGCTCACAATAACTGTCACCATGATTCAGTCAAAGCTTCACCATTCCAGCTCATGTATGGAACAAACCCCATCACTTTACCTACTGCTGCACAGAAAATGGCAACTCCAGCAGCAGAGGAACAACTATGAAAGCTAGAGAAGAAGTGCTCACTGCACATGAACTGGCCAGGCAGATGGTTGCTAGGTGAATCAGAGATAAATCAATTAAGTTCAAGTCAGGAGACAAAGTCTGGCTCAAAAATAGAAACCTCAATATCTGTGCCAAAATGAGAAGGACCCTTTATAATTGAACAAGTATTAGGACCAGTAACATATAAACTCAGACTTCTGAAACAATGGCACATTCACCCAGTCACTCCTTATGCTATATAGAGAGACTGAAATGCATGGACTAAATTACGCCATGCCACCTCCTGATCTCGTAAATGGACAAGAGGAGTTTGAAATTGAAGCAGGTCTTGCACACCAAAAACATGGAGTAGGCTATCAATATTTGGTTAAATGGAAGGGCTACAGTCCAAACAACAACTCCTGGGAACCTGAACACAATCTGAGTAATGCTGCAGATGTCCTGCAAGCATATAAACTAAGAAGACAATTGTAAAACACCCAGCTCATCTTTGCACAATCTCAGTCTTAGTCTTATTAGTCTTAAACTCTTGTTGCCCTTGTGGTTGATGATCCAAACACAATATATGGAGGTGTAACAACTATGCTTTGTCTGACATGTGAGAGAAGAGTCTACAAAGGGCATGTCATAATTCTGCCTGTTTTGGATTGTAATGAATGTAAGATATTGGTGACATGTAAAGAACTGCTCTGAGCTCAGTGCCTGTCATGATTTTTGCTATTTTGAATGGTCAAAAAATGTGACACATTGGTGACAGGGGCAAAAAGTGGTCCAAATCAAGAAGTGCATGTCATAATTTACTCCCTCCATACTTTATGTTAATACAGCATGTCAAAATTGACTTTGCAATTTCTCATCACTCTGTCTCTGGGAGAAAATTGCAAATATCTCAGCAATTACAATGTTTACACATATTTGGTCTTCTCAGTTAGGATCAGATTTGCTCCCCTTACATTTTTGTGTTAATAGGTCATGTCCATATTTTCACATTTTAAGATTGTGAGAAAATATGACACTTGTGTGACATGTTAGAAAGTGCTTCAAATTGTACTGACACTGTTATGGACGATGCCCTCGTTGTAGTTTGTTCTAAGTCAACAGCAACAAGCAGAGTCTCGGTCCGCTCCCAGTCACTGGACAAAAAGTCTAGACGCTAAGTCAAACAATGACAAAGGTCTTGAGAACGATGAAGAAGAGGAGCGTCGAGTTCAAGCGAGGTTGAGAGCAAAACTCGTCTAAGTTGGAACTGAGGTTACTCTAGGATACATGGGGTTTATATATAGTTGAAGAACAAAGGAAACCGTAAAAGGGATAAGGCCGTAACTACTCGAGAAAGGAAATGTGAAAGTAGCTACGAAAGGAGATAGCGTCCAGGCTGTACACTGCGCAGTAATGATGGATATGAAACAGTAAGGTGAAACGAAAAGAGAATTGTAACATTACCCCCTTCATATGTGAGAAGTCACCGACTTCTACCATGAATTTGTCCAACCGTGGTCTTGCCTGGATTCCAGCCAACTGATGATGTTGCCGATGTCTTTATCAGCAGTCTCTACTCGCCACTGCAGACTTTGAACTGCCCGTTGTAACTGTTTTGCTTGGGCAAGCATCACGTCTTGTTCCTCGTAGGTAAGGGTGTGCGGGTTGGTGGTGAGAGTGAGGGCGGTGATGAAGTCAAGTGGCTCGGACAATAGGTTGAAGTAGGTGACCAGGGTAGCAAGGTTGTCGCTGACATTGTCGAGCATGGTGTTGCGAGGGCAAGTGACAACAGGTGGAGCAGGGGCGATAGGAATGGTGATGGTGTTGGCCAGTTCTGCTGGATGTTCATGAAGTTCGGGGAGGTCGGCGAACTCGAAATTGTCGATGGTGATGGTAGTGTTGACAAAGACCTCGAGGGGGAGGTCCTGGGTGGTGGTGAGGAAGGGCGAGAGGACGGCAGCGGGTTCAACGTAACAATGGCCACATGCGGTGACCAGGAGGGCAAAGGCGAAGGCGATGAGGTGGGCGACGGTGGTGAAGAAAGCAGGCATGATATAACAAATATGTTGGGGAATCTGATGCATTCTAAAGTGTCCTTTTATGTTCAATTAAACACTTTGTCATCATAATTGACAGTCAGGAGTTCTTCTCCCAAAAATTGGTAAGATGACGCGGGTGCTCTGATGGTGGGAATATATTCAAGTTCTCCATCAGATGCTTCTGATTCACTTAATTCATTCCTGGTAATGGTGGAAACCTCGTTCTCATGCTCGATCTGTTTTCGAGCCAAACTTTGTCTCCTATTTCGAATTTGATTGATTTGTCTCTAATTTGTCTAGCCACCATTTGTCTAGCTAGTTCATGCGCTGCAAGCGCTTCTTCTCTAGCTTTTTGTAACATCTGTAGTTGTTCTTCTGCTGCTGGTGTCGTCATTTTCTGCACCGCAGTAGGTAGTGCAACAGGGTTTGTTCCATACATGAGCTGAAAAGGCGATGCTTTAACTGAGTCGTGATGGCAATTGTTATGGGCAAATTCGGCAATTGGTAATAATTGTTTCCAAGTATGGGCTTCGTTTGCACAGAATATTCAAAGATATACTTCTAGTTCCTGATTGACTCGTTCCGTTTCTCCATCGGTTTGTGGATGGTACGCAGTGCTCATCCTATGATCAATTCCTAATGTTTTTCTGATTCCTTGGAAGACTTTGGCTGAGAACTGCGGTCCTTGATCTGAAATAAGTACGTCTGGTAAACCAAAGCGCTTGAATATTTCGGAAATGTAGAGATCTGCCGTCCCTAGTGCGTTGATGGTTTTCTTGCAAGGAGTAAGAATTACCCCCTTTGTAAGAACATGGTCCACCGTGACCAAAATCGAGTCAAATCCATCGGAAATGGGAAGATTGGTAATAAAATCCAAAGTCACTTGCTGAAATGGTCAAGTCACCTTCGATCCGATTGGTAGGAGGGCTGGGGTGTTGGGGTGAGTGTTCACCTTCATTTGCTGACATGTGGCGCATCCAGTGATCCATTCCTTGACGTGTTTATACATTCCTGGCCACCAGTAATCTCATTGTAATAATTCTAGCGTTTTTAAGCATCCAGGATGCCCGGAAGTGGGCGATTCATGGACCGTTTTGATAATACTGGGGCGGAGTGTTCCAAGATCAGGGATATATGCTCTGTCAATGTATCGAATGATTCCATCAACAAATGCCCAATCCTGTAATTTGGATTCAATAGGCGGAGTGCGTTGCGTTTCTATGACTTCGATGATGGTTTTTCCAAGCTGTCAAGTGACGTAGCATCTCGGATTTCTGAGCAAGGTCTGTAGCGATAAGGCGAATAAACTTGTTATTGGGTAACATGATAACATCGTCCAGTATATCATCATCTTTCATATGATCAGGACGGCGGGATAATGCATCTGCTTCAAACATTTTTGTCCCTGGTACATGCTCTATCTTCAGGTCAAATTCCGATAGCATCATAGACCAACGAGCTTGTCGAGGTGTTAACCGTTGCGGGTTCTATAGAATGAAAGGTTTTGTGATTGCAATGGACTATAATTGGATGCGGAGATCCATGCAGCAAATGTCGCCATGCTTGTAATCCTTTAATAATAGCCAGTAGTTCTCAGTCGTAGATCTGGTAATTCTGTTCTGTTGTGGTTAAGGCGTGTGATATAAAGCCACAAGGATGGAGGGATCTGGAGGCGTCGGCTTGTTTCAATACTGCTCCAGTGGCTTTATTGGAGGCGTCCGTTTGTAGGATAAATGGCCTTGTGGGGTCTGGCATGCGTAGGACTGGCATTGACGAAAATTTTTGTTTTAATTCATCGAAAGCCGTCTGACAATCAAGCGTCCAACTGAAGGTTAAACCTTTCTTAGTTAAGTCCGTCAACGGTTTTGCTATAGCAGCAAAGTTGCCGATGAATCGTCTATAGAATTTTCCGAATCCGAGGAAAGATCTAACTTGTTTGACCGTTGTGGGGGTTGGCCAGTCTCTGATACCGGCGAGTTTTACAGGGTCCATTTGAATATGACCAGGTAATGACCATACCCAGGAATTCGACTTCTTGAACGCAAATTTGCACTTTTCTTCAAAAATAGGTCTTTCTCCTGTAAGCGCTCTAAGACTCTTTCGGTTCGTTTCTGTATTTCGTCTTTTGTTTTCCCACAGATCAGAATGTCGTCCATGTAGATAATGAGCCATCCTTCGTTAATCATGTCCTGGAAGTATTTGTTCATCATGGTCTGAAACGTCGAGGGCGAATTGCAAAGGCTGAAGAACATTACTGTTGGTTCATACAACCCTTGGTTCGTAATGAAGGCCGCTTTCCATTCATCACCTTCTTTAATTCGGACGTTGTTATATCCACAGCGCAAATCAAGTTTAGTGAAATAGTTCACGCCTTCTAATTTTGTCATTAGGTCTGAAACTAGGGGTAATGGATAAGCGTTTTTGATTGTCCATTCATTAAGGTAATGATAGTCCTGGCAGGGTCTAAGGGCACTGCTTTCTTTCTTTGAAACAAAGAAAAATGGTGATGCCTGTGGTGATTTGGATGGTCGAATATATCCTTTATCTAATTGCTCCTTAATCCATTCGTTGAGTGTTGACTGTTCTTTTAATGATAGTGGGTAGATTTTGCTAACTTTTGGCGTAAATCCGGTCTGAGTTCAATTGCATGGTCCCATGGACGTGATGATGGGAAACGCTCTGATGCCTTTTTCTCAAAGGTAGATTGCCAGGGAAGTATTTGGGTGGTAAGACAGTTGGTGTTTCATCGCATTTGCTTGGTGTTCAAATGCTGTGATGCTGATGTTTTTACTCTTATCCAGTATTCATCCTCTCCCCATTGTTGGGTATCTAGCGCTATATGCCAAATAGGTTTGTCATCTCTTGAATCGTCGTCCATTTGGAGGGTTTTCTTTCGCCAATTAATAGTCGGATTATGCTTTTCCAGCCATGGTATTCCAAAGATGATTTCTTGATCCCCTAAGTTCATGATCCATAACCAATTATCATATGGTTTTCCATTGATAGAATAGGTCAGATGAGTTCGATGCGTGATCATGCCATTTTGATTAATAGTTCTGTCGGCGTTTTTGACTTTAATCAGTTGTTTTAGTTCTTCTTTTGGCCAACCTTTTGATATGCGTTCGTCAATGAAGTTTCCTTCTGCTCCACAATCAATGAGGGCGGACATTTCAGCGGGTTTATTGTTTTTTGCACAGTGATTAGATCCGTTTATCATTATTGGATTGTACATTACAGAATCGAGTGCTAACTGTTCAACTTTATGGGAGGCACAACCGCTTTCTGGCGTCTCTTTCTTAAAAACCCTCTGTTTCTAGTTCTTGGAGGGTATTCTCGTGCTCCTCGTCTGGGAGTGCCTTCAATAGTGCCCTAATGCGTTGGGCAGTTGATTCTTCTGAGGTCGTTTCCTCTATAGTTCTAATAGTGCGATTCTGAGGAGGGGGCAATTTGTTGGGCATCGTCTGGGCGTTCCCTTTGTTTGGGCAATCCCTAGATATGTGTCCCTGAGTTCCGCATTGGAAACACTTGCCGGTTTTCCGATATTCCTCCTTTTGGCATCTGAAAGGCGTCCAGTAGTTATGGCATGACCCCTTTTGATCCTGATGTCGAGTTCCTCAAGTTTCGGTTAAATTTGAAACGTCTCTCCGTGTTTCCTGATCCAGAGGATCGGTTCATCAGTTTCAGGGTTTCCCAAGCATTGTGTAATTGCCCGCAGCATCATAGGCTGTTTCCATGTTGATAACTGCAGGGTTTTCGATGATTTTTGCTGCAACTGATGCTGGGAGTCCTTTACAAAAATAGATTTGCTGCGCCATGAACCCTGTGATTCTGGTTGACTGAATAAGCGATCGGAATTTTTGAATATAAGTGGGGATATCAATGTCTCCGCCCACTTGACTTTATCTAGATCATTCAGGGTCCTGGCTGTGGTGTCTGATTCGCCCCAATCGGCTAAGAATCGCTTCTTGAAAACTGCTGTAGTTATCCCAAGAGAGTGTCATTCCTTCTTCCTTTTTCTTTCCTTTGTCTGTAATTGCCTCGTCCAATTCCTCTCAGATATTGGATTCCAATCATCTAATTCCTCTCCTAAGTGTAGGAAAACGTATTTGATCTTTTTCTTGGCAGTGGTAAATTGTTCCTCATCTAGATCGAAGGTGTCATCGAATGCATAGATGAAATGTTTTGCTTTGGATCGTTGTCCTTTGAATTTCTCAATGGAGATTCCCTTTATTCCTTTCGGAGATGTTTCCTTTTCGTCTGCCATATCCTTTTTGTTTCGGTTTCAGGTTCCTGTTTCAGTTCAGTTGCTTGTTTCAAGCTTTCTCCTTGTTTCAGTTCGTTGTCAAAATCTAGATCCAGTTTGATCTGCTGTTGTTCCTTGTATTCGTTCCACTTGGCAAGAGTAGACTCTTCGAGTGCGGAGAAGACTCCGTCGGTTAGATCCTCAGTATCTTGAAATTTGTGCACCAAGTGAGTTCTGGTTCTTTGTTTGGTGGGAAGAATAATCGGCTATCTGAATTGTTTTCTTCGTTATGCCAATTAATCCAAGTTTCTGCTGGTAATTCTTCATCAGGGTTTCCTTCTCTGTATTCTCCTCCGAAGAAACTATCTGGGACTCGCTGGTTCTTTTTCTTAGTGGTTGAAACGTAGTACCACCCTTCGTTTGTTGTGGAAGGATAGACTTCCCTTCGCCCAAGGTAGTACTTTTGCCTATAACGAATGGAGTCGTTTGGCGGTCTGATCTGGGAGGTTCGGGTCTCAATGGTGTCTGGCTAGTGACGAAGCACTGAGCGGTTCCTGAGTTCCAACTTGTGTTACGGACGATGCCCTCGTCATAGTTCGTTCTAAGTCAACAGTGACAAGCAGAGTCTCGGTCCGCTGGACAAAAAGTCTAGACGCTAAGTCAAATGATGACAAAGGTCTTGAGAATGATGAAGAAGAGGAGCGTCGAGTTCAAGTGAGGTTGAGAGCAAAACTTGTCTAAGTTGGAACTTGTTATGAGCTCACGCCCCTAAGCACAACCCTACAATCCCCCCTAGGGGGCCCACAGGCCTTGTCGCTGGCCAGAGGATAGAAAGGAGACGAGAACGAGATAGATTGGGGTAGAGGTAAACTATCTGAAGTCTGGGGAGACTCCAGCTACAATGTACCTACTTATATTACTACTCTATGAGGACCCCTTGCGACTCCCAGACCCACTGGCACTCCCTCAGCCTGACTCACTCCTATTGTTCTTGGTGAGCATGTGCTTGGGCGTTGCTGCAGTTGCTGCGCATATGAGCACATATGGGCGCGGCCGCTCTGACTCCACTCATAGACCTCTTCTGGACTGCTCTAGACCCTGACCATAAGGAGCAATGCCTTGAGGCATTGTGCGTTCCCATCGCAATCCTTTATAGACATGCGCGCTGTCTTGCGCCTTCGTCTGATGCGTGATGGCTTGATGCGCTGATCCTCCTGATGCACTGATGCCAAGTGTGATGCCATCAAGGTGGCGATCCACCTTCCTAGTCTGGCTGTCCTTCCGTATATAGTATTGGATGGTTTCTCCAACCATCGTTTTGCCCTCTGGTGAGCGCTCCCATGCGCTGACTCAACCGTTGGTATCCCATAGTGTCCCATAAGGCCCCAGACCTGCTATAATGTGTATACAAGTCATCCCAGATGACTGTAAGGCAAAACCGAATTTGAGGGCTAGGATTGCGATCCTAACAGAACTGAGGTTACTCTAGGATACATGGGGTTTATATATAGTTGAAGAACAAAGGAAACCGTAAAAGGGATAAGGCTGTAACTACTCGAGAAAGGAAATGTGAAAGTAGCTACGAAAGGAGATAGCGTCCAGGCTGTACACTGCGCAGTAATGATGGATATGAAATGGTAAGGTGAAACGAAAAGAGAATTGTAACAGACACCAGGAGTGAAATTAAATTGTAATTCTCACAAGTGGCTTGGCTCAGGAGATATTCTCAACACTTGACTGCATATAACAATTTAATTTGAGTGTGGGAAATGAAATGCAAGGTTTTCTTCACAGCAAAATTTTGGTGGCTTTATTTGGTCATATATATGGGTTGGAATGACTGGGAACCAGATTCATTCCTACTCATTCCATTCTTCCATGAAATTTTTGTTGGTAGGAATGTGGTGGGAGTAAGTGGAATGAGCTGGGAATCCACCAGGAATGATAGAAGTCACTGGGAGTCCACTGGGAGTCCACTCAGAACCATGGATGAGGGTAAAGTACTGCTTCATCTGTCTTACAAGAAGTATCAGGCATGCCTCAAAGCTCTCTCAACCTCTGAGAGCATGGCTAGTGCAAATGAATGGGTTATAAAGAAGCCCTCAGAGACTGAGGTAGTGGAGTTATTTGTTGGGAAGACAGTGTGGCACACCTACTGGAAAAAGTTATTTCCCAGAGCTCCATGTATCCAGAGATGCTTAAGTGGTTGAATGAGGAGGAGGGAGGACCCCTTACCTTTGACCTTTGGGGAGAAGAGAAAACATCATTCAATTTCAAGGATTTAAAGACATGGATGGATAGGGAGGAAGAGAGAGTCACCAGTGAAAATGGTTGTAGTGGATGGAATTGTCATGGGGCACACAAGATGTGCATACCAAGAGTGTACATTAGAGCTGGTGAATGCATGTGGAGCAATGTGTCATGTTGCCAATTGCACAGATATCAAGGTCCAGGGCACATTGGCTTGTCAGATTCACCAAGGAAAATGGAATAGTTATATGAATAATCATAGGAAGAGGAGCTTGGTTGGATATAAGAGAGCACTTAGGTGTCCAGATGAGAGTTTGCCATGGATGCAAAGAAATCAACAACCACATGATGAAGAACATGTTGCACACAGAGACAAAGATGCCTTTGAACCATCTAGATTCTATTGTGTTGAGACCATATGTGCTCCATGTGGAGCTGTTGTGGCATGGGACAAATTTTCAAAGGCTGAGTCAACAACCAAGCTTCTGCAGTCCTTAGATCATGTTTATCCAACCAATGAATCAAGGCCTGATTATATCTGTATTGATAAAGCATGCCTTGTATTGTGGTCAAGCATTGCCAATGGCACTTGGCAAAGCTGGAGTCAGACAACCAGATTTATTGTTGATGTATATCACTACACAAATCATCATGCAACAGATGACCTTTGTTGTACATGGTGCAATCCTGCACCATTGAATGGTACAGCACCAAACTTGGTCATCACAGGAACAAACAATGATGGTGATGTCTATCAGAAACATGCATTTAATACTCAAGCTTGTGAGCAATTAAATGCATGGTTGGGTGGCTTTGAATCAAGTTTGAGAAGGATGACACCAGGAAATTTCAACTGGTTTCTGTTGAGCAGCAATCATATGTCCGTCAGACATAGTTTGTCTCAGTGGTCGTCACTGTCATGAACAATGATCTCATATGTCCGTTAGACATAGAGTCATACGTCCGTGATGACAAGAGTATTGTATCACTGTCATAGACAGTGACCAGACACCTCTTCAGGTGTTTTGAGTATTGTATCACTGTCAGAGACAGTGACCAGAGACCTCTCCAGGTCTTTACTCTCATAGAGAGGAGATACTCTCATGCTGGTAGGCAAGAAAGAGCAACTGAACGTATATTGGATATCTACAGGTCTTATATACACTTTTTAGTGTATGTACATATTTGTGTAATGGACTTGTAATCTAATATATGTAAATAAAAGAAATAAAAGAAAAAGAAAACCCTCTAAGGGTCAAACTGGTGATAGCCATGTTGAAGGCTATACTTAGGGGTATTTGGGGTGAAGATTGTTCAACACCCCCCATAATCTGTACAGTCATGTACTGATTAGTAAAGATCTTCTCACAGGCCTGCAAGAAGAGGTGCATATATTCTTTCAAAAATCTTCGAAAGAAATGTGGCCAGAGATTCCTTCACGTCTCCACCTTTCCTTTAGTTGCCAAGCCCAAAAAGCTTTGGGAGGAAATGTCCAAGGATCTTGTCCTTGAAGGGCTTGGTCCATCCAAATAGCAACAGCTGGAGTATATGTGATTCGAGGCTGTGGTTTTTTAGGTGGTGGAGGTGGGGGTTCCTCAAAATGGCAGCGAGACGACCACTTGCATTTGTGTCCAACATTGGAATGTCCTCCAATTGTTAGAATAGGTTGTTGTTTTTACTGCAGGGTTTCCTATTTTTACCCATAATGATAAAGTTGTTTGACGTTCTTTAATCAACTGGAGTAATCTCTACAGTGATAGGCTGGTCTCTTTATTGCAGTAAAATGAAGCAGTTTAAGGCCCTACTCCAGGGCCATCAGTAATCAATTTAATGATTCTGATAAACCTAACATTGGTGTGAATTTTTCAAATAATATTCAACCAAGATTTTTAGTCAGAATATCAGCAGGATTTTCAGATCCTGGAATGAATTGTAATTCTATCTCTTTCTTTTTTATGAGTTTTTGTATAGAATGATATTTAATATCAATGTGTTTTGAACATTTTTCAGTAACAGGGTTATTTGCAATAAATAGAGATCCCATATTATTGCCATAGATAGGCGCAATTGTTATAGGAAAATGGATTTCATTTAGTATTGATCTAATCCATTTATTTTCTCTAGCACAGTCAGATAAGGCCATGTATTCAGCCTCTGTTGATGATAGTGCCACTGTTTTCTGTTTTCTTGACGTCCAAGATACTACTCCTCCTGATAAAAGAGTAAAGAATCCTGATGTGGAATGTCGATCATTTTTATCTGAAGCCCAATCTGAGTCAGTATAGCTCATTAAGCCAGATTTTAATGATCCGTCATATTTAATGAAGAGATCTGCAGTTTTTGCTAGATATCTAGCCATTCCTATTGCATGTTTTAAATGATCTGATGATGGATTTGCTGAGAATTGAGACATTTTTATCACAGCAAAACATATATCTGGTCTTGTTCCGATCACTAAGTATAGTAATGATCCAATAACTGATTGATATTGTGATCTAATCTTATGATCTAGTGGTTGATCATTTGTCATTGGTTCATATCCAGTTGGAAGCGGAGTGTTCATATGCATAGCATCACTCATTCCTAATCTCTGGATTACTTTATGCAAATAGGGTTTTTGATCGATGGTAATTTTATCTCCTTGTTTCTTTATTTGGAATGATAAAAAGTTTTTTGTTTGACCATCGATGAGATCTCCTAAATCTCTAGATTCCCATCTATTCATAAATTCTTGCTTTTTACGCAATGTTATGATTTTGTTAGATCCTAAGAACATTGAGTCATCAACATAGATTATTGCTATGACAATGTCGGATCCTTGTTTAAAAACAAATACACCCGCATCCGAATGTATTTGTATAAAGCCCATTTTTTCCATTGATTGGTCTAATGACTTCCACCAAGCTAATGAAGCTTGTTTTAATCCATAAAGTGCACAATACAATTTATATACCATGTCTTTTTTATCTTTATTTATAAAACCTGGTGGTTGTTTCATATATATTTCTTCGTCCAGTTTTCCATATAGGAATGCAGCAGTCACATCTAGAAATGATACATATAGTTTTTCTAGTGCTGCAAGTGCAAGTATGAGACGACATGTCTCATATCTTACAACTGGTGAGAATATTTCATTGTAATCAATGCCATCTATTTGGGAAAAACCCTGGGCAACTAGATGAGCTTTTTTACATCCATCGTCTTTTTGGACATAAACCCATCTACAACCTATGGCCTTTCGACCTTCAGGGAGATGTTGTAGATTTATTATTACACCTCTTTTGATGAGCATATCCCATTCTTTCTTTTTGGCATTTTTCCAATCTTTTTGTTCACTGATTGGTAAGCGAAATATTTCGTGATGATGTTCAGGTACAGCTGTGTTTGCTGTTTTGTTGATAGGAATTGCACATAATAACAATTTATTAATCGTGAAATGATTTAATTTTGTTCTTCTATCAATTTTTTCGATTTCAACTGGATCTTTATCTCCATAGACATTATCTGGTCAATTAACTGGTCGTCTATTTCTAGTTGGTCTCGATGGACCTGGAGATGAGGGTCTTGAAGGAGCAAATAAATCTTCTTCAATTTCTCTCTGATCATCTGAATCGTCACTTCCAGAATTACTTCTGGAGTTATCTGAATCATCACTTCCTGAATCGTCATCTGAACTATCAGATCCCTTTTCTTTGGGAGATATACTAGATTCATCAGATGAGTCGCTATCACTCTCTGACTTTGATGAATCTTCTTCATCTGATATATTGTGTTCATTAGATGTTTCATGAGGTATTTCTGGCATGAGATCCTCAAACTCTTCCTCTGGATTGAGGAATGTGGGAATTAAATCAGAGTTTTGACATTTTGGAAATTTTGTTTTGTCAAAAACTCCAGTTGTTCGCATAAAAATGGTATTATTTTCGGGATTCATATATTTATATCCTTTCATTCCATTTTTATATCCCAGAAAGATCATCATCTTAGAACTGGCTTCAAGCTTGTTTTGTCTGCGTTCAGGAGGGATATATACATAAGCTTGGCATCCAAACACTCGCAAATCCGATACATTTGGTTTTTTCTTTTCAATAAGAAAATATGGTGTCTGCCATTTATTGCGAGCTATGGGAGTCCTATTATATAGGTATACTGCATGTTCAAGTGCAAATTCCCACCATGATTGTGGTAAGCATGCGTCGAATCTAAGGGATTGTGACTTTCCCAAATAGTTCGATTCATTCATTCAGCTCTTCCATTTTGTTGTGACGTATATGGAAGTGACTTTTGGATCTCAATACCAAGATCTTTGAGATATTTTTTACTTTTAGTGAATTCACTTCCTCCGTCAAACCGCCATTTCTTTGGCAATATTCCATATTTGTTTTTTATTAATGCAACAAATTGTTTTAGTGAAGATTCCGTATTGGATTTCTTTTTTAATAAACCAATCCATAAATGTCCAGAGAAATCATCAATAAATGTCACAAAATATTTATATTTGTGATATGATATCATTGAGATTTCTTTAAGATCTGAATGTATTAAATCAAAAGGAGACAATGCTCTACTTTGTGATTCTGGAAATGATTTACTTCGCATTTTCCTTTTGCGCATCCTGAACATATTTGTTTCTGTTTTGGAACTAGAATATTTGGGAATCCGTTTAAATGAGTTTTTCCTTTTCGGATTACTTCATCTTGTGGATGTCCCAATTGTTTATGCCATATATGAAAATCAGGTTTCGTGTCACAACATTTATTGATTCATTATGAATTTCGGAATCTAACCAATATATGGTTTGTCCTTTTTCATGTGGTGAGAATCTTATAATTGATGATTTTTAATAAGATCGATATGGTTTTTATTTCCTGAAAGGGAATACCCTTGATTTAGGAAAGTTCCCATGGAGAGTAATCTCGTATCCATATTGGGAATATAAAAGACTGGCCTGATCAATTTTATATCTGTCTTTCCATTAACAGTTATTTTGATCATAACGGCTCCTACGCCTAGTATCTGTAAAGTTTTTCCTTTAGCAGCGGTTTGTACAAACCTTTTATCGATCAATTGTCAATAATATAAGAAGTCATTTTGATTGTGTGTAAAATGCAATGATGCTCCTGAGTCAAGAATCCATGATGACTCATTTTCTTTACATTTCACACAGTTATTGCAATGAGAAAAATAATGTATATTTTCATTATATACATTTACACTACCATGTCACTGTGAAAAGCATTTAGTAGTTTCTCTATTGACAAATGAATGACTTAACTCATCACCAAGGCTTACAGCATCGTCATCAAAGGGATCCATCGGAATGTCATAATCTTTGTCACCACCCTCAAACAACGTTTCTTCCAAAATGTCTTGTGGATTTCCCACAGTTGAGTAATCAAGATCTATCTCAGATCTTTTTTGTTTGTGAGGCGGTTCAAAAGATATTTCATCTTTTGTGACGGTATCAAGTATTTTTAACGTTTCCGTCATGGGTGTGATGCCGATGCGTTCTGCAAGCGATCTGGTTTTATTAGACTTGTCCCATACACCCTTTCGGGTTTGTGACTGACCCGTGAATCGGGCAGCTGGTGGGAGCATGCGGTTTTGTACGTTTTGTGCCGCAATGGAAAGAGCCAGAGATATGATCTCAACGGCGTTATGCTCCTGATCAGACTCAGGAGGAACGTCTGCTTCTTGGGTGCGTTTCTTTCCCTTGCCTCTGAAACCCTTGCGAGGGCAAGGTCTTTGTTCTCTGGATTCGTCAGAACCCTGACACTGATTGTCGTCATCCTTTTTCTGATTATTCCACGTTGCACTTTTTTCTTTCCTTTTTACTCCACTGATTTATTCGCTTTGTCTCTTGAATTATGTTGCTGTCTCATAGCATAGCTCCTTCTGTATTCTCCAATGATAGAATGGAGATCGCCTCGAAGGTGAATTTATCTGTTCCATATAATTGGAACATGGCTGTGGAGATGGCGGTCCATTCTTTAGGAGAGTGGCTGCAAGTATAAGGGCTTGCATAAAGTCAGGATTTCAACTTTGTCCTCTGTGAGCTGCGCGAAGTAAGATCCAAGTCTTTCGATCTCAGGTACAGGATCTTTCCCTGAGAGTTGGAATTTAACCATTTTCTGAAAACGATCAAATATGAGCGCTGGTGTAGTCTTCTTATAGCTAGTAGCCAACGTGTTCCATGCAAAAGTAGTTGATCATCATTAGCTATATGTCTCCTGATGGAATCAGAGACCTTGAGACGTAAGGCGCCTAGACCTGAATCATTGAGTTTTCCATTTGCGAAGTTCTTTTCTGTATTCTGCTGCTATCGCAGCTGTAGCGGAATCAGTGGAGAGATGGTTTGGAAATGATAAATTGATGATAGACCAGGATCCGATGTGAAGAAGGTAGGATTTTCATCCTTTCTGCCCAAACGCAGTAGTCAAATACCGGTGAAAACGTTGATAGAGTCAATGCCAGTAGAGGTCTTGGAGGACGACATAGTATATATAGTCTTATCTATGAAACATATTTTATTAGCGTTTTTGTTTCATAATATGAAAGTTTGAAAAATATGAAATTTTTCATCATCATTGATCATGTCCTTGAGACATGTTTTGTCATTGTTGGCAACAATGACGGGCTTACTGGGGCCCATAACCTGTTGAGCAGCAATCATATGTCTGTCAGACATAGTTTGTCTCAGTGGTCGTCACTGTCATGAACGATGATCTCATATGTCTGTTAGACATAGAGTCATACGTCCGTGATGACAAGAGTATTGTATCACTGTCATAGACAGTGACCAGACACCTCTTCAGGTGTTTTGAGTATTGTATCACTGTCAGAGACAGTGACCAGAGACCTCTCCAGGTCTTTACTCTCATAGAGAGGAGATACTCACATGCTGGTAGGCAAGAAAGAGCAACTGAACATATATTGGATATCTACAGGTCTTATATACACTTTTTAGTGTATATACATATTTGTGTAATGGACTTGTAATCTAATATACATAAATAAAAGAAATAAAAGAAAAAGAAATACCCTCTAAGGGTCAAACCGGTGATAGCCGTGTTGAAGGCTATACTTAGGGGTATTTGGGGTGAAGATCGTTCAACAGTTTCTACATACAATGTTATCCTATCATACAGGTTCTGAAAAGGCAGAAAATTTCACAGGAAGCCTCTGATAGTGATAGTGGGGAGTAAAGTAGTAGGTATAATTTATATGTCCAAACAATTCCTTGTATATATATAAGCACAATGGTTATAGTAATGTATTCACAAACAATGGTAAACAATTATACACATGTATATATCACACTAGGTAATTGCATTCTGTGCATTGATACTGATAGCAGTTAGTAATCAGTAGTAGACAAGCCTGTGACAATATTTACACTTGCTTTTTTGCAGTCAATGAGGAGTGAACAGGGAATCCACAAGGACTCCTTGTCCACTCCTGGTTGAAAGGCTCACTTTATGTCAATTTACCAAGAGTCTACAGGGTGTCCTGAGGAGTCCTGAGGAGTCTGGGAGTCCACAAGGAGTCCACAAGGACATGTGGGGGAGTGTAAAGTGTTGATGTCTAACTACTGGGAGATTTATACAGTCTATCTACATGTATGATGTCAGCAATATTAGTAGCACTGACTGATCATTTTTATTGCACTTGGTAATGCACAGTCATGGCTGTGTCAATAGCCATGTGAAGCACAGCTTTGCACAGTCATGCACATGGTGCACTATTGTCTGAGGTCAACACATGTTGAACTCTATAATATCTGTCAAACTCCATAATAATGTCCACAAGTATAAACATTGATTAGATGGCAGATTAGATAAGATAGGACTAATCTGAGATTCGATCAGATAGATCCAAGATGATTCCTGTGTCACTCTTTTATCACAGGTTAGCTACTTTATCGCATGCCCACCACTCTCCTGTATTGTATATAAACTCTGCAATTCATAAACTGGACCTCCAGTCTAGTTTTAATGGTCAAATTGTTCAACAGAACTGCCAGCTCATCTTTGCACACTCTCACTCTCCATCTTTCACTTGTGTAGTAGCTTGACTGTTCCATTGAGAAGGTCTTGCTCTAATCAAGGTAACATTTGCTAACTACAAGCAATAAACATCATATATACAAATCAATTGTGACAGGTATTCTTGAGATGCAAATCCTGAGTGGTACAAGACAGTAAACAAACAGGGTAGACATAACAAAGATGACAATGACAGTGTGGCATCTAAATGTACCACAAAGGTTAGCAAAGGAACAGGGATTAAATTGGGTGCATACTGTTAACTGTTAGTCTGATTATACAAATATGAAAACAAGTCTGCATCATCAGATGGCATAGACTGAGCAGTAATCTGAGCTTTGAGTCTCTTCAAATAATCCTGTTTCATGAACTGGTCAAGAGCATTTTTCAGGGCCATAAAAACATATTCTCTTTCCCAAAATGCTTGCTTAGCAATGATTATAGATGCTTTGAATTGTCAACATGAATCAGTTTCATAAATGAACAAATTGTTTACCAACTATGGCTTGACAATGTGATGGCTGATGAGACTAAAGTCAATATATAGTTATTGGAGAAAACATAAATTCTAACTGTCTGGAATGCAGTTCTTTCATTTGTTTCTACCCCACATGCAATGATCACAGAGAGCTAATGATAGGTATCATGAGTGTGATGAAAGTGATGAAAGTGAACAAGCATACAAACTGAGGGTAGATTAATGTACTTGGAAAGAAGATGAGTAATATCCCTCACTTTCTGTTGGTTATGGTATCATTGTTAGGAGCACCCTTGGCATAAAATGGGAACTGTCAATCACATCCTGTTGGTCATGGGATCAGATGTCAGAAGAGTCCCTGGCAAAAAATGGGTACTGTCACTCACTTCCTGTTGGTCATGGGATCAGATGTCAGAAGAGTCCCTGGCATAAAATGGCACTGTCATTCACCTGTTGGTCATGGAATCAGATGTCAGGAGAGTCCCAGGCATAAAATGAGCACTGTCACTCACTTCCTGTTGGTCATGGGATCAGATGTCAGGAGAGTCCCTGGCATAAAATGAGCACTGTCACTCACTTCCTGTTGGTCATGGATCAGATGTCAGAAGAGTCCCTGGCATAAAATGGCACTGTCACTCACCAACTGTTGGTCATGGAATCAGATGTCAGAGAGTCCCTGGCATAAAATGGGCACTGTCACTGACATCCTGTTGGTCATGGGATCAGATGTCAGAGAGTCCCTGGCATAACATGGACACTGTCACTCACCTCTGTTGGTCATGGATCAGATGTCAGGAGGAGTCCCTGGCATAACATGGGCACTGTCACTCACCAACTGTTGGTCATGGGATCAGATGTCAGGAGAGTCCCAGGCATAACATGGGCACTGTCACTCACTCTCATGATCAGATGTTAGGAGAGTCCCAGGCATAACATGGCACTGTCACTCACAAACTGTTGGTCAGTCAGGAGAGTCCCAGGCATAACATGGGCACTGTCACTCACAAACTGTTGGTCATGGGATCAGATGTCAGGAGAGTCCCAGGCATAACATGGGCACTGTCACTCACAAACTGTTGGTCATGGGATCAGATGTCAGGAGAGTCCCAGGCATAACATGGGCACTGTCACTCACAAACTGTTGGTCATGGGATCAGATGTCAGGAGAGTCCCAGGCATAACATGGGCACTGTCACTCACTCTGTTCTGGGATCAGATGTCAGGAGAGTCCCAGGCATAACATGGGCACTGTCACTCACTTGCTGTTGGTCATGGGATCATATGTCAGGAGACTCCCTGGCATAAAATGGGCACTGTCACTCACTCTCTGATCAGATGTCAGGAGAGTCCTGGCATAAAATGGGCACTGTCACTCACAAACTGTTGGTCATGGGATCAGATGTCAGAGAGTCCCTGGCATAAAATGGGCACTGTCACTCACTCTCTGTTGGTGAATCAGATGTCAGGAGATTCCTGGCATAAAATGGGCACTGTCACTCACCAACTGTTGGTCATGGGATCAGATGTCAGGAGAGTCCAGGATAGATGGGCACTGTCACTCACTTGCTGTTGGTCATGGATCAGATGTCAGGAGAGTCCCAGGCAAAATGGGCACTGTCACTCACATCCTGTTGGTCATGGAATCAGATGTCAGGAGAGTCCCTGGCATAAATGGGCACTGTCACTCACTTCCTGTTGGTCATGGATCAGATGTCAGGAGATCCCTGGCATAAATGGGCACTGTCACTCACTTCCTGTTGGTCACGGGATCAGATGTCAGGAAAGTCCCTGGCATACATGGCACTGTCACTCACTTCCTGTTGGTCATGGGATCAGATGTCAGGAGAGTCCCTGGCATAACATGGGCACTGTCACTCACTTCCTGTTGGTCATGGGATCAGATGTCAGGAGAGTCCATGGGCACTGTCACTCACTGTTCTCATGGATCAGATGTCAGGAGAGTCCCTGGCATAACATGGGCACTGTCACTCACAACTCTATGATCAGATGTCAGGAGAGTCCCTGGCATAAAATGGGTACTGTCACTCACTCTCTGATCAGATGTCAGGAGAGTCCCTGGCATAACATGGGCACTGTCACTCACTTCCTGTTGGTCATGGGATCAGATGTCAGGAGAGTCCCTGGCATAACATGGGCACTGTCACTCACAAACTGTTGGTCATGGGGTCAGATGTCAGGAGAGTCCCTCCCATAAAACAGGCACTGTCACTCACCTCCTGTTGGTCATGGGATCAGATGTTAGGAGAGCCCCTGCAACAATCAACACTGTCACCCACTCTCTTTTGGTCACAATTTGATGAGATTGATTGTTAAGCACTGTCCATGACACTCACAGACTGTTGGGTCAAGGATATTGATTGGTTCTCCTTTGCAGACAAATATGCAGTATAACTTACTTCCTACAAATTCTTGCATCAGCCAATGGAATGGCTAAGTGTAGTGCCACTCACTTGCTGTTCCATCAATCAGACTGCATATAAAAGTGGATTTCAGCATAATTTACCCACTAATGTCATATTGTCAAGCTTGAATGGCAAAAGGTACACAACCACTCACATTTTTCAAATTCTATTCCAACACAACAAGACAGTATGCCTTGTAAATTTCACCATCTGCTATGTGGAATACTCACATTCTATACACAATGCATGAGATACAAGACATGAAAATATGTAGACAAACTCACATCTGGTTTTCCCTTTCCAAATGTGTTGACATTGTTAATTCAGTGTGAAAATGGCATACCATCCAGGGCTGATTGTACTATAGTCTTCCTAACAGAAATAGAATGCTCTTTACTTACCCAAAAATATGGGAAGTAGCAGAATACAATTCCAGGAATTGCTCTCCATACAAGTTCCCTGCTCAAAACATGTCTATAATGCATCACATTATGTGCTGGTCATAATTGTGGATAATCTCACTGAAGAGCATTTTTAACACAGAGATCCAAGTTGTTTGCCTGGGTTGAGACAAAGAGATGATGCAAACTGGCATTGTCAATTGTTTGAGCTGTTTTCTCTGTCAGATCTGCACAATCTTTTCCTGCCTTGTGCATCTCTGGCAACAGTCATTTGTAACAAAGTCAAATAGATGATATTACTCACCTTCCAACTTCACAAATGTCTTTGGAGGGTGATCTGTATTCATTACTCTTGGCAGGTAAATTTCCTGAAAAGTTTTTTCAGCATTTTCTCTGGCTCTTTCCCACATAACCTCTTCATCTTTCATGTCAGCAAGTTTACCCATTCTTGTATGATTTGGCCATCAAACTTGGTGAAGACCAGCACCAAAGGAACTGTATTTCTATCAATAAACTGTGGAAGGAATGATTGCTGACTTTCCTCCAGTCCCCTTGTTGAAGAACTGAAGCTCTGCATGTGCCAGGGGGCGAGGACTATCCATCGGTATACAGTACCTATGGCAGCAGACATCAGATGAAGCATGAAAAATGTTAAAGAAAATACAAATGCACCAAATTGCATGCAATTGATCTTTGAGATCAGTTGCCATAGATTTCTTCTCAATAAATTTCCAAACATCCTCCATCTCTTCCTTAGAACCAGCCTCAAAGCCCCGTGAGTCATGGAAGATGAAGTTGCTGCCAGGATATGTAATCTGGTGCTCAATCTCATGTATACCCCGCTGAAAGGTGGTTCTGAAGTCAATGGAAGTCAAAGTACATAAGGCAGCCCACCTCTATTGTTGGTTTTAAGTGAGTACCAGAGTCCTTTCTCTGAAAGAATTGCTTCAATTGTGCCAACCCCTTGTGCTTAAGTAGAGCTCCATCCTGATCATATATAATGGGTTTTGTCCCCTGTGCCACACCACAAACTTTCTCAAGAAGTTGTTTTTGCCTGCATTAGCTCTTCCAATGACAAGGATGCGGAAGTGAGGACATGCATATCGGCTCTTGAGTATATTCATCATTTCTGAGTCTTCGACTATTGTAATTACAAGCTTCAGGGGCCCGCCTATGGCGCGTCCTCGTGTGTTGCTCGAACTGCGCCGTCGTCTCGCCCTTCAGCTTGCTGGGGGCGCGCCCCCAGACCCCCGCAAATCCCACTTCTGGGTTTTATGCTTTATCCCACTTTAGATTTGTATGCTTTATCCTAAATCAGAGTACCCAGGTGGCATGTGAAAGCGCCAGGCGTGTGAAAGCGCCAGGCGTGTGAAAGCGCCAGGCGTGGTGAAAGCGCCAGGCGTGTGAAAGCGCCAGGCGTGTGAAAGCGCCAGGCGTGTGAAAGCGCCAGGCGTGTGAAAGCGCCAGGCAGGCGTGTGAAAGCGCCAGGCGTGTGAAAGCGCCAGGCGTGTGAAAGCGCCAGGCGTGTGAAAGCGCCAGGCATGTGAAAGCGCCATGTCATGTGGTGTCACATGATGTGGAAGTGCCATGTGAAATGCCATGCCATGTGATGCACCATGCATGTGGCCTGTGAAGTGCCATGTCATATGGCTTGTAAAGCACCATGTCACAGGGCATGTGAAGTGCCATGTCACAGGGTGTGTGAAACACCATGTCACATTGAAGCACCATGTCATGTGGCATGTGAGGTGCCATGTGACATCCCATGTGGTGGACTGTGTGAACAGCCATGTGATGGACGATGTGAATTGGTGGTGAGTCACTCCTGTGACTGGGGGTGACTTCTAGGCACCCTGTGACTGTGAGTCACTCCTGGGTAGTCACCATCTGATGGGGTGTGACATTGTGACTGAGGTGTGGCTTGTGGGAACCCTTTGACTGGGATGTGACATTGTGACTGAGGTGTGGTTGATGGGCACCATGTGATAGGGGTGTGACATATGTTGTGGTGTGTGAAAAACCATATCACATGGCATGTGAAGCACAGTGCCATGTGAAATGCCATGTCAGGTAGTGTGTGAATGCTATGTCACATGGGGTGTGAAGTGCCATGTCACGTGGTGTGTGAAGTGCCATGTCACGTGGCGTGTGAAGCACCATGTCATGTCACACAGTGTGTGAAAGGCCATGTCACAATGTGGTGGACCATGTGAACAGCCATGTCACTGGGCATGTGAAGTGCCATGTGATGGTAGTGTGTGAAGTGCCATGTCACAGGGCGTGTGAAGTGCCATGTCACGTGGCATTTGAAGTGCCATGTCACATGGCGTGTGAAGTGCCATGTCACGTGGCATGTGAACAGCCATGTCATGTGGCATATGAAGCACCATGTCACAGGGCGTGTGAAGTGCCATGTCACATGGTGTGTGAAATGCCATGTCATGTTGGCGTGTGAAGTGCCACATCACATGAAGCACCATGTCACACAAAGTGCATGTCACGTGGTGTGTGAAGTGCCATGTCACATGAAGCACCATGTCACATAGCATGTGAAGTGTCATGTGTCACATGATGTGTGAAGTGTCATGTCATGTGAAGTGTCATGTCATGTGAAGTGTCATGTCACATGAAGCACCATGTCACATAGCATGTGAAGTGTCATGTGTCACATGATGTGTGAAGCACCATGTCACATAGCGTGTGAAGCACCATGTTACATAGTGTGTGAAGTGCCATGTCACATGAAGCACCATGTCACAGGGTGTGTGAAGCACCATGTGACAGGGCATGTGAAGTGCCATGTGACAGGGCGTGTGAAGTGCCATGTCACATGAAGCACCATGTCACATATCATGTGAAGTGTCATGTGTCACGTGGTGTGTGAAGCACCATGTCATATAGTGTGTGAAGTGCCATGTCATGTGAAGTGCCATGTGAAATGCCATGTGGTGGACCGTGTGAACAGCCATGTCAGGTGGCATGTGAAATGCCATGTAATGGGCCATGTGAATTCCCAGTGGTGGTGCACTCCCTGTGACTGGGGTGTGATAGTGTGACTTGTGAGAACCTTGTGACTGAGATGTGCCTTGTGAGTGCCTGTGACTGAGGTGTGACATGTGGGCCATGTGTGAGGCCCTCCTGAGACAGAGTGACTGGGTGTGACTTGTGAGAATTGTGTGACTGATGAGTGCCATGTGACTGGGGTGTGACTGAGGCGTGACTTGTGAGCACATGTGACAGAGCAATGTAAGAAGGGAACAAAGGTTGCTTACAAATGCTTACAAATGCTTAGTAATTATTAGTCAGGCTTTGTCAGCTTACCAAGCATTTGGTAAGAATTTGTCAGCGCTTTGTCAGCGGTACCTTTCACACGCTTTGTCCCTTCTATATAGACAAGCTTCAGGGGCCTGCCTATGGCGCGTCCTCGCGCGTTGCTCGACTGCACCGTCGTCTCGCCCCTTCAGCTTGCTGGGGGCGCGCCCCAGACCCCGCAAATCCCACTTCTGGGTGACATGCTTTATCCCACTTTAGATTTGTATGCCTTATCCTAAATCAGAGTTACCAGGTGGTGTGGAAAGCCCAGGCGTGTGAACATGTGGTGTCACATGGTTGTGAAAGCGCCGGTCACATGACGTGTGAAGTGCCATGTCATGTGGTGTCACATGGTGTGTGAAAGTGCCATGTCACATGATGTGTGATGCACCATGTCACATGGTGTGTGAAGTGCCATGTGAACGTGCCATGTCATGTGAAGCACCATGTCACATGGTGTGTGAAGTGCCATGTGAAAGTGCCATGTCATGTGAAGCACCATGTCATGTGGTGTGTGAAGTGCCATGTCACATGCCATGTGATGCACCATGTCACAGGGCATGTGAAGCACCATGTCACGGGGTGTGTGAAATACCATGTCACATTGAAGCACCATGTCATGTGGCATGTGAGGTGCCATGTGAAATCCCATGTGGTGGACTGTGTGAACAGCCATGTGATGGACCATGTGAATTCCAAGTGGTGGTGAGTCACTCCCTGTGACTGGGGTGTGACTTCTAGGCACTCCCTGGGTGGTCACCATCTGATGGGGTGTGACATGGTGACTGAGGTGTGGCTTGTGGGAACCCTTTGACTGGGATGTGACATTGTGACTGAGGTGTGGTTGATGGGCACCATGTGATAGGGTGTGACATATTGTGTGAAGTGCCATGTCACGTGGTGTGTGAACAGCCATGTCCAGGTGTGTGAAGTGCTATGTCACATGGTGCTTCATGGTGGTGAGTCATGTGATGTGCCATGTGATGTGCATGTCACATGGTGTGTGATTTCCAAGTGGCGATGAGTCATGTGATGTGGCATGTGAAGTGCCATGTCATGTGGCATGTGAAGTGCCATGTCACATGGTGTGTGAATTCCAAGTGGTGGTGAGTCATGTGATGTGGCGTGTGAAGTGCCATGTCACAGTCACATGGTGTGAAATTCCAAGTGGTGGTGAGTCATGTGATGTGGCATGTGAAGTGCCATGTGAAATGCCATGTGGTTGACCATGGCATGTGATGTAATGGGCCATGTGAATTCCAGTGGTGGTGCACTCCCTGTGACTGGGGTGTGATAGTGTGACTTGTGAGAACCTTGTGACTGAGATGTGCCTTGTGAGTGCCCTGTGACTGAGGTATGACATGTGGCCATGTGTGAGTCATGTGTGAGTCACTCCCTGAGACAGTGTGACTGGGGTGTGACTTGTGAGAATGGTGTGACTGATGAGTCCCATGTGATGAGGTGGGCCATGTGTGAGTCATGTGTGAGTCACTCCCTGAGACAGTGGGGTGTGACTTGTGAGAATTGTGTGACTGATGAGTCCCATGTGATGAGGTGTGACATGTGGGCATGTGTGAGTCACTCCTGAGACAGTGTGACTGGGTGTGACTTGTGAGAATTGTGTGACTGATGAGTGCCATGTGACTGGGGTGTGACTGAGGCGTGACTTGTGAGCACATGTGACAGAGCAATGTAAGAAGGGCACAAGGTTGCTTACAAAATGCTGACAAATGCTGACATAAATTATTAGTCAGGCTGACAAATGCTGACCAATCTTAATGTCAGCATTAGCTCAGCATTAGCTCAGCATTAGGTCAGCATTATATCAGCATTAGCTCAGCATTATATCAGCATTAGCTCAGCATTAGCTCAGCATTATGTCAGCATTACCACACGATTTGTCAGCGCTTACTCATCCGTGCCTTTCACACGCGTTGTTCCCTTCTATATAGACAAGCTTCAGGGCCCCGCCTATGGCGCGTCCTCGCGTTGCTCGAACTGCACCGTCGTCTCGCCCCTTCAGCTTGCTGGGGGCGCCCCCAGACCCCCGCAAATCCCACTTCAGAGTTGCATGCTCTATCCCACTTCAGAGTTGTATGCTCTATCCCATTTCAGACTTGCATGCTTTATCCCAGCTCAGAGTTTTATGCTTTATCCCATGTCAGACTTGCATGCTTTATCCCAGCTCAGAGTTGTATGTTTTGTACCAGACCAGGGTGAGGAGCTCCTTGGAGCTCCTCCCCCTGGTCCTCCAATTCCAAAGTTTCATGCTTTATCCCAGTTCAAAGTTGTATGTTGTGTACCAGACCAGGGTGAGGAGCTCCTTCGGAGCTCCTCCCCCTGGTCCTCCAATTCCAAGTTTCATGCTTTATCCCAGTTCAAAGTTGTATGTTGTGTACCAGACCAGGGTGAGGAGCTCCTTCGGAGCTCCTCCCCCTGGTCCTCCAATTCCAAAGTTTCATGCTTTATCCCAGTTCAAAGTTGTATGTTGTGTACCAGACCAGGGAGAGGAGCTCCTTCGGAGCTCCTCCCCCTGGTCCTCCAATTCCAGAGTTTCATGCTTTATCCCAGTTCACAGTTGTATGTTGTGTACCAGACCAGGGAGAGGAGCTCCTTCGGAGCTCCTCCCCTGGTCCTCCAATTCCAAAGTTTCATTCATGCTTTATCCCAGTTCACAGTTGTATGCTGACTTTCAATCCACAACTTTGTTTCATCTCTTTCTTATTCAAACTTGCTATCTATTACTATATACTATATACTATATCTAATTACAAATTTAATCCCTGTAAAACCTCATTATACACTATGTTAGGTACTTTTTTGCTTTCATTTCCCTCTGGCAACAATACTTTTATCCTCCCTCCAGAAGTGCATCTTGACAATGCAACATACATCTGCCCATGTGAAAACACTTCTGTTTGCAGGTTTAATCCCACATACTTCACTGATTGCCCTTGAGACTTGTTGATAGTCATTGCAAATGCCAACCTTATAGGGAATTGTCTTCTTTTCATAGGTATGGGCAGATTCTCTGCTGAAGGCTGAAGTGTGATCCTTGGAATCAATGCTATCTTCCCAGAAAACCTTTCATCCCCAGAAATGATCTCACATTTCACAACTCTGTCTCTGATCCCTCTGACAATCATCCTGGTCCCATTGCACAGTCCTCTGGATGCATCAAGATTCCTCAGAAGCATCACTGGACATCCTATCTTCAATGACAGTTTGGACAATGGCAATCCACTTGCATTCAGGGAATTCAAATATTCCACAGGATATGGCTGATATTCATCCTGAGCCTGGTTCTCCATGTCAACAGAATCTGCACTGTTGAGCACTTTCTCCATCCCTGGCATCATATCCAGAATCATTTTGTTGATCTCATCCACATCATCATTTTTGCAACACAAAATGGTCCTGTCCAAATAATATTGATTTGGTTTGTTGCCTAGGTGGATATCAGGATAGGCATATCCTATCAGAGTGTCCATGCTATTTGGATTGCAGCACATGTTCTCTGGAATTTGTACTTTGCCAGCATCATCCAAGTTGGTGCCTGCACCAATCTCCAACAGCCAAGCTGCATGAGCTTCACTTTCTGGACTCCTGTCCAACCGCATATTATGAGTTAAATACATTACTTCCACATATCTCCAAAGGTTGCTCCTGGCAAGGCATGCACCCACAATCTCTTGACGCAATGCTTTGGGTACCACAGGCAAAGTTTGACGAAAGTCACCTCCAAATATCACTGTGATTCCAGCAAATGGTATCTCTCTTCTGTTCAGAAGGTCCCTCAGAAGCCGATCCACAGAGGCAACAGCACTCTTGTGTTGCATAGGCACTTCATCCCATATAATAATCTTGGTGTGCTCAAACACCTGATCCATGTTCAACCTCATGTTGAAATCCAACTGTAGTAGATGTTGCTTACCTGATGCATGTAGGAATTTCTTTTGACTCCTGCTACAGATGTCTCTGTAATGGGAATGGGAATCTTGAAGGTGGAATGAGCTGTTCTTCCACCTTGCAGCAAGAGAGAAGCAATCCCAGAAGAGGCCACACACAGGGCTACTTGATTCTGAGATCTGACTGCAGCAGCAATGGTGTTGCACACAAAAGTTTTACCACACCCTCCAGCACTGTGAACAAACAAAAGCTTGCCTCTGTTGTTGTTGACAGAGTCCATGACAGCATTATAAGCATTCCTCTGCTCTTCATTGAACCTGCCTACATTCAGAGTCACCAATTCACCTTGTTGCACTGGATTATAGTCCAAATACTGAGCCAACATGAAATTCCCCAGCATGACCTCCCAGCTTTGACCCTCCATGGGTCCTTGAGGCAATGGCATAGGTGGAAAGTCACCCAGAGTTTTCCAGACCTCATGACAATCTTGTTGAGAAGATGTAGGCCATAGTCATAGATCTTGTCATCCTCAAACTGATGGCCTTGGAATTGAGGTAGCCTCTCAAGTTTTCTTCTCAAGTCATCACATATGTGTTGCTTGTATTGTCCCACAGAGTTTCAGGAGATAATGGAAAACAACTCAGCAGAATCACTGCAAATAGTGATCTCAAAGCAGACCCAGTCTGCATTCTAGATGCCTCTCTAAGGCATTGATCCCACTCCTGTCATCTTCAAGCAATCCTCTGGCAAGACAGGCACCCTTGTATGTGGGATGAACAATCCCATTAAACTTCTTCAAGTCATCAAAGGACTGTGCCCCAGCAACCACAGTCAGAAGCATTCTCAGGTAAAACCTTTCTCCCTGAGATGGAGAGGCAAAGTACATCCTGCCAATGGCAGGAGCATTCCTAGTCCTGAGCTTCCATTCATGAGTCTTCTTGACATACCAATACTTCTTGGGAAAGTCTTGGTACAGCACTGTTCTTGCTTGTGGATCTGCTCTATTCTTCTGGAACCAAGCAGTCAAAGGTGTGTGCTTTTCTCCACCACTTGCAACAACCTCATCCAGTCTGTCATCTGCATTGAAATATATCAATTGCTGATCCTTCTCATGGACAGCCAATCTCATCACAGATGGAAACTCCTTATGCATGTTGAATTCAAACATGTGCCAACAGGACTCTGCAGCAGAGATGTATCTTGAATCCAGATACTCCTTTATCTCATTCCTGTTCTGACCTTCACCAATCTCCAGAGTGGTTCTGTCATGTCCCTTGTAAATATACTTGTGGATGTATTTGACTGCTTGCACAGAAGCACAAACTTCCACATTGATATGACAATTGTACTTTGCAGACAAATAGGGATTGTAGGGAACAACATCCCTGTTGTCATACCTGTTGCCATGCTTCTCAAAGAATGCCCCATTGTCAGGCCTAGCATACTTGGGATATCCATCTTCACCAAAATGGGTGGTAGACGAAATTCCTTGGGGAACCCCTTTGAACATCTCCCATTAATCATGCACTTGGCATTAGGCTTCTCAGCTCCACATGGACCATGAACCATGTTCTTGGTAATGACTTCATACAGAACAGGTTGAGTCAGTTGATCAGGTATTTGGGCACAGACAATGGTGTCCACATCAGTAGCATTTCTTATCTTGTCATTGGCACTGAGAAAGACCAATAGGTGCATGTGAGGAAGGCCCCTCTTCTGGAATTCAATGGTGTAAACCATTGCTACTGCTTTGCCAAAAGCCCTTTTTGTATCTCATTGTAAAGGGCTGCTCTTTTCCCCTCAAAGACCCTGGACATAATGTCAGGTCTATCTGTAGCAGTCTGAGGGCTGCCATGGGGCCCTTCTTCATTGAAAAGTGCTTCTTTGACTTCTGGCCAATTGGGATTAGCTGTCATGGTAATGAAAAGATCAGGCTTTTGGAACTCTCTGCAAATGGCCATGGAATCTTGAAACAGTTGAAGCATGTGCCTTTCACTTCCAATGTGTGTTGAGGGCAATATTACCCTTTGACCCATATTTTCCATGGTAGTGTTTCCATCTCCATCACCTGCAGCTGCATCTCTCAGCCCCTGATATACATCAGCTCTCAGCTCTCTTTGATGAGTCCTTGCCCAGTTCAAACTACTTTGTTCAGTGGAAGCCCATGCATCCACAATATACTGCTGGAAGAGCCTTCCAGCTCTGAAAAGTGGAGTCTGGTCTCCTGGTCTGACATGGAGCCTGTATGCATAATAGCACCTCTGGCTGACTTTGGGACCTCTACTCCTTCTATCTTGTCTGGCCTGAGTAGGAATGTTGATGTGCCAGCCATCTTCACCATGTGGAAATAACAAAACATAATGCAATGGTGAATAGCCTGGATTCAAATGGCTAATGCGCCTCAAACCACCACCTTGAAGGCGTAAAACAATGTCTCTGTGCTCAGAGACCTCTTCAGAACCATCCCCTGGAATAACTGCAGCTATTTCATCAGCAGCTGGCAGATTGTATCTCCTTCTATCCTGAGTCCTCTCCATGCGCAACAGCACTTGAATATTGCGTCTCTCATTGGCAGGTGTTTCAGCCATAATTTGATGAGCTGATTTGTACAGAGCAATATAGGGATGTGTTTGAAGGATCATTGCCTGCAGCTCAGCCATGATGACAACATTCAAATGAGGATTATTTGCCATCCTCATATTGACTTGCATCTCAGCATTGTCATGAATGTAGATTTGAGCATAGCGCTCTGGCTGGTTTCCCTCTGGAAGTAAGGCACCTGAATGGTGATGCAATTCACCCTGAATGCGAAATGAGTATGGCCCAGGAGCATTGGTGACAGCATGATCAATTTTAACACCAAGAGAAGTAAATGCAAAAGCAGCATTGTAATTTCTAATGTCTTTCCTGAATGCTTTTGAATGAGGTGAAATCCCACACAGCATGTCTCTAAGAACTCTTGGAGCCTCTCTCAGTGGAGGCAACTGAATTTGCCCTTGCAAACAGCACATGCCAAACTTGATATTTCTGGCTGTTGAAGATGATAGCTTTTCAAAGTCCCAATGTAGGGCATTACAGTGAGGACAGACAATATTCATGGCACCCAGACCATGGATTTCATTTGGCTGAAGGTCAACATAGGGTCTTCTACCTCTAGGAAGATCCTGGGATCTCTTTGAGGAGCATCAGGAATGTCAATATCTTGCTGGTTTTGACCCTCTTGGTCTCTCCCAACATCCTCCTCATCTCTCCCATTCTCTGTATAATCTCTAGGTACTTGTTGTTCTTGCTCATTGACAGGCAAATCCAATGCCTGATTCACAGCTTCATCCAATCTTTCCCACTCCTCAGGATCCAAGTCTTCAAAGTCAAAATCATCATTTGGATCAGGATCCAGCTCTCTGTCATGCTCTTGTCTCCATTGATTCTGAATGAGGTTTCTTCTTTGAGCATTATCAGCATCAGCAACCTCATCAAAGTATTCCAAACCCAGAGCATCACGAAATAGCTCCTCCTGCTCCAGTTGTCTTTGGGCTTCCAAAGCTATTTGCCTTTCAACCTCTACTTGTCTATGCAGCTCAGCCAGTTGTCTCTGTATTTGCTGTTCAGCTGCCAGATCTCTTTGTCTCTGCTCCTCAAAGAACTGGACCTGGGCAAGTTGTCTTTGCTGTTCAACTGCTGACTCCCTTTGTCTTTGCTCCTCAAGCATCTGAGCATGGGAAACTTGTCTTTGCTGTTCAGCTACCAGATCCCTTTGTCTCTCCTCCTCAAGCATCTGAGCATGGAAAAGTTGCCTTTTCTGTTCAGCATCCTGGTCTCTTTGCCTCTGTTCATCCAGCATTTGAGCATGTCTAAGTTGCCTCTGCTGTTCACCTTCCAAATCTCTTTGTCTCTGCTCATCTAGCATCTGAGCATGTGCAAGTTGCCTTTGCTGCTCAGCTTCCTGGTTTCTTTGTCCATGCTCTTCCAGCATTTGAGCCTGCCCAAGCTGTGTTTCTTGCTGAATGCGCTGTCTCTGCCATTCCTCATCATGCATCATGGCATCCTGTTCATATCTATGTTCCCTCTCCCTTTGCTCCTGTAGCTGTTGCAAAAGCATTGCCTGTCTCTGTCTAGCTTGTGCAACTTCCAAGGCTTGGACTCTGAGCCTCTCATGCACCTGAGCAATCAAAGCAGCTTGCCTATGATTTTCCACTTGCTCTCTGTGTGCAATATGTCCTCTGTGGACATTATTTAAATTGACATTATTAGTCTGTGGTCCAGATAAAATGGCTCTTGGTACAGATGCCTGTCTGGGTCTGCCTCTGCCTCTTCTAGCTGGCTGAGCAGGTGGCAAGTTAGTAGCCATATCTCTCCATCCAACTATGGGTCTACTTTCAGCTGCTCCAGGAGTAGAAACAGCAGTTCCAGGAACCATTGGCATGGGAAATAGCCTAGGAGCATTTAGATAGCCAGGGATCTGCACTTCTGGAATGATAGGCAAAGGAAATAGCCTAGGTGCATCAATATGCTCAGGTATCTGCACTTGAGGAATCTGAGCAGCAAAATCCACTCCAAAATTGGGCTGCTCAATGCCCTGAGGTAAAACAGGTTGTCTGAGAAGCCTAGCCTGGCTTCTACGATCATCTGGATCAGTCATCTGCAGTCTAAGCATCCTAGATGCCTCTCTAGTATTTTGACGCTCATTTTCAGGAGTTGTAGGCCTAGACCTATCCAACACATGATGATAAAAAGGAGCAGGGTTGATGAAAGCTCTTACATATTATAGAATAAGTGACTGGAGGGGGAAAATGGATTTGTCAATGGTTTGGATTCATTTTCATAATAATCACTCACTTGTTTGGTCAGGTAACAAATTTTGACTTCAAGAGTAATGTTAAGTAAGTGACTGGAGGGGAAAACATAAATTTATCAATGATTTGCATGTATTTTCATAATAATCACTCACTTTCTCAGTCAGGAAGCCAAATTGGGTTCAAGAATAATGTCAAAACTGAGTACAATCAACCCAGTATGCTTACTAAAGCCTTATCAGTTCCATCTATTGTGAAGAAAGCAAATTGGCCATACATAGATCCAAAATATGCAATTACTGTGCCAAAAAAAGTGAATAAGGGTTACCCAATGCATCTTGAAATTCACTCACATTTCTCTGAATTTATCCTGATTTTCCCTGATTTTTAAACACCTTGAATAGCAAGCTAAGGCCTTATCAGCACAATCATAAGCCTTATAGTACAGATTGTCATACATGGACTAAAGCACTGTGTCAAAAGTATTAGATGACATCCTAAAGACATTTACATATTTCCCTACATTTTTCTGAATTTTATTTGAATTTTAGACTGTGTGTGTGTGTGAGGGAAGGAAGAAAGAAGGGAACAAAGGGCAAGCTGCGCTTTTTGCTTACAAATTGCTTACAAATGCTGACATAAATTATTAGTCAGGCTGACCAATCTTATGTCAGCCTTAGGTCAGCATTATATCAGCATTAGCTCAGCATTAGCTCAGCATTATGTCAGCATTACCACACGATTTGTCAGCGCTTTGTCAGCGGTACCTTTCCCACCCGTTGTTCCCTTCTTTATAGATGTCAGAATTCCAGAGGTAAGATCCTAACATTCAAACTCACCCATTGCATGTGCATCCTGAGGAAGTGCAGTGTCAGACATGACTGAGTTGATTGTAGAATGGTACGCAAAACAGTATCTGGCTGGGAGCAAGTTGAGAAGGAGAATATGACACTGCAGATGTTACTCGTAATCACAGAAAGTCAACTGTCAAACAGTGCGATGGCGAGCTTCTGGTGTCGGAACGATGCGCGAAGAAACAAGCGTCTAGGACTAGAGGGGTGTGACAATTATGGCAAAAGCTGTGCCGCAAAAATGTTCTGATACTTGGGTGGTACTTGAGCGTCGAATTACGCAGGTCGGATGATGGCGAAGAGGCAAGGCTGTGCAGGTCACTGTGTCACACCAAACTTGTCACGGAACTTCGGAGTCACGCTGTCCTCTGAGATGATCACTGTCGACCTTTGCGACCTCAAGAAAACAATCAAGCTTCGACCCTGCCAGCAAGAAAATCCGTACCAAGTCTTTCGAGTTTCATTTCAACGTCATCCTCTTCTGTGGGCTGACTGATAATAGCTCAGATTGCGTGGATGCAAAATCGAGTGGTGACATTTGCGTCTTTTGAAAAAGGAACCCCCCGACGCCGTGTAGCAGGGAGAAGAAAGAATGTATCATGCTTCTGGCATTTGGCATCTGCTACCATCCGTTCACTCAATTCTTACTATGCCAAGGACCGTCCCAATCTGTTGGTCGTAGCGTAGGCATGACTCGAGGGTTGGGTTCCCCTTTTTGCTCTCACTTCCCTCCGTTTGCCCCAGAGCCACTAATTTCTTGACGGTCCTGCATTGCCGTCCTTCAGCGTTGCGAGCAGGTTTCTCATTCGTTGTTGTCTGGATATGTGTTTTGTGCAAGTGGATGTACCAGTGTGTATTGTTACATAAAGCTCATGGCGTGACAAATGACCAAAAAATGAGATTACTCGTAGTTACACTATGTGCACGTATAAAGGCTTTGTGTAAGAAACTGTCAAGGTCCTCATAATGTATGAAGATCTCGGGACAAATAAAGTTGAGAAGAGCGAAAAGCTCCTTCAAATTGTTTTGGAGAGATGTGCCGGTGATCAACATGCGGCCTGGGGAAGTGAATGACCGAACGATTTGCGAGAGAATTGAATCTACGTTCTTGATGGGATGTGCTTAGTCTATGATGATGTATCCAAATGAAAATTTCTTGAGGGCAGACCTTTTCAATGAGACAAATCTCGTACGAGGTGATGCAAACTTCGAATTCTTGGAGTAGTAGCCGATTAGCAATGATATCCGCGCGCTCTTCCTTTGTTCCTGTCAAAACGGAGACGTGGAAATTCGAAGTCCATCTTTCGAACTCACGGTTCCAGTTTTGCAGAGTAGACTTGGGCGCGACGATCAGATGAGGGCCGGGGATGTCGCGATAATGTTTGAGATTGGCCAGGAATGATGTGTTTTGCCTAATCCCTAAAACGGACATATTCAAGATTGTTTGTCGTCTGAAGTGGGCACGTACCATCTCGTCAGCCGGGATGCCGTCCAGACTGTTGTGGTGCAGGGAAATTATCCAGTTCAAGCCTTGTAACTGATAGGCCCTCACTTGTCCGTGATTGACTGGACGTTGTTGTTAGCAGCGATGAAGAGTTGAAGGTTCTCGGCCAACTCACAGTTGGGCGACTCCTCGAATACCATCGGCTGGTCGTCTCCACCCACAGCAAGTTCCCTGTCCTTCAAACGCTCCTCATCTCCCTCCTTTTCTGACTTTCGGTAACGAGCACTTGTGTCTCTGTATGGTGATGAGGAATGTGAGCAGCACGCACGCTGCCTTCTTCCAGACGGCCTTTGGGTTTCGGTTGAGAATCCAACAGTGCTCCATATTCGGGGGTCTCACGACAGAATTAGAAATGCAGAATTCACACATACGATCCTGAACCTTGATTGTTATCCATAAAGTGCTTGAATAATTCCATTTGTCCTAGTAAATAAGAGCATCGTTTCACAGCGTCTGCTACCTGGAGCATCTACAAAAAGTCGGATTCCTGGCGAGGCCTGATCAGGTGTCGCCAACCCGTCGCCAACCCATCTCCAGGTCCGGCACGTTTCGCCCGACATGTTACCGCGTGACCAGGTTCGAAATTATGACCAGTTTATACCCACCACTGGTCAAATATTCATTGTTGGCAGCGCTTGACCAGTCGTCACCCAGCTTGCACACGTTCACCAGTCGTTTTTATAACCATGCAATGTATTACATATCACAATACATATTACATTGCTAGTACTACTGTCCACCGATGCTGAAAGCACGATATGATCATATGTGACAGCAGGGCGCAAACCGACTGACCTAGGACTTTTTCGTACTTCTGGTTCGACGATCGGTTGATGTAGCGGCCGCTGACTTGCGCTTCTTCGCTTGACTAACGTTGACCGGTCCCTTCGCTTGCTGATTATTGCTCGAAGGGCTGCGCGCCCGCTTTTCTGCATTATTGTTGGGGGCGATGCGGCGGCCCTTGGTAGCTGTAGAAGTACTATTAAGGCCTAATAGATGTCGGATGTCAGCACCATTAGCAGCTTGAATGTCATTGCTTACTAGTACTACTGCCTGTCATATTTCTATAGCTAGCTCTTCTATCGCTGTCTTCGCTGCTATATCGAGTACTGGTAGTTGAACGATCTTGAATATTTTGACGTTGATGATTGCCGTTGCCAGGAAAAACGAAGCCGTTCTTTAAGTTGCTCATGTCAAACCCTTTTTGAGCATGAAGCTGCCATTTGGCCCATTGAAGCTGACGATTGCCCTCTGAACTAATCGTCAAGGTTGCCGTTGATGCCAAACTCCCAGGGAAGGACATTGAAGTACCGCGCCATTCACAGCTCGAGCGTAATCATCGTTCCATCCAATATTGATATATGCGTGAATACCTTCAAGTTCTTGGGGTATATTTGATGGTGTGACGGAGCGGCTCTGATTGATGGTGAAAAACAGCTTTTGGTGTCTTGGGGGACTCACTTTTTCTATGTCGTCCTGCGAATCAGCGCTCTGGTCATCAGGGTAGGGTGTCAGCCTTTCTCCGGAGCCTTCGACATCGACTGGCCCTGCTTCGTTTACCGCCTGAATCCTGGGGCTCGGCGTTGGTCAAACTGGCTGAGTGCTGCCGCCGACGATGTAAACGCATCAAATTGATTTCCTCCAGTTCATCACCAGAGTGTCGCTTTCTGTTTCACTTTCGTGTGTCTCTTCCTTGCGCCTCAATTCATGAAATCGACATTCGCTTTTACTGTAAGTAGCTATCTTTGACCATTATTGAATACTCACTCGTTATACCACTCCATTATTTCCTTTACCACCGAATCCTCCTCATCCTCCAAGAAGCGTATGATTCTATTATAGAACCTTCGAAGGTCAAATCCATCAGCAAGCACTGCGCCCCAATCATCCGCAGCCGCAATGGCAAAGTAGGCCTATTGGTATATGATAGTAAGTAATTTGCCAATTGAAAACGTAAAACATTCCTGTGCAGCGGCATAAGCAATCGTATACCGATCGCTCTTTGTTAAGACCTGCTGCTCGCTTTTGGAGCGACTGTTCTTCATTCTGATTAAGTTCGGATTCAGGGCCGTCTTGGGTCCTGTGATGATGTGACGATATGTCTGGTGCAGAAAATAAATAATCAAATAAGTGATGGGAAAAACACGTACACGAATCAAAACATGACCTTTGAGCAATCCGACATCCTTGTTGTTGCGATCGTAAGGGATACTTTCATCATACAGGAACGACGGGAAATCTGTTCCCTTGATCCTTATTTCATTGTTTTGAACTTTCTGCATAAAGTCTCTACGTGATGTGAATGATCAATCCCAACAATTTCAAGTGTGACGTACAATGGATCAATGTCGAATTCATCCAGAAGGCGCCGCGGGCACAAATTTCGTGCGCAAACTCTGTGGTTAAATCCTCGAGTTATACTTTTACCATGTTTTTCAGGCATAATAGGAATTGGAGGGTTGATAACGTCGTTCTGTAGGTCATAAGGCAAATATCGAACAATATCTTTTTTTAATGCTTTGGTATCGTCGGAGCGTGCAGTTGTGGCCTTATTATGCATCTACTCATTAAATTAGCACACCCGGGCCGTATCATTGAAGAAATTGAAGACTCGCATAATCCATGAAAAGTTTTATTCCGTCTTTCAGAGTGCCAGTCTCTTCCAATATATTTATTCCATCCGGTATGAGGTCCATAATGCGATCAAAACACTCGAGCTCTAATTTCACATTTTCTCTTTGCAGATTTGAGCAGAAATCGAGTAGCGGTGCATGGGACAACTTACTCTTTTTGCTGCTGTAATTTTGCGCTTGGGGTGTGTTTCGTTGGGCCAACACGGAACCAAACGCCAATTGATATGATATCTTTGGTCTTGATGAAGGGATTGATTCCGACTGGAATCCACCGCCCAACCTTGTGGTATATTGATAGCCGTTCCCTTTTGATCGATCAGTTTCACTTATATATATAAATGATCTAACACTTACGTCAAGTCAGGGTTGCTAACGCCACTGATGGCATCTTGGAGGTCAGCAAACAGCTGTCAGCTCTGGGAGTTGGCTTGAGGACTCCTCGGGACTCCTCATCGAAGAGGAAGAGTGGGCTCTGTATCTGACATGATGGCGTAAAGGAAGGCAAGAATGCTTTGGGGGCGCAAACTCAATCAATCAGGTGACCGTGTGGACATGATCACCTGATTGCATTTATGAGTACCTGACCGTGTACCTTCTATTTTTAGGTTTGTATGGGATGTTCTGACACACATGCCTACAGGTGCTATACACCCAGCTGTAAAAAGGCCTTCAGGACAGCAAAGGCACTCAACAACCATCAGTGCAAATGCGGCGAGGACCTTCAAGAGAAACTCGTGATCTGCATCAAAAAGCGAAAAATTCAAGCATAAAAGAGAAAAAGCGTCAGAGGGAGCAATGGTTGGACCGTTTGACTGTCGCTGATGGAGGGGAAGATGCTCACATACACAACGAAGATAGTTGGAACATGGGAAGTGATGTCATGGACATTGTACCTAATATGTCACAACCGGTTTGTGATGTTTCCATCTTAAATTTTGTCTCTTGGCACTTAAAGGTTTGACATAAGGTTGATTCTGCACCAAAACGACCTGCACGCACTCAGCGCTTACCCGCGCGTTATCGTGACACATTACCACCATCAGTACCTCAACCAGAACGAGTGTATTTAGTGCCCCAGCCACAGCGCTGCGATTCGGCTACAGAACCAACTCAAAATGGGATAGATATTCCCCATCTTCATGGCAAAACATTGCCAGCCTCATTTCATATCGAAATTTATGATACAAAGCCGAACGGCTACAACATATTTCGACTATTTGCACGGAATCCCTCGCTATACCCCCCAGGGCCTACCATGGATGAAATACTGAATTCCCCTACCTTTGAGAATATCAATAGTATGGAGAAACGGCCTTGGTGGGCGATTTTTGGCCCGTCGCTCAAATCTGTAAAAAAAGGCATTCTTGGCCCATTCAACAACGTTTCAACCGTTGCTCATGGAGTGGATCCACAGCGGAACCAACACCAAGTCCAATCCAGAGATTGATCGACTTGTCCACAAAGTTCTCAGTGCACCGGGATTCAAAATAGACAACCTCCTTGATTTTAGCGCCTCGCGAGAATGCGAGCGCCTTGACAAGTATGCCGAGTCAAATTTGAACGCAAAGGATGATCTATTCAAGGTACAGGATGGTTGGATAGAGGGATCCGTACGCATTCCACTTCCATGCGAAGGCAGGAAACAGAAATCGGAGTCTGAGGCTCCGCAATTTGAAGTTACAGGTGTACTCTACCGATCTCCGCTAGAGGTTATCAAAGCCGCATTGAATGATCCAGCCGCTGAGACCTATCACTGGGTGCCTTTTCAGGAATTCTGGAAACCGTCAGAAACTGCACCACCTGTACGAATATATTCGGAACTATACAACTCTGATGCGTTCATCGAACAATACGTGGCTTCAAAATAGTATTCCTGTGGGCAGTGCGCCATCCCTGGAAAGAGTCATCATTGCAATGATGCTCTGGTCCGACTCAATGCACCTCGCTAGCTTCGGAAACGCATCCCTGTGGCCTGTTTATATGTATTTTGGAAATCAGTCAAAGTATGCACGCAGCAAGGCAGCATCTTTTGCTGCAAATCATCTCGCATACTTACCAAAGGTATATAAAAATTTTCGGCGCATTTGCGCTGGCATTGAAGTCACTGAATCAAAGCTTAGCGATACTTTTCAAGACTTTTATCGATCCGTTTTTGATATTCCGGCCAGCTCAGATATCATCACGCACTGCAAGCGCGAGTTGATACACCTGATCTGGCTTTTGATTCTAGATGAAGATTTCATGCATGCGTACGTGCATGGCCTTCAACACACATTTCTAGATGGTGTTCCGCGCCTTGTATTCCCACGTCTCTTCACGTACGCAGCCGACTACCCTGAAAAGTAAGGGCTTGTGACCTCATTTTAGGCCGTTACTTACATATGTAGGGTACTTCTTGCATGCATCAAATACCTCGGAAACTGTCCATGTCCAAGATGTTATGTGCTGAAGGAGAAAATTCCCGACATGGGAAAGAAGTTGGACATTAGAACACGCACTAGCTGTGCTCGAACAGATAGCTTGGACCTACAAAAGAATATTACACTCGTGCGCAAATGGATGTTTGAGCTTGGACTGCCAATTAGTAATTCGTTTGTATTCAACAAGCTCGGCTTACAGTCACTAACACCTGTACATGTAAGTAGCAATCGCCTCCAAATTGCGTTTGTCTTCATATGACACTGATATTATAGAGCGCATTCTCCAAACGATTTCTCACACATGGTTTCAATCATTACAAATGTTTGTACCTGACTTTTTGCACGAGTTTGAACTCGGAGTTTGGAAAGCAACTTTCACGCATTTGTTGCGTATATTATTCGCAAATGGCGGCCACCGCATACAAATTCTGAATGAGCGCTACAGACAAGTACCAACTTTTGGCCGTGGCACCATTCGTCGCTTTGGAGCAAATGCGTCAAGCATGAAAAAGTTAGCTGGACGTGATTATGAAGATTTGCTCCAGGTAAGTATACATTTGATTTGTTATGAAACTATGCTAAGACAACACAGTGCACGTTACCTGCTTTTGAAGGTCTCCTGCCTTATGATCACGATGTCATTGTGCAGGACCTTCTATTTGAGCTGTGTACATGGCATTCTTTAGCAAAACTTCGTCTACATACAGACCATACCATATGTTCATTGGAACATTCAACCCGACGGCTAGGCTTTGTGTTATGTGACTTCAAGAAGAAGGTTTGCACGTCCTATGTGACAAAGGACCTACCGAGCGAAGAGGCGGCCCGTAGCCGCCGCAAGGCTGCACTTGCTAAGAAGGCCAGCAATGGTGACGATGGGAATCGGCAGCCACACACACCTGCAAAGCCTCCTGGCAAGGGGGAGAGACACTTTAACCTAGCAACGTACAAGTTGCATGCTTTGGCAGATTATCCAGCTGCCATTCGCAAATATGGAACCGCAGATGGTTTCACAAGTCAAGTCGTAAGTTTTATTCATGGATGAATCACACAGAACTTAATACACGAATAGGGAGAAGCACAACACAAGATGGTTAAGCGTACTATTCACGGGCTTCAAGGCAGGACACACACGCAGTATTGCCACCCAGCAACACCGTCAGACAACACTAAGGAAAATCCATGACCGCTACAGCACGCTACAGAACCATCAGGCGAGGAACGAAGGTTACTCTGCTAGGAGAAGGCACACAAATACAGCCTCGGACAGATATTGCCGAGACGGAGAATCTGCCATGCACGGATCCGAACTCCCATTACCAGATGGCAAATGACATGAAAAAAAAATAAATGTTCGGCGGTGGCCAGGGGAAGAAATGGAAGACGATCCCGTGTGCAAGGTATGGTCTTGATCAATATTCGCTAGTCATGCTAAACGCACATTTCCGCACACAGGATTTCTTGCCTCAACTACTCGACCATTTACTCAGTCGTCTACTGGGCCTTAGTTATGATGGGGACGAGACAACCTTTTCAAGCTCGGCACGCAATACGGTTAGCATCTGTAACAATCTAATCTACTCGCACAAGGTCATGCGCGTGAACTACACCACATACGACCTTAGAAGGGAACAAGATACAATCAATATCCGAACAAAACCTGACGTTATGCTTCTCTCCCGAGAGGACTCACCGCACGATGATGGACTGCAATTCCACCCATATTGGTACGCACGTATTATTGGGATATTCCATGCATATGTCGTACACAGTGGCTCAGATTCAAAGAGCACATTGCCACAGCGAATGGACTTCCTCTGGGTCCGCTGGTTTGGACGTGACAACAGCCGCTCAGGTTGGAAGTCTCGACGGCTCCTCAAGATAGGTTTTTTCAACTCAGAATCACCAGGCGCATCTGGATTCCTTGATCCGGCACTCATCATACGTGGCGCTTTTCTCGAACCAGCCTTTGCTTATGGTCAAACAGACGAATTATTGCCTCCCGGATCCATTGCGCGTCAACCAAGTGAAGGTGATGAAGATTGGAGGTTCTACTACGTTAATATGTGCGTACTACCATCCCTCCTTTGCTCGTATTACCAATTATTGCCCAGGTTTGTAGATCGTGATATGTTCATGAGATATTTTGGTGGTGGCGTTGGTCATGCCTCAACGAGGGAAGCGACAAATTTCTTCCTATCGGACCGCCAGCGCGAAGAGCTCGAGGACGCTCAGGATGACAACCCAGAGGAATCCGATGATCCTCAAGCCATACCGGCAGCAAACCAGGAAATGGGAGAACCCGATGTAGAGGAAGACTATGGCTATGACCAGGAAGAGTTGGTTGACAGTGAGAGTGAAAACGAATCAGGGGAACTGGGTGAGGGCGGCAATGAGGAGGATGCAAACAACGAGGGCTATGCAGAATTGTGAGAATTGTTCTATTAGACACATCTGAACATATCGTAGTCGAATACAATGTAGTATTGAAAGTGACTTTGTTGACAGGCCTGATTGCGTCAGCTGACCTGGCGACCATTTCGCCAGGACGGGTGAGTGGTTGGCCACACTGGCGACATTGTCTACAAACCTGATTACTTTGTCAACTGACCTGGTGACCATTTCACCAGGACTGGGGATCGGTTGGTCAGACTGTCACCAGGACCGTCACACTTTACCTGGATTCCGACTTTTTGTAGATGAGTGAAATCGCGTGAGTAGATCAAATCCGAGAGAAGGTTACTTTGGCTTTATCCATTTCCCGTCGTCTAACTCGCAGCTGTCCTGACCTTGCACCAAACGCAGAGTGACACACTTGACCGCCTCATCCTCGCTCATAAGCTCGACCTCCTCCAGCTCCTCGTCTACGCATTCGCTCTCTTCGACTCGCCTAGACATCACAGTGTGGTCAAATATTCGTATTGATTTGAATGAATACAAACCTGTCTAGAAACGAGGTTGCTTGGTGATGAGCGGTGTCCCTGATACCGCGCAGATCCGCAGGCCTCGCATACATCAGCAAAACGTGCACCACGGCTTTTCCCGCTTATGCTCAGCCAAACTCTGCTCATCCTGCTTACGCTCGGCGCTTCGCCGCTCAACAGTGCTTACGCTCAGTAAACAACAGCTTATATCATAGGTGAGGACTTCATTGAAGTTGATCCAGTGCATCACTGCATTGATCACTGACTGCCATTGCCCATCCACCCCGCTGCGGTCTCGCGTCCGAACCGAGGCCACACCCTCAGGCTCCCCATCATCCTTCATGACCCCAAATGAGGGCGCGTTTACGGCCCAATGACATGAGTGCGTCGAGAAGGAGTAGACAAATTTTTCGTGTTGTGACTCAAAAAGCAATTTCATATGCATGATAATCTATGTATTTATTTACATAAAATGCCTTGAAAACCTGAAGACTATCTGAATATGTCAGTTCAGATGGGGTATATGAGGAGCCTGGAATGCCAATGAGATGTGCACCTCGAATGATGGTATCAAGATGAATTACAGACAATTCTGGATGAGATTGTGCATCCAGGTCTCGTCGTACCATCCACATGCCAGTTTCCTGACAGGGCGAGTCACCAATAGCCGAAAACCAGTTCACGACTGCACAGGGATATATCGTCTGATTGTGTTTGATCTTGAGAAATGCGAGAACTTGTGCCACATACATGCCGCGAAAACCATCTACATCAGCAAACTTGGGGTTTCCCCACAGTGCCCACAGTGTTGCAGGACTGGCAGACAAGTCACAGACTTCAAGTAGAATGTTTGCAGAAACCTGCAGTGCCCACAGTGCCCACAGTGAATCTGCAGTGATTTTGTAGTAACCTGGCAGTGAATTGGCAGAATGTTTGCAGACAGCTGCAGTGCCCACAGTGCCACAGTACTGACAGTGCTGACAGTGAATCCACAGTGACCTGCAGTGAACCTGCAGTGATTCTGCAGCAAGCCTGCAGAGACCTGCAGAGACCTGCAGTGAATCCACAGTGATCTGCAGTAATTCTGCAGCAATTCTGCAGAGACCTGCAGAGACCTGCAGTGAATCCACAGTGATCTGCAGTAATTCTGCAGAGACCTGCAGACCTGCAGTGAATCCACAGTGATCTGCAGTAATTCTGCAGAGAGCTGCAGTGACCTGCAGTGAATCCACAGTGACCTGCAGTGAATCCACAGTGATCTGCAGTAATTCTGCAGAGACCTGCAGTGACCTGCAGTGAATCCACAGTGATCTGCAGTAATTCTGCAGCAATTCTGCAGTGACCTGCAGTGACCTGCAGTGAATCCACAGTGATCTGCAGTAATTCTGCAGTAACCTGCAGTGGCCTGCAGTGGCCTGCAGTAATTTTGCAGTGACCTGCAGAGACCTGCAGTTAATCCACAGCAATCTGCAGTGAATCCACAGTGATCTGCAGTAATTCTGCAGTGACCTGCAGTGGCCTGCAGTAATTCTGTAGAGACCTGCAGTGACCTGTAGTGGGCTGCAGTGAATCCACAGTGATCTGCAGTAATTCTGCAGAGACATGCAGTGAATCCACAGTGATCTGCAGTGATCTGCAGTGGCCTGCAGTAATTCTGCAGAGACCTGCAGAGACCTGCAGTGAATCCACAGTGATCTGCAGTGACCTGTAATGGCCTGCAGTAATTCTGCAGAGACCTGCAGAGACTTGCAGAGACTTGCAGTGACCTGTAGTGGCCTGCAGTAATTCTGCAGAGACCTGCAGAGACTTGCAGTGACTTGCAGTGACCTGTAGTGGCCTGCAGTGAATCCATAGTGATCTGCAGTGACCTGCAGTGGCCTGCAGTAATTCTGCAGAGACCTGCAGTGACCTGTAGTGGCCTGCAGTAATTCTACAGTGACCTGCAGTAATTCTGCAGAGACCTGCAGTGACTTGCAGTGACTTGCAGAGACCTGCAGTGAATCCACAGTGATCTGCAGTGACCTGCAGTGGCCTGCAGTAATTCTGCAGAGACCTGCAGTGACCTGCAGTGGCCTGCAGTAATTCTGCAGAGACCTGCAGTGACCTGCAGTGACCTGCAGTGACCTGTAGTGGCCTGCAGTAATTCTGCAGAGACCTGCAGTGAATCCACAGTGATCTGCAGTGGCCTGCAGTGGCCTGCAGTAATTCTGCAGAGACCTGCAGTAATTCTACAGTGACCTGCAGTAATTCACAGTGACCTGCAGTAATTCTGCAGAGACCTGCAGTGAATCCACAGTGATCTGCAGTGACCTGCAGTGGCCTGCAGTAATTCTGCAGAGACCTGCAGTGACCTGCAGTGACCTGTAGTGGCCTGCAGTAATTCTGCAGAGACCTGCAGTGAATCCACAGTGATCTGCAGTGATCTGCAGTGGCCTGCAGTAATTCTGCAGAGACCTGCAGTGACCTGCAGTGACCTGCAGTAATTCTACAGTGACCTGCAGTAATTCTGCAGAGACCTGCAGTGAATCCACAGTGATCTGCAGTGGCCTGCAGTAATTCTGCAGAGACCTGTAGTGGCCTGCAGTAATTCTGCAGAGACCTGCAGTGAATCCACAGTGATCTGCAGAGATCTGCAGTGACCTGCAGTGCTCTCAGACTCTGTGGGACTCTTGGGGACTCTGTGGGACCCTGTATCAGCACTGCAGCTGTCTGCAATGACTTGTCAATGGCTAAACATGAATAACTTATAACCACTGGTTGGAATCGTTTCTGCCAGGAACAAAGGTTGTGCGCCTTCTTCCATACTACAACTCCTGTCACACACTCAAGCCTGGATTTGTAGATCTTGACTCAGGAAATAGGATTTAGTCGAGTGAGAGCAGTGGCAAGACTAAGTCCACTGGATAGGATGTAGGATATATGTCTTTTTGAGACCAACTTAACAATGCCAGTTTGGTGTAATGGTTTGTATCGCTTCAGCTGTGCTCTAAGGTTGTGAGTTCAATCCTGGTCATTGGCAAGTTATTTATGTTCATATATTACCTTAATTGACCAGAGTCTCACAGCATCCTGCAGAGTCCCACAGAGTCCCACAGAGTCCCACAGAGTCTTGCAGAGTCCCACAGAGTCCCACAGAGCCTGGAGAAAAGGTATATGTTCTGTGCAGCACTGTGCAGTACTGCCACAGACTGCCAGCAGACTGTGGCAGTACTGCACAGAACATATACCTTTTCTCCAGGCTCTGTGGGACTCTGTGGGACTCTGCAAGACTCTGTGGGACTCTGTGGTGCTCTGTGCCTTATTGGCACAGTTTTTTACTTGGATTGCCACAGACTGCCTGCAGACTGCCTGCAGACTGCCACAGACTGCCACAGACTGCCTGCAGACTGTGGCAGTACTGCACAGAACATATACCTTTTCTCTAGGCTCTGTGGGACTCTGTGGGTTCTGTGGGGCTCTGTGGGCTCTGTGGCTTGTTGGAACAGTTATTTACTTGGACTGCCACAGACTGCCTGCAGACTCCCACAGACTGCCACAGACTGCCTGCAGACTGTGGCAGTACTGCACAGAACATATACCTTTTCTCTAGACTCTGTGGGACTCTGTGGGACTCTGTGGGACTCTGTGGGGCTCTGTGGGGCTCTGTGGCTTGTTGGAACAGTTATTTACTTGGACTGCCACAGACTGCCAGCAGATTCCCACAGACTGCCACAGACTGCCAGCAGACTGTGGCAGTACTGCACAGAACATATACCTTATCTCCAGGTCCTGTGGGCTCTGTGGTACCTCCACAGTGCTGCAGAGGCCTCTGCAGAGAGCCCCCAAGTTTGCTGATGTAGGTTTGCGTCGTGTTCAATGAATACACAATCTCTTCGTTCCGCTCCTCCACGCCATGACTTTATAGAGCGGATTCACTCTCGCAACATCCCACCAAGCCCGCAAATATCGCTGGGCACACGATAGGTTGAGATTGCAGATGGGTATAGGTACACTTTTCCAGTGTACCGAGGGCACTGTTCCAGGAACACATCATTAAGTGGGATATCTGAGTCTAAATCCGGATTTTCTTGCAAATACAAGAAGCGCGAGATTAGCACTGGGAGCGATGGGATATCCAGATAGGCTGCGAGGGGTAAAACTTTGCGTGGAATGCGTGGTACTAGGAAATACGAGATTTAGTACAATATCGCTACTATTGAAAAATGTGGGCAAGTACCTGCTCTACGAGAAAGCTGGACTTGCGCAATGATATCTTGATTGTTAACAGCTCCTCCATCATTGTCGTCATCGTCATCCTCAGTAATGTCAACAATACCTTGTTCGTGGGGTTGGGGGTCATTGTGACCTGCCCAGATAGAGCTGTTGAGCATCCCACGGGCCCTAAAATCAACGGTACATGCGGCGAGCTTGTCAAGCCGCTGATTGGTGAGAAGCATCTGCCCAAGAGTGTTAAAGCGGCTTGATCGTCACCAGGGTCCTTTGACATCTGTGATGTGTTATTCAGGGCACCAAATTTTTGGATCATGTATCGATAGTGTTTCAAGGAGTGCTGACGTGGGAGGTTGAACCCATCTGGTTGTATACCTGTGTCTTGGAATATTTTGCGCTCCTCAAGGAAGTCCACAAGCAGATCGTCAAGCTTCTTTAAGTCATCTTTTGTGATGACATCTCGTCGAACTACGTAACAGAAGTTAATAAACTTCATGATTGATCTAACCATTGCCAGCAGGACATGACCGATGATTGCGGGTAATATAACTTTCATCAGCGCCTTGGAGTCATTGCCGGTCCATTGCTTGAACCCACGGCCTTCAGGGAAGCAACAAAGGCCGGTAAAGAGTGGTACAGCTGCAATTCTATATAGATGTGAAAGAAATGGGGTGATGGGTCAAATGTTGGACAAACCGTCTGTCAATGTCTGCCAAAATTTTTTTGGCATCCTGGGACGTATTTTCATGCTTGATGTATGCTTCTACCCATGTAATGAGATGGTCCATGAAAGTTCCTTTGATTAGTTGATGCAAGATGTCAACTGTGATGATTGAATGAATATCAGCATGGGGGAAATTGAATGTAAATGGCTGTCATCGAGTGTCAGACATAGCAGTAATGACGATTTCAGGGTTTACGCACCATGATGCCCGCAACAATCCCGTAGTCAAACCACAGCGCCTTTTCATCCAATGCCCCCATAAGTGCCTCCATCAGCTCATGTGTTTGTCGTCCACCATTTCCATTGAGATTTTTGCTCAGTGCAGTACATCTATTTTGAAATTTCAGTATTTATATACTAGTCTGACAAGAAAATGACATACAGTGGACACCAACCCTGCACTATGCAGCAGAGCAAAACCTGCTCTGGGTAATCTGCTATGTATGCACCCAAACCATAAAGCGTGTGTCGATAATGGCCATCAGCATAGCATACTAAGATAGGTTCAGCCATTCCTGCCTTTAGCTGCTCCAAGATATGCGTGAGTGATGCATGAAAAATTCTTCGGCGGAAGCATTGGAATTCTTTGCTATCTTCATGTTCACAATCCGCTGTGCTCTACTGTTAGATTTCTTTTTACATATGCTGAAAACATACTTTTTGGTATAGCTAGAAATGCAATCAACGAGACACCATTTTGATGTGCTCAGCGTACATTATTGTGTATCAAGTCGTTTGACATATAAAGAGGATAGTAGTCATTCTGACTGGTTGCAACTGATACTGTGGTTTTGTCGCTCCCTAGTATTATGGGGCAAAATGTGGCCCCATGATTCCAATTGTTGCAGGCCAGGATATCCTTCAAGACTTTTAGTTAAAAGGGGAGCAAGTTAAAAGTGACGCACTGATTGCTCCCAGGCCCATTCGCCAGACATAAAATCTTGATACTGCCGGTTATTGGTGTTCTTTTTGAACACCATTTTGGCAGCAAAGTCCATCTCATGAGCGAAATCCCGGTTGGATAATTGTTTCTTGAGAACCTCTTGGGGATCACAATACCAAATATCGTACGTTTTGAATTTCCAAGTGGTGTTACTAGTGAGATCTTCGTCATCCTGTGCTTGATAGGAGATAGTAAACGATTGCCAAGGTATATGGCCAATTTTGGCTGCATCGATTGTTTCAAGGAGATCAGCTGTGTCTGCATATGGAGGGTCCTCGCCAAGTGGAAGAGACTGAGCCCAATATTGCATAAGATCGTTAATATTGCTTGCCGACATGTGAGCACATCAGAAGAGTAGATCGGCAATAAAAAATGATTCCCGGGATTTGAATGGTGTAAAATTGTCTGGCAAGTGGTCCTCCCAAGGTGGCGGCAGTGAACCTGGTGGTAGGAACTCCCCATGGGCATCACATGGACAACCTAGTGCGTTCTCAATACTTAAACCAATGTTTAAAAAAAAGGTTTACGCACCATTTATTGTGGGATGCCAGGATATTTCTTCCACTGCATTTTTTGGAGAAAGTGGCTGTTGAAACCTGTCTGTATATTCTGACAAGCTGTCATCCAACCAGCTGTCATCAAAGTTGGCTGGTGGTCCTTGAACGTCGTCAAAGGTATCACCATGGTCATGGTGCTGAGAGCGGTATGTGTTCTGGCTGTCTGCTTCAAGCTGCTGTTTACAATGGTGGAGAGCTCTGAGCTCGCTGGCATGTATCTTGACATGGTTACTCAATCCACCTCTATTTGAGAAAAATTTACCGCAGCTCTTAAGGGGACATGGTATGTTTCGTGGCCTAAAAGTACAAAGCATATGGAATAGGTTTGCGCGTTATGAGTCTAGATGCATTACATGTATTCTTCCATTTTAGGGCGCACCTGTCAAAGATTCGATTGAGTCTTGATCCCCAGGCTTTGCTTGCTCCCTGTTACGGACAATGCCCTCGTTGTAGTTTGTTCTAAGTCAACAGCAACAAGCAGAGTCTTGGTCCGCTCCCAGCCACTGGACAAAGAGTCTAGACGCTAAGTCAAACGATGACGAAGGTCTTGAGAATGGTGAAGAAGAAGAGCGTCGAGTTCAAGCGAGGTTGAGAGCAAAACTCGTCTAAGTTGGAACTGAGGTTACTCTACAGTACATGGAGTTTATATATGTCTGGAGAACAAGGGAATTGTAAAAGGGAATAAAGCTGTAGCTATCTCAGAAAGGAGATGTGAAGGTAACTACGAAAGGAGATAGCGTCCAGGCTGTACATTGCGCAGTAAAGATGGATATGAAATGGTTCATTGAGACAAGGAGATGAAACGAAAAGAGAACTGTAACATTACCCCCTTCGTATGCGAGAAGTCGCCGACTTCTACCATGAGTTTGTCCAGCCGTGGTCTTGCCTGGATTCCAGCCAACTGATAATGTTGCTGATGTCTTTGTCAGCAGTCTCTACTCGCCACTGTGGACTTTGGATTGCCTGTTGTAACTGTTTTGCTTGGGTGAGCATCGCGTCTTGTTCCTCATAGGTGAGGGTGTGTGGGTCAGTGGTAAGAGTGAGGGCAGTAATGAAGTCGAGTGGCTTGGAGAATAAATTGAAATAGGTGACCAGGGTGGTGAGGTTGTCGCTGACATTATCGAGCATGGCATTGCGAGGACAAGCGACGATGGGCAGAGCAGGTACTACTGGGATGGTGATGGTATCAGCCAATTCCGCGGGGTGTTCATGAAGTTCAGGGAGGTCAGCGAACTCGAAATTGTCAATGGTGATGGTAGTGTTGACAAAAACCTCAAGGGGGAGGTCATGGGTGGCGGCGAGGAAAGGTGAGAGGACGACGGCCGGTTCAATGTAATAATGGCCACATGCTGTGACCAGGAGGGCAAAGGCAGAGGTGACGATGTAGGCGATGGTGGTGAAGAAAGCAGACATGATATAGCGAATGGGTTGGGGAATCCGATGTGTTCCAAAACGTCCCTTTTATGGTCAATTGAACGCTTTGTCATCATAATTGACAGTCAGGAGCTCTTCTTCAGAAAATTGGTAAGACGATGTGGGCGCTCTGATGGTGGGAACGTATTCGAGCTCTCCATCGGATTCTTCTTGTTGAAGTCACTTTAACCACTGTGCAAAAGGCCTGAGCCAGACATGAAAGTCTGACCTCATATTTAAGCTCTGTGTAGCACCCCCCAGCTAGGTGCTTTCAACACTCTATTGCACATAGTGATCTTTAACTGATGAAGCAGCAAACATCCTCGTTCCAACACTCCCCCTTGCTTACATTTACAGTGTCACATGTATAGCATCACATGTATAGCGTTACATTTATAGCATCACATTTATAGTGTCATGTTTGTAGCGTTACATTTATAGCTGTTATGCATCTAAACAGCTTTTTTATGTAATCACTTTTACATAATCACTTTTATGTAATCACTTTTATGTAATCACTTTTATGTAATCACTTTTCAGGTAATCACTGTTATGTAAGCGCTTTAGGTAAGCGCTTTTATGTAAGCATCTTATGTCAGCGCTTTTAGGTAAGCACTTTATTAAAGAAGTGGAGTGAAGGGATTCAAACACCAGCACACATATGCTACCATGTTGAAGTCACTTTAACCACTGTGCAAAAGGCCTGAGCCAGACATGAAAGTCTGACCTCATATTTAAGCTCTGTGTAGCACCCCCAGCTAGGTGCTTTCAACACTCTATTGCACATAGTGATCTTTAACTGATGAAGCAGCAACTTGTTACATCAAGTACTTGCTTTTCCAACACTTCTGATTTGCTTAATTCATTTCTGGTAATGGTGGAAACCTCGTTCCCATGCTCGGCGTCTGTGATAGGGTCATTGCCTTGTGCGATGGTTTGCTCCGGTGCATCGGGAATAACAGGATCATCAACAAGTTCATTCAGGAAATCCAGGCTATCCATTGCATCGTTGAAATTGGCTTGTGCATTTGGGACATGCCGATCAGCAACCCAGCGGTATATGGGTCTTCTCTCCGAAGGGCCATCTCAGCGTACACCTCATATCTGTGATTCAGAGGTACGTTGGGTGATGGAAGATATGATCTGGCCTCAGGATAATATGGTAATTCCTCAGGATCAAATGTAAGATCCATGTATTTTGGGAGATAGTGAAGGCGAGCGTTAAATGGGAACTCTATGTGCCCTTGTGGATGTGTTAGGTGTCTGGTGGTTAGTCTTGAGACTTGTGGGTGCAATCTGTCGAGCTGCTTGTGTCCGGGTGATTTTGGAAAATCGTGGTAATCCTAGTGGAGAGGTTGGGAGGCGATAGACAGGAATTTTAATGATTCGTCCTCGAAATCTTTCGTAGGGTTTTGGAGAATACCGTCCTCGGGTAGAACAGTATTTCTTCGTATATCGAATATTTTGTTTAAGGATTTGGTGGTTATGATAGCGAGACATGGGTATTTTACAACTGTCTTCTCTGTTTATATGCTTGTAAGATATCCGCAGCATTGCCTATCCACGCTTTCGGTGTGCAAGAACCGCTTTGACTTCAAACTCTTCTTGTCCATTTACAAGATCAGGAGGTGGGGCTGTGTAATTTGGTCCATGTGTTTCAGTCTCCCTATATGGCATAAGGAGTGATGTGTGAAAGACTGGATGAATGCGCCATTGTTTCGGAAGTTTGAGCTTATACGTTACTGGTCCTAAGACCTGCTCAATGGGAAGGTCCTTCTTGTTTCGGCGCTAGCTTCCTGGACTGGTATGGAATATTAAGATTTCTGTTTTCAAGCCAAACTTTGTCTCCTATTTCGAATTTGATTGATTTGTCTCTAATTTGTCTAGCCACCATTTGTCTAGCTAGTTCATGCACCGCAAGCGCTTCTTCCCTAGCTTTTCGTAACATCTGTAGTCGTTCTTCTGCTGCTGGTGTCGTCATTTTCTGCGCCGCAGTAGGTAGTGCAACAGGGTTTGTTCCATACATGAGCTGGAAAGGCGATGCTTTAACTGAGTCATGATGGCGATTATTATGGGCAAATTCGGCAATTGGTAATAATTGTTTCCAAGTATGGGCTTCGTTTGCGCAGAATATTTGAAGATATACTTCTAGTTCCTGATTGACTCGTTCTGTTTCTCCATCAGTTTGCGGATGGTACGTGGTGCTCATCCTATGATCAATTCCTGATGTTTTTCTGATTTCTTGGAAGACTTTGGCTGAGAACTGTGGTCCTCGATCTGAAATAAGTACATCTGGTAGACCAAAGTGTTTGAATATTTCGGAGATGTAGAGGTCTGCCGTCCCTAATGCGTCAATGGTTTTCTTACACACCTGTTCATATTCCCATCTTATTCAACCTTCCCACACACCACATTCCCACACACACCTGTTCACATTCCCACACACCTGTTCACATTCCCCAACAACTGTTCACATTCCACACACCTGTTCACATTCCCACACACCTGTTCATATTCCCATCTTATTCAAACTTCCCACACACCACATTCCCACACACCTGTTCATATTCCCATTAATCTTATTCAAACTTCCCATGCACCACATTCCCACACACCAGTTCACATTCCCACACACTAGTTCACATTCCCACACACCTGTTTACATTCCCACACACCTGTTTACATTCCCACATACCTGTTTACATTCCCACACACCTGTTTACATTCCCACACACCAGTTCCAGTTCCTGCATACCTGTTCATGTTCCCACACACCTGTTCACATTCCCACACACCTGTTTACATTCCCACAAACCTATTCATGTTCCCACACACCTGTTCACATTCCCACACACCTGTTTACATTCCCACACACCCATTCCCACACACCTGTTCACATTCCCACACACCTGTCCACATTCCCACACACCTATCAGGACTACCCTTGCCGTGACGGCTTAGGGCCCCAACAATAGACTTATGAGTGAGAGGAGATGAGGGTAGAGAGAAACCCGAGAGAACTCGACTGAGGACTCTGGGTGCTATCTTGCTCAGTTTATATACTACAAGGGTGGTCTGTGCACCACTCTAATAATAGTAACTACGCTGAGTAAGTATGAGTAAAAGTAATAACATAATCGGCCCCCGCTGCTGCGCATTGGTAAGCCTGAGTCATAATCCATGAGTCATCGGTCCGGTAGTCCGTAATCTAATCTAATCGTTATCTAATCTAATCTAATCTTAGCGCTGACTAGATAAGATAGACGCCAACCTGACTAAGATGTTTGGCTACAGCTATTGTAAAATACAAGAAAAAGAATAAAAATGTCTTAGAGATTTCGACCATTAAGAACAGGTCATGACACACCTGTTCCTGTTCCTGCATACCTGTTCATGTTCCCACACACCAGTTCACATTCCCACACCTGTTTACATTCCCACAAACCTGTTCATGTTCCCACACACCAGTTCACATTCCCACACACCAGTTCACATTCCCACACACATTCCCACAAACCCATTCACATTCCCACATACCTGTTCATGTTCCCACATGCCTGTTCACATTCCCACACTGTTTACATTCCCACACACCTGTTCCCACATACCCATTCACATTCCCACATACCTGTTCATGTTCCCACACATTGTCCACATTCCCACCATCTTCCCAATCACCTGTTATTTATCTCCCTAGCCACATTACCATGCCAGTTATGTCAATGCATGGAGACAGCAACACTGTGGTGCAGTGCTAAGTAAGGAAGTACTTACAGAGTTCAGGAAGATGCCAAAATGTTCAATATTCTACAAGTTAATCATATGGGCTGTGCTTGATTGGTAACTGTCTTTTGTCTGCAGCACAGGATGGTGACAGACACTTGCAAAATTCCAGAGGGTGCATGTGACCAATACCCAAACCTAATTCAATGACAAGTCCCATCTCAGTTCCCTATTCTACAGTAACATTCTTCATGTGTCTATCTCATAAATGTCTCCCCAGCCATGTTATGTGTCACAGATAATATTAATATTTATAGATCAGACTGTTACAACTCCAACAAATTTCTCTGGGTTTTTCTGTATTTTTCTATATTTTATCTGAGGGCCTATGGACACACCAAGGGATACTCAAGAGATTATGTCAGCCAGGGGCTAGACAAAAGGAGGTCAGATGGAGATAGAGAATGGCTGTGGAGGTCCAGGCTTTACCTGGGTCTGTTGCTGCATGCACATAGCCTTTGGGCCATGAGGCTGCTGTGCACAGACCAGGTGTTGTGGTACATAAGGTGGTGTCTCATGGGTAGGAGTCTCTATGACTCTAGATAGTTTCCTTTCACCCAAGTCACTAGTCTACTGTGTCAATGCCAATTATTTATCTGAGCTGTGCTTGATGGGTCCCCTTTGTCTGTTCAGTTCCTGTTCTATTCCATGGGAGGTGCATACATTCTCATCTTGTACAAACATCTTCCTACCATGTTACCACACATCTGTCCAAATTGTCCACACCTCCCACACCTGACCACATTCCTACTTGTTCCCCTATGTATAGATAGTTGAGAGACAAGGTTTGATGGGTGACAGGCATGTGACAAGTGTTATGGATGATGCCTTCATTGTGGTTTTGTTCTCAGCCAACAGCAACAAGCAGAGTCTTGGTCCACTCCCAGCCACTGGACAAAGGTTCTAGATGCTAAGTCAAATGATGACAAAGGTCCTGAAGACAATGAAGCAGATGAGAGCATTGAGATCAAGCAAGGTTGAGAGCAACACTTGTCTAAGATGGAACTGAGGTTATTCTACTGTACATGGGGTTTATATATGATTAGAGAACAATGGAAACTATAAGAGGAAATAAAGCTGTAGCTACCTGAGAAAGGAAATGTGAAGGTAACTACAAAAAGGAGAGTGCAGTCATGGAGTAATAATAGAATATCCACTGATGAAAGGGAAAAGAAACTGTAACAACAGGTGGGCATACAGGTAGACAAGATGTGCAGTTTAAATAAACAAGCTTCAGGGGCCCTGCCTATGGCACGTCCTTGTGTTGCCCGAACTGCGCTGTCATCTTGCCCCTTCAGCTTGTTTAAATAAATGTTTTGACTCAATTGGTTTAAATAGTAACATTAATTTAAAATTTGATGCAAGAGTGAGCAGTTGAGAAGACATAGGGAGCAGATATGGCTTTGGCAGCTACAGATTAGCTGAATGTGGAGCTGGTCAAATATCTTAACAGCTATTGTCCAACTTGTCTCAGAATTTATTTCATTTCATGGCATTTGTCAATTCTTTTGAATTTGACCATGAGAACTAAATTGAATCATAGGTGGTTTCCTGATATGGCAATGATTGATCAGGTGATTAGTCTCAGCCAGTCTCACCCCAAGTAGTGTAAAAGTGGATTTTTATTTTATTTTATTTTTCATTTCAAGTGTAACAGTTCAATTCTGTTTGTAATAAAACTATTAATACATTTATTAACGTCATGCAAACAGAATCGGGGTGGTGCAAACGGCGTCGCATGGGTGCAAATGGGAAACGCGGGGGTGCTGCGGACATCAGTGGCCGTGGGCGGACGCGTGGCGTTGTCGTTGAGACTTGGCGAAGAGGTGGCGGTGGCGGCGGCGAGGTCGGTGGTTGGTGGTGGGCTTTGACGCGTGATGCGTGACGGTCGCAGTCGGCGTGCGAGTGGGTGGGTGGGCGACTGAGGAGCAAGTGACACTCCCCCCCCTGGACGAGTGGAATCCGAGCTCAGTCCGAGGAATCCGAGCAGAATCCGAGTTCAGTCCGAGTCCAGTCTGAGTAGGCTAAAAAAGTACAAGGAATCCGAGTAGAATCCGAGTCCAGTCCGAGCTCAGTCCGAGTTGGGATACTCCACCATTCAATCCAAGTTGAACTCGGACTGAGCTCGGACTGGACTCGGATTCTACTCGGATTCTACTTGGATTCCTTGCTTTTTGAGCCCATTCTCATTGGCCAATGCTGTATATAGTAAAGCTATGTCAATATATCTATTCCTTGTGTCTTATTGTTTAATTCTCTCACAACATATTCAATTATTGAGATTGTACATTTGTTCCTCATGTTAGAAGAGTCTTAGTACCTCTGTGTACCAGGACTCTATCTTGCTCATCTGTGCTCATTCCACCCACCTTGAAGGTTATCTGGCCTCATATTCAAATGAGTCTTAGCACTTGCTCAAAATCATAATCATCTACCAGGGTCCTGATTATCAGACATTAGTGTTGCAGTTGTAGATGGCGTTCAAATCTCAGCTAAAGTCAACTTTTCAATTAAAGCCGGATACAGATATTAGGTATATGTATATTACATATCATCTGAGGTTTCCTCATCTGATATTTCTTCCTCATCTGATATTTCATCATTTGAGATTTCTTCCTCATCTGATATTTCTCCATCTGAGATTTCATGATCTGAGCTTTCCTCCATGATTCCCTGCTTTTTAACAACATGTTTTGTGTGATAATACAATATGCTGTGTAAAAACCAGTTGAAGTTCCAAGATTTCATTCTTCTCAAGATATGATCATAGCCACCCAACCAGGCATTTAACTGTTCACAAGCCTGTGTATTAAATGCACGTTTGTAGTAAAGCCTCCCATTTTCATCAGTCTCCACAATAACCAAGTTGGGGGCTGAGCCATCCAATGGTGCTGGATTACACCATTTGCGACATAAGTGGTCACTTGTGCGATGGTTGAAATAGTGATAGGCATCAACTATGAACCTGCTGGTATTTTTCCACCTGTCCCATGAACCATTTGAAACACTCCTCCGAAGCACCATACAGGCTTTGTCAATGCATATATATGCAGGTCTGCTTTCATCATTAGGATAAACATGCTCAAGGAAGCCTAATATGTTTGTGGGTGATTCTGATTTTATAAACTTAGCCCATGCTACAACTACACCACATGGTGCACAAATTGTTTCAATGCAATAAGTTCTTGGAGGTGTGAACAATTCAGTTCGTGTTACTTGGTCATGTACCTCAGTATCATGTGGTTGTTGTTGTTGTTGTTGTGAAGCTGGCAACCATGGCAAAGTCTCAGCTGCTCTCCTTGCTGCCCTTCTATATCCCCCTAGCCCATTGGCCTTATGTTTGATATGATGTCTTTGCCACCTATCCTGATGCTCTACACAAGCTTGAGTTTTGTGCACTTTTACATTGGTGCATCCATCAATATGACATAATCTTCCAACCAAATTCTGATGGAAAGCACAGTAGACACCTTTATGTGCATCCAATAGGTCAGAAGTGCAGCCTGGATATCCACAATACTACAATGGGCATGAGCACCAGCTCAACTTAGCCACATAAAAACTTACTGTGTGTCCTGTCACAATCCCATCCACCACAACCATCTTCACAGGTGCACAATCCTCAATTATGTTACTCTGTAAGTGGGATGTGATCATTGCATCTTCCATGCCAACAACAGCTGATTGATCTGCTCCACCTGTGCCAGTGCCAGACTGTTCCCTGTACTGTTGGGTGCACTTATCACATCTGTGTTGCAGTGATCCTGGAATGATACCATTATTACCTAGTAATTGAAAAGCTTCTCTGGTAACTTCAACTAGTGGCAGCCCATTTGGTATTGTAAATTTCACTTTGGATTCTGCAGCCTGCATGTGCAATGACTCTTGTACAAATGCATTCCATACCTTCCTCCTTGTCAGTTTTGTTGCAGGTGCAAATGATATATTCCAAAATTGTGCATAAGTTGCAGCTGATGCATGAAAAGTGTATATCCCACTGATGACAGCAGAAGTAAAAGACCTATCAGCCCATAAACTCTGCCCAAGTTTTATGTATTTAGCAGAGTTTAGATATATTCTGTCCTGCCTGTTGTCCTGCTGATTGTATACTGATTCATGATCAGCATAGTAAATAGCCTTGCAACTGGGCATTGACCACTAAGTACAGGCACATGGTAATAGTGAGTAAAATTCTTGATAAGGCACACTTCTGGGATGTCCCTTGGCTTGGTATTCTGAATCAGTGACCTTGGATTACAATTCATGGATGTGCACACAATTGTGTCTGGACAGATGACATGCACTGGAACAATTTCATCATGTGAGACTGGCTTCAGTTTTCCAGTGAATTTCCCTTTCTTATCATAAGGGTATAGTTTCAACAATTTGGCTAATGCATCAAGCTTTAAGCTGACATTTGTTATGACTTGATCACCATTGCCATCCTCTGTATCATCATTTGGCAGGACTTTGGCATTCTTGGAACTTGTCCTTTGTAATATTGCCCTTGATAAGCAATTAATCCACCCAGTAGTTAAGTGTGATCTCTCCCTCCCATATTCTGGGTTTTTTTGACGGGCATGCAGTCCAAGGAGCATTGTGTTTTCTGTCATAGAAAAAAGAATCATTAAAACTGTAGACAGTGAAACTGTTGAGTGGAAGTTGTCTTTAACAAACTTGCAGAAGTCTTGGAATGATACATCTGGGAATGGCTGCTCTGACTTTGCTACCACCACTGGGATATTTTGAAATGCAAGTATGCACAGCACATATTTGGTCATCACATTCATAAAGCATAGCAAAGTACACAGGATACTACAAACAGGATGATACAGGAATCACATGAAAGTCATCTCATATCAAAGGAAGCTTACTTCATTGATTTCTTGTGTTTAGAAGATTCAGCCTTCTGTACAACCTTCTTCTTCTTCTTCTTAGAGCCTCCATCATCATGTACCACCACTTTCTCCTTGCCTTTGCCCTTTCTAGCCTTAATCTCATCTTGTTTATTAAAATATGCTGTCAAATCTGCAAAGGTATATGATGTCTTGAGAGTACCCCAGACTTCTTGATCTTCAGGGGCATTGGCACCTCCCTCTAGCCATTCTTGCATTTGAGGGTAATCAGAGACTTTTGACATTCTCTTTACATGAGAATGCCACATTGATGGTGATACAAATAATTTGATAATCTCTGTCATATTTGGCCTCTTCTGAGCAGGCCATTGACCTTGTGCAAACATATCATCTACATTGTGTTGTGCCTGAATGCAGCCCTTGTATTTCTGATAGTAAGACTTCAAGGACTTGTCTTCTTTATCAGTCAAATATGCAGGAATGTTGAGTACTGCCATTAGCTCAGCAGAAGTAAGCTCAGATGGAACTGCAGTGGATGGAGCTGCAGCAGAAGCACTAGGAGCCACAAAAACACTAGAACCAGCAATGATGCTGCCTGTCAAAGATGAAACACTTTTATCTTCCTGAATTGGATTTATGAGTAAGCATGTTTAAATTTGTGCAATAACTTACAGCACAAAGGTGAAGCACAGATTTTCCTTCACTTGATGTCCACTCTATATCCTCATCATCAATTATGGCATCATCATATTTTCCTTTAATGACCCATTCTTCATCCTCAAGGACATATATCCTTTGGTTGGATTCTGATGATATCAAATGCATAATGAAATAAAGAGAGAAGCTCAATTACTTACTGCTCACAATGGAATACTTTCTGGATAACTTCTTGAGGACAGGGGCAAGTGTAGGAGTGACTTCAGTTTTTAAAACCCAATGTGGCTTTAATTTGTCAATCTCATTGAAGCAAGCTTTATACACTTTGACCCAGCCCTGAACTGGGATGCTCCCTGATAAGGGATTAGGAGCATCTGCAAGACTGAAGGTGTTTCCAGTCGCATGGCCTCTGATGGTCCCCCCAGTAGCTCTAGACGCACCCTCAGATGGTATATGAATTCCTTCTTCTGGTAGGATTTGTAAAAAGAATTTTAGAGTTAGGTATAGCATACCAGCAATGTCAAAAGCATTTCCTTCCTTTGATTTCTCCTCATTTGTCTCTTCCTGTATCCTACATGAGAAAGGGAAGATAACCAAGAATCTCACTGACTGTGTGCTGACTAAATCCATATCCTCCAGAAGTCCTAGAGACATCTCCTGATGGGATATCAATGTTTGCCTCTAAAATAATGTATAAGTATGGCATACCAGCAATGACAGCCATATTTCCTTCCCCTGTATTTTCTTTACTTTTCTCTTCCTGTTCAATCTGAGGGAGAAGAGAGAATTAAGATTAAGAACTTCACTGACCACAATCTCACTACCACTTTTGCTTCCCTCATCATTGTCAATACTCTAATAGATGATTAGATGCTGTACAATGTGAATAATTATCACACACCTTCTTATGTGTTTCACTTTCATCCTCATCCTCATCTTCATGTTCACCATCTCCACTATCCTCACCTACATCACTTTCACCCTTATCTCAGATTTAGTACCTTTATGGTCATATCAAATGATAACTTGTGTACATACCTCTCCTTCTCCCTTGGTACCATCATCAGATTCAGAAATATCTTTGCTGACACCAGCAGGCATTGGTCGTTTAGGTGGGGGAACAGATACCCCACTATCCTCTAATAATTGTTCAATTCTACATGTATGAATAGAATAAATAATAAATAATAATAATAATGCATGACATGATGATGGCAGTTGTGACCAAGGCAGCAACCGAGGGAGGGAGTGGTGACATGGCAGTTATGAGCAGGATGCAACCAAGGGGGTGATGGCCAAGGGGTGGTGGCCGAGGGGGTGGTGGCCGAGTGAGTGTGGGTGACGTGGCAGTTGTGTGCAAGAATGAGCAGGACAGCATGAGTGAGCAGCAGACGAGGTGGGAGTTGGCCGAACGTGGGCGAGACGGCGCGTTTTGCGAGTGAGAGGTGGTAGCCGAAGGAGGAGAGGGCGGCGTTTGTGAGCGAGGCGGTGTTTATGAGCAGGACAGCATGAGTGAGCAGCAGACGAGGTGTAAGGCGGCCGAATGTGGGCGAGACGGTGCGTTTTGCAGTGGGAGGCGGCCGAACGTGTGCGAGACGGCGCATTTTGCAAGCGAGAGGTGGTAGCCGAAGGAGGAGAGGGTGGCGTTTGTGAGCAAGGCGGCGTTTATGAGCAGGACAGCACGAGTGAGCAGCAGACGAGGTGGGAGGCAGCCGAACGTGGGCGAGACGGCGCGTTTTGCAAGCAAGAGGTGGTAGCCGAAGGAGGAGAGGGCGGCGTTTGTGAGCGAGGTGGCATTTATGAGCAGGACAGCATGAGTGAGCGAACGTGGGCGAGACGGCATTTTGAGAGGCAGTAACCGAAGGAGGAGAGGGTGGCGTTTGAAAGCGAGATAGCGTTTTGCAAGTGAGAGGCGGTAACCGAAGGAGGAGAGGGCGGCGTTTGAAAGCGGGATAGCGTTTACGAGCAGGACAGCGTTTAGGTGTTAGTCAAGTGCAAGGTGGTGACCAAATGAGAGTGGGCGGCGGCCAGATGGCGCAGTCAACAGGTGGTGGTTGGGGGAGCAGGCAGTGTGTGGTTGCAAGGGTGGAGGGCAGGAGGGAGGGGCAGGAGGAGCGGTGCATTGATCAGAATGGAAAAGACACTGTGAAAACGAACAAAACTTACGGTTTCAGTTGTTCCACTGCTGTCTTTGCTCGTTTCTTCGATTTCCCAGTGATGGAGACTGAGGATGGAGCTCGGCTACACTTGGTTGGTGCAGCGGGTGGGCTGGTGCGATGGGTGGACCGGGTGGTGGGCATTGCAGTGTGAGATTGATAATGATCAAGCGCTGGGCTGCGCATCGACGAGCACAGGCGCATCACGTGCACGTCATGTGCATCATGTGATGATCAACATGGACGTGTGCTGACACGTGTCACACATGTCACAAATGCTATAAATGGCATGGCAGTTACCTGTCCCTCAGCTCAGCCAGCTCACACTCCACTCGGACTCTACTCGGAGTCTGAGCTCACTCCCAGCATTGTCAGTCCTAGTACTACTAGGCTGCTTCCGAGTTCAGCTCGGGTTCAGCTTGGACTTGACTAGGACTGAACTCGGATTACGAGTTCCCATTTTGGTGAGTACCAGGCCAACTTTTTTCAGCTCGGAATTGACTCGGATTCCGAGTAGGCTACTCGGAATCCTAGGATTAAGCTTGGACTGAGCTCGGAATCTTGGAATAAGGGGGGGGGGAGTGTCATGCTCTCGGCATCGACTATTGCATCTGGGCTGAAAGAATGAAATCATATCTTCTTCACATTGGATCTTGGTCCATTATCAACCTCTCTTTTCCCAAACCATCTCCTCCCAAATCCGCCACCGCTGCCGTTGCAGCAGAACATAGAAAAGAACTTCGAGAATGGCAAAAATTAAACGACTCTGGTCTAGGAGTGTTATGACTCAAAGTTTCAGATTCCATCAGATGACACATCGCCACTGATGATCAATTGCTTTCAGCATGGAACACCCTGCAGACTAGCTATAAAAAGACGACTCCAGCACTCATTTCTGATCGTTTTCAAAAAACGGTCAAATTTCAACTCTCAGGGAAAGATCCTGTACCTGAGATTGAAAGACTAGGGTCCTACTTTGCACAGCTTACTGAAGACAAGGTCGAGATACCCAACTTCATGCAGGCTCTCATACTTGCAGCAGCTCTTCCAAAAGAATGGACTGCCATCTCCACAGCCATGTTCCAATTATACAGAACAGATAAATTCACCTTTGAGGCGATCTCCGATTCTATCATTGGAGAATACAGAAGGAGCTATGCTATGAGACAGCAACATAATTCAAGAGACAAAGCGAATAAAATCAGTGGAGTAAAAAGGAAAGAAAAAGATGCAACGTGGAATAATCAGAAAAAGGATGATGACAATCAGCATCAGGGTTCTGACGAATCCAGAGAACAAAGACCTTGTCCTCGCAAGGGTTTCAGAGGCAAGGAAAAGAAACGCGCCCAAGAAGCAGACGTTCCTCCTGAGTCTGATCAGGAGCACAATGCTGTTGAGATCATATCTCCGGCTCTTTCCATTGCAGCACGAAACGTACAAAACCGCATGCTCCCACCAGCTGCCCAATTCACGGGTCAGTCACAAACCCGAAAGGGTGTGTGGGAAAAATGTAATAAGACCAGATTGCTTGCAGAACGCATCACCATGACGGAAACGTTAAAAATACTCGATACCATCACAAAAGATGAAATATCTTTTGAACTGCCTCACAAATGAAAAAGATCTGAGATAGATCTTGACTACTCAACTGTGGGAAATCCACAAGACGTTTTGGAAGAAACGTTGTTTGAGGATGGCGATAAAGATTACGACATTCTGATGGATCCCTTTGACAAACCAATGGATCCACTCTTTGATGATGATGCTGTAAGCCTCGGTGACAAGTTACGTCATTCACTTGTCAATAGAGAAACTACTAAATGCTTTTCACAGTGACATGGTAGTATAAATGTATATAATGAAAATATACATTATTTTTCTCATTGATTGTGTGAAATGTAAAGAAAATGAGTTGTCATGGATTCTTGACTCAGGAGCATCATTGCATTTTACACACAATCAAAATGACTTCTTATATTATCGACAATTGATTGATAAAAGGTTTGTACAAACCGCTGCTAAAGGAAAAACTTTACAGATACTAGGCGTAGGAGCCGTTATGATCAAAATAACTGTTAATGGAAAGGCAGATATAAAATTGATCAGGCCAGTCTTTTATATTCCTGACATGGATACAAGATTACTCTCCATGGGAACTTTCCTAAATCAAGGATATTCCCTCTTGGGAAATAAAGATCATATCGATCTTATTAAAGAATCATCAATTATAAGATTCTCACCACATAAAAAAGGACAAACCATATATTGGTTAGATTCCGAAATTCATAATGAATCAATAAACGTTGTGACATGAAAACCTGATTTTCATATATGGCATAAACAATTGGGACATCCACAAGATGAAGTAATTCGAAAAGGAATAATTCATTTAGATGGATTCCCAAATATTCCAGTTCCAAAACAGAAACAAATATGTTCAGGATGCACAAAAGGAAAAATGCGAAGTAAATCATTTCCAGAATCACAAAGTAGAGCATTGTCTCCTTTTGATTTTATACTTTCAGATCTTAAAGAAATCTCAATGATATCATATCACAAATATAAATATTTTGTGACATTCATTGATGATTTCTCTGGACATTTATGGATTGGTTTATTAAAAAAGAAATCCAATACAGAATCTTCACTAAAACAATTTGTTGCATTAATAAAAAACAAATATGGAATATCACCAAAGAAATGGCGGTTTGACGGAGGAAGTGAATTCACTAAAAGTGAAAAATATCTCAAAGATCTCAGTATTGAGATTCAGAAATCACTTCCATATACGTCACAACAAAATGGAAGAGCTGAACGAATGAATTGAACTATTTGGGAAAAGTCACAATCCCTTAGATTTGACGCATGCTTACCACAATCATGGTGGGAATTTGCACTTGAACATGCAGTATACCTATATAATAGGACTCCCATAGCTTGCAATAAATGGCAGACACCATATTTTCTTATTGAAAAGAAAAAACCAAATGTATCGGATTTGCGAGTGTTTGGATGCCAAGCTTATGTATATATTCCTGCTAAACGCAGACAAAATAAGCTTGAAGCCAGATCTAAGATGATGATCTTTCTGGGATATAAAAATGGAATGAAAGGGTATAAATTTATGAATCCTGAAAATAATACCATTTTTATGGGAACAACTGGAGTTTTTGACGAAACAAAATTTCCAAAATGTCAAAACTCTGATTTAATTCCCACATTCCTCAATCCAGAGGAAGAGTTTGAGGATCTCATGCCAGAAATACCTCATGAAACGTATAATGAACACAATACATCAGATGAAGAAGATTCATCAAATTCAGAGAGTGATAGCAACTCATCTGATAAATCTAGTATATCTCCCAAAGGAAAGGGATCTGATAGTTCAGATGACGATTCAGGAAGTGATGATTCAGATAATTCAGGAAGTAATTCTGGAAGTGACGATTCAGATGATCAAAGAGAAATTGAAGAAGATCTATTTGCTCCTTCAAGACCCTCATCTCCAGGTCCATCGAGACCGACCAGAAATAGACAACCAGTCAATCAACCAGATAATGTCTATGGAGATAAAGATCCAGTTGAAATTGAAAAATTGATAGAAGAACGAAATTAAATCGTTTCACAATTAATAAATTATTATCATGTGCAATTCCTATCAACGAAACAGCAAATACAGCTGTACCTGAACATCATCACGAAATATTTCGCTTACCAATCAGTGAACAAAAACATTGGATAAACACCGAAAAGAAAGAATGGGATATGCTCATCAAAAGAGGTGTAATAATAAATCTACAACATCTCCCTGAAGGTCGAAAGGCCATAGGTTGCAGATGGGTTTATGTCCAAAAAGACGATGGACGTAAAAAAGCTCGTCTAGTTGCCCAGGGTTTTTCCCAAATAGATGGCATTGATTATGATGAAATATTCTCACCAGTTGTAAGATATGAGACATGTTGTCTCATACTTGCACTTGCAGCACTAGAAAAACTATATATATCATTTCTAGATGTGACTGCTGCTTTCCTATATGGAAAACTGGATGAAGAAATATATATGAAACAACACCAGGTTTTATAAATAAAGATAAAAAAGACATGGTATATAAATTATATCGTGCACTTTATGGATTAAAACAAGCTTCTTTAGCTTGGTGGAAATCATTAGATGAATCAATGGAAAAAATGGGCTTTATACAAATACATTTGGATGTGGGTGTATTTGTTTTTAAACAAGGATCCAACATTGTCATAGCAATAATCTATGTTGATGATTCAATGTTCTTAGGATCTAACAAAATCATAACATTGCATAAAAAGCAAGAATTTATGAATAGATGGGAATCTAGAGATTTAGGAGATCTCATTGATGGTCAAACAAAAAATTTTTTATCATTCCAAATAAAGAAACAAGGAGATAAAATTACCATTGACCAAAAACCCTATTAGCATAAAGTAATCCAGACATTAGGAATGAGTGATGCTACACATATAAACACTCCACTTCCCACTGGATATGAGCCAATGACAAATGATCAACCATTAGATCATAAGATTAGATCACAATATCAATCAGTTATTGGATCATTACTATATTTAATGATCGGAACAAGACCAGATATATGTTTTGCTGTGATAAAAATGTCACAATTTTCAGCAAATCCATCATCAGATCATTTAAAACATGCAATAGGAATGGCTAGATATCTAGCAAAAACTGCAGATCTCTTCATTAAATACGATGGATCATTAAGATCTGGCCTAATGAGCTATACTGACTCAGATTGGGCTTCAGATAAAAATGATCGACATTCCACATCCGGATTCTTTACTCTTTTATCAGGAGGAGTAGTATCTTGGATGTCAAGAAAACAGAAAACAGTGGCACTATCGTCAACAGAGGCTGAATACATGGCCTTATCTGACTGTGCTAGAGAAAATAAATGGATTAGATCAATACTAAGTGAAATCCATTTTCCTATAACAATTGCCTATTTATGGCAATAATATGGGATCTCTATTCATTGCAAACAACCCTGTTACTGAAAAATGTTCAAAACACATTGATATTAAATATCATTTTATATAAAAACTCATGAAAAAGAAAGAGATAGAATTACGGTTCATTCCAGGATCTGAAAATCCTGCTGATATTCTGACTAAAAATCTTGGTCGAATATTATTCGAAAAATTCACACCAATGTTAGGTTTATCAGAATCATTAAACTGATTACTGATGGCCCTGGAGTAGGGCCTTAAACTGCTTCATTTTACTGTGATAAAGAGACCAGCCTATCACTGTAGAGATTACTCCAGTTGATTAAAGAACGTCAAACAACTTTATCATTATGGGCAAAAATAGGAAACCCCGCAGTAAAAAACAACAACCTATTTTGACAATTGGAGGACACTCCAATGTTGGACACAAATGCAAGCGGTCATCTCACTGCCACTTTGAGGAACCCCCACCTCCACCACCTAAAAAACCACAGCCTCGAATCACATACACTCCGGCTGTTGCCATATGGATGGACCAAGCCCTTCAAGGACGAGATCCTTGGAAATTTGCTCCTAAAGCTTTTTGGGCTTGGCAATTAAAGGAAAGATGGAGACGTGAAGGAATCTCTGGCCACATTTCTTTTGAAGATTTTTGAAAGAATATAAGCACCTCTTCTTGCAGGCCTGTGAGAAGATCTTTACTAATCAGTACATGACTGTACAGATTATGGGGGGGTGTTGAACGATCTTCACCCCAAATACCCCTAAGTATAGCCTTCAACACAGCTATCACCGGTTTGACCCTTAGAGGGTTTTTCTTTTTCTTTTATTTCTTTTATTTACGTATATTAGATTACAAGTCTTTTACACAAATATGTACATACACTAAAAGTGTATATAAGACCGGTAGATATCCAATATACATCCAGTTGCTCTTTCCTGCCTACCAGCATGTGAGTATCTCCTCTCTATGAGAGTAAGACCTGGAGAGGTCTCTGGTCACTGTCTCTGACAGTGATACAATACTCAAAACACCTGGAGAGGTGTCTGGTCACTGTCTATGACAGTGATACAATGCTCTTGTCATCACAGACGTATGACTTTATGTCTGACGGACATATGAGCTCATCGTTCATGACAGTGACGACCACTGAGACAAACTATGTCTGACGGACATATGATCGCTGCTCAACACAATACGGTCAGGGTTTTGCTACAGAGTCGCATGCCGAACAAAAATTGCAAAGAAAAATGCTCATGCACTAAACTGGATTGGCCAGCACCTTTCAAGTTAATGGATTTGGAAACATTGTGCATATACGAGAAGAGAATTTCAGAGTACACTTGCGTCAGTAGGTAGAAAAATGTATATAAACCCTCCTGTTTCATAGTAGAACATATCATATCATACCCATGCAGTTATTCGCTCAAGTCTTGTTTACTCGCGCTCGCTTTCTATTTCTCTCTTGCGTTTGCCTACTCCCTCGTCATTGCAGCCATTGTTGAGCCTGCATTGCAGAAAAGACTTGTGCTACTCATTGTTGTCACCCGTGTTCCACTACTGTCCTAATATCCACTCCGACATCAGCCATGACTGCTAACCACTTTGCATCATGTGATTCTTCCACCCATCCGACGTCCGCTATCTGGTGCATCACATCGCATCTGCAGCACGTGCAAGAGGAATCGCTCCGTGCACATCCGCTCCACTCTGCTCATCTCTGCTACGTATTGCACATCTGCACAGCATGACTTCTGACATGGATTGATGGGACATTTGTTTCTAGCTCACAACCCTCCCCCTGTCTACCTGTTGCTTTGATAGAGTAGAGTGTTATTATATTGGCTGCCCCAGTGAGGCTTTTACAAGAAAATTCTGCTGTCAACCCCACCAGACTCACCTCATGAGCGGGAGTTTCCTGGACATTTAACAGCATCTCCCTTGACCAGCAACATCATCAACAATTGGTATAACACATTAAAGCAAGCAGAGCGCTAACGGAGATATTCAAACATACTAGCACCTTTGGTCACCAATCCTGCCGCAATCTTGGGCTAACACTGGAATTCCAGCGAACGGAGAACATCAACCGGCTACTCACACAACCTGCTGCTTCCACATCATATAGCTCAGCCAATCAAAGTACACTTCGCGACTCGGAGGATTTGATGCAACCAGCGGATACTCACCAAGACAGTGACTGCTCCAGTAGCCCACTCTCATCTTCACCATCTTCCATTACACACAGCCCGCACCCCTCTCCCCCGCACAGTAGTGTCGAGTTCAGCAGCCCAGCAGCAGGCATTTCACATCCCGCTCCGCCAACCAATCCCTATTTGCCCATTAAACCCACATCACTTATCACACCCACTACAGTAACTACAATGGCCGCTAACTTGAGCCCGCCATCACATAAGTCTATGCCCACGCAGTATAGCCAATCCGCTCCCCACTTTGATTTGACTCAGCCGCGCCACCTTCCGAGATACTTCGTGGAGCTAGAATTACTATTCTGGGAATCCACGGTCACAGCGGAACAGGAAAAGAAAATGTATGCGCTCCGCTACTTGGAAGACACTGAGTACAAGCTCTGGGGATCTGTCAAAACATTCTCCATGCCCGCAACCTACAACGCCTTCAAAGAATCCATACAAAAACTGTACAGCGGAGTCATCAACAAGCGGCAATATATGCAAGACCATCTGGACCGGTTGATTGAAGAAACACTTAGGCTCAGAGTCAAGACTGCAGAAAGTCTATGTAGCTACTACCAAAGGTTCTTGGTAATCACGAAGTATCTAGTCAGCCACGACTGGTTATTGGTATGACAGCAGAGCGAATTCTTCTTCAAAGGTTTTCAGGTAGACGTTGCAACTGAAATGTATAGATGGATGCGCAGCCAGTATCCGAATGTACACCACAGAGACCCGTTCTCACTCAAACAAACATTAGCAGCAGCGCAGGAAGTCATCCAAGGACAGTCCTTTTACAATAAACTAATTAATAAACCCATGCTTCCATTGTACGCCATGAAGTCGGAGTCCCCAGCACCTTCCCTGGTCAAATACAAGCCCCCCGCAAACACGTATGTAAAGCAAGAGGAGATGGCAGCCATGCTGAAAAAATTAGGGCAAAGTATGGTGCAATTGCTAACACAGGCGCTAGTGTACCGTGCTCCGCAATCTGCTCCACCGTTCTGCATGTACTCTTCCCCCACAACTGGTGCTAACGCTATTCCAGTAGGACAGTCACAGCCCACGCAGCCAAGCGGGTTCCACACTTGCAACTTTTGCAGTGAGACAGCACATTTTATAAGCCGCTGCCCAGAAGTGGACAAATGGGAAAATCACGAAAAACACTGAGGGTCACATTACCTCACCAACTGGCAATTACCTGCCGCGTTTCAATCAGAGCAACACGATGAAGGAGAATATTGACGAGTACTACCGCCACACAGAAGCGCCACCACCACCAGCCAACATACAACCCGCCATGTATTACACCGCCCAAAACAATATGCCGCCACCCGCCACCACCACCATTGCCGCCCCCGTTATGTCATATAGGAACACAGTCGAGGAAGATGAAGATGAAGAAGAGCTGAGACAACTTCAGTGAAGAATGGTAGCGTTGCAGATGAAGAAAAAGGTAGTTTTAGATCAGGTAGAGATTCCGCTGCGCGCAAAAGGCAAAGAAGCAGCTCCCACCGGAACTAAGGAAGTGGAAAAAGCTACAGAGATCGTATTGCCAGAGGTAGCAAAAGAGCAGCTGGCCACACATCCATTCTCTGGTGTCTGCAATGCAAGTTACCAGCCACTGCTAGATCACCCATTCGGCTCAGCGCCTAAAAATAACGGACCCTCCTATACCACCACATCGCCCACCCAGAACGAGAAACTTGTCAACAATATCTTCAAGCGCACTTTGCAAAATCACGCTGTGCATGTCAGCTACAAGGAGCTGTTAGTGGTCTCCCCAGAGATCCGTGCAAAACTCCGAGATTACCTAACGCTGCATTGTGTACCTGCACCCACTTCCGCACCCACACCTGCCAGCACAAACTTCACTGATGCACACTTTTATGACTCCAACAAGGTGTGCAAAATCTATGTCATGCCTGACATGGCAGAAGTGTATTACTGCGTAGAAGGGCTGGACAAGCCTCGCTTACAAGTTGCCAAAGAATCACATGCGATCCGCTGCGTACAGGGATTAATAGACGAGTGCGCCAAGGTGGAATGCATAGTGGATCCTGGGTGCTTGATAGTCTGCATGTTGGAAGCCATCTGCAACAAGCTTGGAATACCATTCAACCTGACAATCAAGATAGACATGGAAGCCACTAACGGGGAAGTCAATACATTGCTTGGAATTGCCAACAACATCCAGTTCCACATTGGTGACATCAATTTATACTTCCAGGTACATGTTATCTGCTCGCCCGCTTACAATATCCTGCTAGGCCACCCTTTCAACATCTTGACTCGGTCGGTAACCCACAACTACGGCAATGAGGACCAGACCATCACCATTCATGACCCCAACAGCTCCAAAATAGTAACAGTTCCGACTATGCCCCGCGGCCATCCCAAGTACAATATGCACGAAGAAGAAAAGGAGGATTTTCAGATGGCCTTGAGGAACTGATGGACACTCACGGAGAGGTAGCCTGTATCTCGACTATTGACCCACATACCAAAAAACCCATAGATAAATCAACTAGTTCGTCTCTACCTTGGTGCCACGTTAAGTCTGCAAGAAGTCAGCACGGACAACTGCAATCCGCTCACTCAAACATATCTAAACGCCACCTTCTTCCACAATAACACCACCCATGCAACTTCAGCTTCCGCTACTTCCACTTTCGCTACTTCTGCCTCTGTGACTTCCACTACTTCCACTCCACGCGAACTTCCGCACAAGCTTAATACATCCACAAATCTGCACCGTGACAACGTATCACCCATCTTCCTATCTGCCCAGAAGAAAAAATATAAACCTGTTGCTAAGAAAGTAAAGCCAGTCATCAGCCAGCTACGCAAGGAATTCTGTATCATTCAAGAGATCAAGGGCAATCCGCTCGCTGAGTTACCCAAGTTAAGCACAAGACCACCCGAGTTTATGCCATGTGGGTGTTATACAGAGGAGCACAAGAGAACACTAGAGAAAGAGCATGGCAGCAAGTTTTTATGGCCCAAAGAAACCAAGCTAATGCACGAATTTATGACAAAACATGAGTGGGCATTTGCCTGGGATGATAGCAAGCAAGGAAAATTCAAGACTGAATTCTTTCCGCCTGTGGAGATTCCGACAGTTCTGCATACGCCATGGGTTCAGTGCAACATTCCGATTCCGCCAGGCCTTTACGACCAAATTTGCGACATCATCCGCACCAAAATTGATGCAGGCGTCTATGAGCCTTCAAACTCCTCCTATCAGTCCTGCTGGTTCTGTGTGTTAAAGAAGATGGGAAAACTCCGCCTGGTACACTCGCTGGAGCCCCTCAATGTGGTCACAATCTGACACTCAGGCGTCATCCCCATCCCAGAACACCTAGTGGAGAATTTTGCAGGTTGCGCATGTGGCACTATGTTGGACCTTTTTGTCAGATATGATGAGTGCCCACTTGCTGAGGATTCCTGAGATTTAACCACCTTTCAGATGCCCTTTGGAGCTATGCACCTTACAACCTTGCCCATGGGATGGACAAACTCGGTCCCAATTTTCCACGATGACATCACCTGCATCTTGCAGCCCGAGATACCGGACCTGACTATACCCTACATCAATGATGTACCGGTCAAAGGACCTCCAACACACTATGAGCGGGACAACAATACCTATGAGACCATACCAGACAACCCCAGCATTAGACGCTTCATATGGGAACATTTCCAGGGTCTGAACCGGGTTGTACAGTGCATGAAGTATGCTGGCAGAACATTTAACTCATCCTATGCGCCCCCTCCATTACGGTCATTGGTCATCTGTGCATGTACAAAGGCCGCAAACTGGAGAAGGAGCTCCTCGCAGTGGTGAAGAACTGGGCTCCATGCACGTTGCTATCCAAGGTCCGGGCGTTCTTAGGCACTGTAGGTGTGGCACACATCTTCATTAAAAACTTTGCGTGCAAGGCAAATCTGCTGGTAGCGCTAACTAGGAAGGACATTCCATTCACCTTTGGAGTGGAGGAAATTGCTGTGCAAGAGTCGCTCAAACAAGCTCTGATAGCATCACCCACGCTACGCCCCATCGATTACAAGTCCAATGCACCCATCATTCTAGCCGTGGATACATCATGGATTGCAGTTGGGTTCTTCTTATGTCAATGTGACCCTGATAAGCCTTCTGTCTGGTACTATAACCGCTTTGGATCAATCACCCTGAATGAGCGGGAAGTGCACTTCTCACAGCCAAAACTAGAGATATATGGTCCGTTCTGCGCATTGATGAGCCTGGGGCTCATGCATGCCAGAGATAGGGGTATTAGTAAGCATGTCACAATACATAGTAGTCATTGTCACGTAGTCACAAAAAGAATACAACCACCTTCCCCCATAATTGTTCATTTTCTCCTTGTTTTTGGCTTGTTTTCCCCCTCTCCCTCTCGTTTGGGGGCTCCCTCCCTTGTCAATGCCGTCACAGCCACCGTCGTTACACAGCGTGCACGTCAAATTGACACCAGACACCCTTTGGGTGTCGGGAATCTTCCAGAACCTGCCCAACAACAACCTCCTGCCCAACTAGCCTGTTCTCCTGCAGCACCGGGGGTAGGCTTATCAGCGTTGAAAGTACTGAAGATTTATCTCATAGGAGTCCGTAATCTAATCATGGAAGTTGATGTGCACTACATTAAGGACATGCTCAAGAACCCAGATATAGCACCATCAGCATCTATCAATCGGTGGATCTTGTCAATCCTGACTTTTCATTTCAAGTTAGTTCACGTGCCTGGCCAACTTCACGCACCCAATGGATTATCCAGGTGCCTGTGGCAACCACTAGACAAGGAACCAGATAGCAAGGAAGATGACAAATTCAACAATTGGATCAATAACCTTTACGGATTCATGCATCAAATCAACAATGCACCCTACAGCGCCCTCGCAAAGAGAGCGGATCAGCAACCGCTCTGGAAATCAAAGGTCCTGCATCACGCTAGAGTAGCGCCAAGAACTGAGTTAGGAGCGCTCGCAGAAAAGTGTAAGAGTCCGCTTACGACTGTCTTCTTGACCGATGCAGATACACCGCCACCGGAGAAGGAAAGGATACAGATTCTGGAAGGAGAAGAGGACAATACGTACAAAGGGATATTCCCATGGAGGAGCGAGACTGTATCGAGAGATGAAGAAAGGTTGCGCTGGCAAAATGGTTTCTTACAGAGTTGGAACAACCCGACAATATGTCCGACAAAGAAAATGTCTGGTTCATGCAGTACTGTACCAGGTTCTTCATTAAAGATGATATGCTGTGGTTGAAAGACAGGATCAGAGTGCACAAAATTGTCTTGGATCCGCACAAACAGGCAAGCATATTGCTTAGCTGCCACGACGACTTAGGACACTGCAGATATTACGCTACCTGCTCAGTCATCATGCAGCAGTTTTGGTGGCCACAGATGCAAGACAACATTAAATGGTACATCAAGTCATGCCGTGCATGCCAGGCCCAACAACTACAGTTATACTGCATTCCGCCCGTTGTTGCTGAACCCACCCCTATCTTCACAAAAGTCTACTTGGACACCATGCACCTCCCACCATCGAACCAATACAAATATCTCATCCAAGCCCGTTGCTCGTTAACGCACTACCCCAAGTACCGCGCGCTATGCCGGGAAACTGCCAACGCCATAGGAGATTGGATATTTGAGGACCTTATTTGTTGCTGGGGAAGTCTTGTGGAAATCGTGATGGACAATGGGCACCCATTATCCACACTGTCGTGCATCTAGCAAAGAAATACCACATCAATCACATCCGCATCTCCGGCTACAATTCCCACACTAACGGCATAGTCGAACGCAGTCATTATGACGTCCAGCAAGCATGAGTCAAAGCAAGCGAAGGATCTAATTGGGCTCCGGCCTTACATTCGGTATTCTGGTCTGAACGGGTCACAGCAAGGCATTGCATGGGCGTATTGCCATACTTCGCAGTAACCAGAACACATCCGCTGCTTCTGCTCGACATCATGTAGGCCACCTACTTGCTTCTGCTGCCCAATGCTTTCCTCTCCACTACCAATTTAATTGCCCGACATGCCACGGAACTGCAGAAGCGACATGCACAAACAGAAGCTTTAAAAGGGAAGGTCTATGCAGCATGCATGGCGGCAGCAAAGTGGTTCAAGAAGGAGCACCTGACAGTCATCTGCAACTTTGATTTCAAACATGGCATGTTAGTTCTAGTCCGCAATACCGCGATAGAGAAGTCATTAAACCAGAAGATGCGCTAATATGACTCTACACTGCTAAAGCAGCTGTGTAGACAGGGGGGTTTTGTGTGAGCTAGTTGAAGTGTCCCGACGTTGCCAACCAGAGGGATGCGTAAAAACGTGTGCGGAGCAGAAATGCGAAGTGCGGATGTGACGTGTGACCTAGTGACAGAACACGCGTGGAGCGGAACGCAAGTGTGGCTGTGACTTGTGACAGAACACACACGGAGCGGAACGCAAGTGCGGCTGTGACTTGTGACAGAACGCACGCGGAGCGGAATGCAAGTGCGGCTGTGACGCGACGGAGTAACAGCAATGGCGTGTGACATGACTGCGTCGAATAGTGGACGGTGTGTGGGTAGAGCGCGTGACAAGTGTGACAAAAAGCGACAGAGGGAATAGGCTCATGACGAGAAAAGAGCTTATTGCATGGGAATGATATTATGTGCGTGATATGATATTGGGAGTAGGATGGTATGTTATTTTGACAAGATAACTACGAGGCTTTATATACATTTTTGGCTCTATCAGTACAAAGGGACTCTGCTATATTTTCACCTCCTGTCCAAATCCGGGCTTGGTATTGATGATCGATGATTTTCCGTGAAGTTTTCCTTCCTTTGTTCTGGATGGGGATTTGCCTTTATCCCTTGATCGTGGGTTTGGATCTTGATTGCGAGCCCTGGAAAGCAGAGTTGCCTATTGAGGAAGTGGCTGTGCAGAGTGCGGACTTGCATTCCTGTAGCGCGGGAAAGAGCGGATAGAGCGGATCGCAAAGTGCGGAAAAGCGTGGGAAAGAGCGGATCGCAAAGTGCGGAAAAGCGCGGGAAAGAGCGGATCGCAAAGAGAGCGGAAAGCGCGGGAAAGAGCGGATCACCAGCAGAGCGGAAATGTTGCATGAGAGCGGAAAGCGCGGGAAAGCGGATCGGAAGCGGATCGCAAAGTGCGGAAAAGCGCGGGAAAGAGCGGATCGCAAAGAGAGCGGAAAGCGCGGGAAAGAGTGGATCACCAGCGGAGTGGAAATGTCGCACGAGAGCGGAAAGCGCGGGAAAGCAGATCGGAAGCGGATCTTCTACACAGTCACAGCTGGTGACTGCTCATCAGCGCCCCTGCTACATAGGCCCCTATGTGGTATTATATTGTAACCGTGGCAGAGCGTACATTCTTAGGCTAACAGTTCTTGACAAGATATTAGACGCATTGGAGGAGCACATGTGGGAGATGGCTAACTCATGTCGAAACTCTGATAGTTATTATAATAGTTACATTAGATTAGTTACATTCATTACAATAACTAATGTAATGAATATCTTATCTAATATCTTATATAATAAGTATAACTATTAATTAGTGTTTCATATTTAATCATAATAGCTTACATAACATTACCACGTGGTTTGTGACACATGTCACAACATGTCACAATAGTGTGACAGAAGTCACGCTTATGTGACAACGTGACATAGTGACGTGACTCATCCTATGACATCACTGATAGTCATAAATGACTCATATGACTCATATGACTCATAATACCTCATATAGAACATTATGATGTCATATAGAATGTTATGGAATATCTATTAATAATAATGACTCATATAGAAGAATATGATGTCATAAAGAACATCTTAGAAGGAATATTAATAGATAAAGACTCAGAATGACTCATTAGCGGTACCGGTATTATGTAATAGGTAGATTACACTGTACTTAGGTTAGGGTTTATGAAAGATATATAAGGAGGGCATTCTGAGCGACTATCCCCTCAGTTTTACTAAAAACTACATTTTAGTTAAGGCACACTAACTAAGCAAATGTAAGTATATTGAAACACTTACTTAGTTTAGTGCTGCACTGCTGTCATTTGTTTCAATAGGTTATGGGCCATCAAATCTTTGAACACACCCTGTGAGATGGATCTCAACTTTCACTTTCATTATGCGCTTGAGTTTTCCACCCAAACACTTGCATGCATGTTAGACTCCTTGGTCCGTGTTTCAAGATGGGTCGCTTAAAGCCATTATGCCAACATCCCAAGCGTGAATGTGGTCGAAACCCGAGCCCTGCGGCATGCTGCTATCCTCAGTCCCAACCACCACATACAACCAAGGGCTATAACACACCTATAAAGGTGCCACATTCCCTTGGCCTTTCTCTGATGGTCAAAACTGATGTTGGCCCATCAACCAGGACGTACACCCAGCAAATAAGCTGGCTTGATCCCCAGCCAATGCAGCTGACTTCAAGCATTTCCCTTTCAACAATTTCACATACTGTTTAACTCTCTTTCCAAAGTTCTTTTCATCTTTCCCTCACAGTACTTGTTCACTATTGGTCTCTCGCCAATATTTAGCTTTAGATGGAATTTACCACCCATTTAGAGCTGCATTCCCAAACAACTCGACTCGTCGAGTGCGCAACCACAGTGCACTGGTAGTCCATGTCAAAGACAGGATTCTCACCCTCTATGATGCTCCATTCCAGGAGACTTGTACACAGTCCAGCACAGGTTACACTTCTCTAGGTTACAACTCGGACAGACAAAAATCTGCCAGATTTTAAATTTGAGCTTTTCCCGCTTCACTTGCAGTTACTAGGGGAATCCTTGTTAGTTTCTTTTCCTCCGCTTATTGATATGCTTAAGTTCAGTGGGTAGTCCTACCTGATTTGAGGTCAAGTGGGTCAGACAGTTAGGGTTAGACAGCAGAGACCACTTGACGCCGCTCCTGGCATTGATAGATTTTATCACACCAATGGAGTTCAACAGCTTTTCTCCACTAATACATTCCAGGAGAGCAAGCTATATCTGAAACAGCCTGTTGAGCTTGACTCTAGTTTGACATTGTGAAAAGACATAGAGGGTGTAGCATAAGTGGGAGCTTTCGGGCGCCATTGAAATACCACTACCTTTATCGTCTTTTTACTTATTCAATGAGGCGGAGCTGGGGTTAAGAGCCCCACTTTTTGGCTTCAAGGTCCTATATGGGCTGATCCGGGTTGAAGACATTGTCAGGTGGGGAGTTTGGCTGGGTGGCACATCTGTTAAAAGATAATGCAGGTGTCCTAAGGGAGACTCATTGAGAACAGAAATCTCGAGTAGAACAAAAGGGTAAAAGTCCCCTTGATTTTGATTTTCAGTACTCGCTGTGAGGCGGACCACCCAGCCAGGCCTGAATTTCAACTACGGGCTTTTTAACTGCAACAACTTTAATATACACTATTGGAGCTGGAATTACTGTGGCTGCTGGCACCAGACTTGCCCTCCAATTGTTCCTTGTTAAGGGATTTAAATTGTACTCATTCCAATTATGGGACCCAAAAGAGCCCCATATTGTTATTTATTGTCACTACCTCCCCATGTTGGGATTGGGTAATTTGCACGCCTGCTGCCTTCCTTGGATGTGGTAGCCATTTCTCAGGCTCCCTATCCGGAATCAAACCCTTATTCCCCGTTACCCGTTGAAACCATGGTAGGCCTCTATCCTACCATTGAAAGTTGATAGGGCAGATATTTGAATGATCTATCGCCAGCACAAGGCCATGTGATTTGAAAAGTTATCATGAATCACCAAGGGAGCAGCGAGCCGCATTGGTTTTTTATCTAATAAATACACCCCTTCCATAAGTCAGGGCTTAAGTGCATGTATTAGCTCTATAATTACCACAGTTATCCATGTAGCAAGTTATCATCAAATAAACTATAACTGATTTAATGAGCCATTTGCAGTTTCTTAATGAGCCATTTGCAGTTTCTTAATGAGCCATTTGCAGTTTCACCATGGCAGCCCAGAGTCAAATAAGAGTCCACTGCCAGTGCAGTCCAGCCTTACAGTGAATGCATACACATGAGCTTAATTAAGGTAGCACACCAGGAATTGTGACCTGATTTGGGCAGTTTGGGCACTGGGAAAAGTGAATTGGATGGAAGGACCCAGATTGTGTGAGATCAACCCTTTCACTATAACATCTTTGCAACAGGCAAGAAGAGAAGAGATACTTACTTCCCTCCTTGAAACATTCCAAGGGAAAAGGAAAGTGCCATGCAAGAGTAAGCCCCATTGGGTTGAAGACTTGGGCCAAGTCTTCAATCACATGACTGTTCCAATGAGGAACTGAGTTACTTGTCAAATCAGACTTGCATGTCTGAATCCAACAACAGAGTCCAATCCACTGCCTGCCTGCTTTCAAGGTGGCTGTCTATTCAGACTGTCTCTGCATCTCCGGGGACTTTCCCCACAGTCATTAGTCAAAAGAGTGTTCAACTGACTTGACACTCTGTATGTGAGCTGTGATGATGATTCTTTACATGGCACTCCATAAACCGATTATGAGGGAATCTGTCAAAGCATGCCAGTCAGCCTCTTGATAGCTGAGATAGAAAGAAGTGTGGCTGCTCCCCCAGAATATGTCAGACATCCAAAGGAAGGTCACATCTCGTCCCTCATTGCACCAACCTCAGCTTCCTGCCCAGCGCCCACACTAATGGAAGGGCCCACACTCCTGGCAAAATGCTCTTAGGATGCAAGGCTCACTACATACAGGATAGCCTAGTCTGTCCAAAGTCACAAAAGTGAGCGGGTCAAGGTCTGAGCATTAGAACCTCACTTGATAGACTCTAGCTGAGTCTGGCCCTAAAGTAGCCAAAGCAACATACCACAAAATCAGCTTGCTTTCCTTTTCCCCAAGATCCTTTGGCAGGGGAGGGTGAGCAGAGAGTGAAAATGGGTTTGGGACTTGTTGCAGAGGTTGGGTGGTATATATATAGCACCCTTCAGTGCACTTTGCCACACACAGTTGGAACTGTGGAACTTGATTCAGACTACTCTTGGACTGGTGACAAAACAAACTGTGACTTATTGCTAGGTAAGCATACATTTATTGTATGCTGGTGCACCCCCCAGATGATGAGAAATGTCCATTCATTCGCAGTTTCCACTCTAGTGCCCTCTAGTCATACTAGAGTACTCCTCCATGCAGAATGCCTAAATTTCCCCTCCTTGTAATGCCGAACCCCGGTGACTGCCTTCAAAACGCTCAAAAGGGTTGGGCATTGTATGCTTAGAAGGGTAGTAGTCTAAAGTGTATTATAAATAGTTTAAGTGTGTGATTGGATCAGCTGATAAGATCTCAAATATCGGAATCATAGATATGGCTGATGGCCCTCTATCATGACCGATGGGGTCTATAGCTGATAAGATTTGTGTGATCTGTGACTTGACATTTCTCTCACGCCTACGAATGAATGCTAACCCAACTATGGGATAAATAGTCGCTTAATGGTAGCAGGGATACCATTTCTGTCACACTTGTGACAGACTATCTGGGGAGATAGATTAAAAACCTGGTGTCATGCATCAGAGTCGTGCGTTGTTGGAAGACAACGAAATCAAACTTTCCCAGGACTGGCAGGTCTTTAAATATGTTGTGGTTTTGTCACACCACTACCAAAAAAGACACAGATTTTGGGCCACTTTATGTGGATAACAGGGCCAATCCCCTGTAAAGGCTTCACGCACCCCCAGTTGCCCGTTACATTATTGCATATGTCATAATGACCGTTTTCATCGGTCTTCTTATTTTATTATTATTTAATATTCGTATAAAGGTCATGCTGAGGCGAACTTTTGTTGTACACGCAGACTATTGTTGGGCAGATGAATAGCACCCCAACTAGATTAGTGTTACGGACAATGCCCTCGTCATGGTTCGTTCTAAGTCAACAGTGACAAGCAGAGTCTCAGTCCGCTCCCAGTCACTGGACAAAGAATCTAGACACTAAGTCAAACGATGACGAAGGTCTTGAGAATGATGAGGAAGAAGAGTGTCGAGATCGAGCAAGGTTGAGAGCAAAACTTGTCTAAGTTGGAACTGAGGTTACTCTAGGATACATGGGGTTTATATACGTTTGGAGAACAAAGGAAACCGAAAAAAGGAATGAGACTGTAGCTACTTGAGAAAAGAAATGTGAAAGTAACTACAAAAGGAGATAATGTCCAAGCTGTACACTGTGCAGTAACAATGGATATGAAACAGTCCACTAAAACACGGAGACGAGACGAAAAGAGAACTGTAACATTACCCCCTTTGTATGCAAGAAGTCGCCGACTTCTACGAGCACTTTACACTCCCCCCGTGTTCCACTGGACTCCTGGACAGTCCTGGACATTCCTGGACATTCCTGGACAGTCCTGGTTAGTCCTGGTCAGCCAAGTGACTTTGAAAAAACATCACCAGGACTTGACCAGGACATTCCTTCCCACCCCTTTGTGCATTCCCACCATATTCCCACCCATATTCCCACACCCCAGCATGCATTCCCACCATATTCCCACCCATATTCCCACACCTCAGCATGCATTCCCACCATATTTCCACCCATATTCCCACATCCCAGTGTGCATTCCCACCATATTCCCACCCATATTCCCACCCATATTCCCACACCCCAGCATGCATTCCCACCATATTCCCACCCATATTCCCACACCTCAGCATGCATTCCCACCATATTTCCACCCATCTGTGTGCATTCCCACCATATTCCCACCCATATTCCCACACCTCAGCATGCATTCCCACCATATTCCCACCCATCTGTGTGCATTCCCACCATATTCCCACCCATATTCCCACACCTCAGCATGCATTCTCACCATATTTCCACCCATATTCCCACATCCCTGTGTATATTCCCACCATATTCCCACCCATATTCCCACACCCCAGCATGCATTCCCACCATATTCCCACCCATATTCCCACACCTCAGCATGCATTCCCACCATATTCCCACCCATATTCCCACATCCCAGTGTGCTTTCCCACCATATTTCCCAGACTCCAGCATGCATTCCCACCATATTCCCACCCATATTCCCACATCCCAGTGTGCATTCCCACCATATTCCCACCCATATTTCCACATTCCATCATGCATTCCCATGAGCACTTTACACTCCCCCCCGTTCCACTGGACTCCTGGACAGTCCTGGTTAGTCCTGGTCAGCCAAGTGATTTCAAAAAAAACATCACCAGGACTCAACCAGGACTCAACCATACCACAACTCCTATATACAGATAACAACAATTTCATCCTTCTCTGCATTCCCACAATGGTCTCACCCAGTCTGCATTACCACCATATTCCCACACTCTGCTGTGCATTCCCACCATATTCCCACCCATATTCCCACACCCCAGCATGCATTTCCACCATATTTCCACCCATATTTCCACACCCCAGTGTGCATTCCCATCATATTTCCACACCCCTGTCTGCATTCCTCACACCCCAGTGTGCATTCTCACCATATTCCCACTTCCCTATCTTTCTTACCATGTTCCCACACTCCAGTCTCCAACCTCACCATGTTCCTATCCACCTTCCTTCCTACCATGTTTTAACACAAATTTTTCTGTTCTTCTCACCATGTCCTGCCCCTGTCTTTCTTACCACAGCCCTGCCTGCATTCCTACCAATTTCCCACAGCCCATTCCTACCATTCTTTTCCCACCAAGTTCACACTCCTCTCTATCTTCTTGAGTGTAGATGCATATACTGTCAGACATCTCTTAACTTCTTTCCACATGAACAATTCCTGGACTGTCCATGATTTGTTTAAACATGTATTGTCACATCTCAACATTGAGATGATCATATGGTTGGTATAAATAGATGGTGGTCTGATAAGGATAATGTTTATAATGTCTCAGTCTTGACCAGTTTGGCATTCCATCAACAATAAGTGAGTTATCCATGCAAAGATATTTTACCACTACAAAGGGCTACCTTAATTTCCCATGGTTCCTGTTGGAATTTTGGAACAAGTGCACCACTCATTTCCTTTCCTGTCCAGCTGGGAGAAGTGGTAAAATCAATTAGAATACTAGCTATATATGTAGCTCCAGTGTGTTATGGATGATGCCCTCAATACAAGGAAGTGAAGCTTTAGTGACCTGAGAAAGGATATGTGAAGGTAACTATAAAAAGGAGATAGTGTCCAATATAGAATATGCACAGTAATGATGTAGACAAAATAGACCATTGACAAAAGGGAAAATGAACTCTAACACAGTGTGCCCCCCTTTCACCTGCCTGCCCACACTATTCAGGGTAAGAAAAGTGAGGGAGCAGGAGCAGAGTGTGCAAGGAGTGAGCATGGTAGATAGAAATGATTTTTTAATTCATATTATCCTGCAATTGATAACAATTAACATATTTCTTTTATTATTCACTTGTAATGACTTATACAATATGATTTACATATTACAAAGGATAGGAGATGGGGTGGGAATAAGCTTTATGCAAGAAAGGGTGGGGTTGGTGTGAAAGGGGGTGGGCTTGATGCAAAGGGACTGGGCATGGAGTGGGCGTGATGCAAAGGGGTGGGCGTGATGTGCGAGGTGGTGGGCGTGATGTGCGAGGTGGTGGGCATGATGTGCGAGGTGGTGGGCATGATGTGCGAGGTGGTGGGCGTGACACGAAGGGGGTGGGCGTGATGTGAAGGGGAGTGGGCGTGAGTGGGCATGATGGTGGCATGACATGAAGGGGAGTGGGCAAGATGTGAAGGGGAGTGGGCGCGATGCGAAGGGGAGTGGGCGCGATGCGAAGGGGAGTGGGCTCAATGCGAAGGGGAGTGGGTGCAATGCGAAGGGGAGTGGGCAATGCGAAGGGGAGTGGGCGTGAGTGGGCGTGATGCGCAAGGGGTTGGGCATGACAATGTAAATGGGGTGGGCGCAAATGGGACCGTGGGCGTAATGCGCGGAGGGGATGGGTGATTTGGCGGGCAGTCGCATGGGCGGGCGTCGGCGTGGTGAGCGGAAAGCTGGGGGTTAAGGGATGTGGCGGACAGTGGCGTGGGCGTTTGGGCGTGGGCGAGGTGATGGGCATTGGGCGTGGGCGAGGTGAGTGGTGGACGTAGGTGACGTGGCGGGTGGCGAGGGACGGACGTGACGTGGTGGGCAGCGAGGGGCGTTGGGGCGTTTGAGGTCTCGCAGGGACGTTGGGTACGTGGTACGTGGTTCGCGATTGGCGAGGGGTGGTGGGATGGCGGTGGAGATGTGTAGGCGTTGGGCGCGGTGTAGGTGTCTTGGGGATGGCGATGTCGGCTGGTGGGCGGAGGTGGTGGGCGGCCGGGCGCAGCTGCGGCTGCGGTTGCGAGTGGGAAGGGAAGGGGGCCGAGTGCGAGTGGGTTCATCAAAGCTCAAACAACTGAAAAACAAAAAAAAAAGTTAATTAGGGATGAAAGGAAAAGAAAAGAATGTACGTGGCCCAGACGGTTCGTCTGGGCCCCGGTGGTGATTCAACTTGGTCGTCAGTGGGGGGCATCCGAGGTTGGGTGGGCGGCTTGAGGATGTTGAGGTCACAGCGGTTGCGAGGTGGGGCGTGGTTCGACGGCGCTAATGGTCCGAGGTGGCGGTGGCGGGCGTGTGACGTGGCAGCCGGGAGCGACGAGCGGTGGTGGTGGTGGTGGTGGCGTCAACGGTGACGGCAGCGGTGGCGAACAATGGTTGGCGATCCAGGCGTCGCGTCACGTGACATTCAACAATACGCGTTTTCGCGCCATCCCGTGACACGTGACACAAACCTATATAAGCAACAGTGCCCCAACCACACCCCACCGGGATTCCTCAGGACTCCCGGGGCTTCCTGGCAAGGGCAGTCCTCGGAGTCCCGAGGAATCAGCGGGAATGTCCAGGAATGGACCAGGACAGTCCTGGTCCTTTTTGGCCATTCTAGAGCCGAAAAAAAAATTTTTGGGCCTTTGTTTCAGTCCCGGGACTCCACCGGGAATGTGGGGGGGAGTGTAAAGCGCTCGACTTCTACCATGAATTTGTCCAGCTGTGATCTTGCCTGGATTCCAGCCAACTGATGATGTTGCTGACGTCCTTGTCAGCGGTTTCTACTTGCCACTGCAGACTTTGAATTGCCTGTTGTAATTGTTTTGCCTGGGCAAGCATTGCGTCTCGTTCCTCGTAGGTGAGGGTGTGCGGGTCGGTGGTAAGAGTGAGGGCGGTGATGAAGTCGAGTGGCTCGGAAAATAGGTTGAAGTAGGTGATTAAGGTGGCAAGGTTGTTGCTGACGTTGTTGAGCATGGTGTTGCGAGGGCAAGTGGCGATAGGCGGAGCGGATGCGAGAGGGACGGTAATGGTGTCATTCAGTTCTGCTGGGTGTTCATGAAGTTCGGGGAGGTCAGCGAACTTGAAGTCGTCAATGGTGATGGTGGTATTAACGAAGACTTCGAGGGGGAGGTCCTGGGCGGTGGCAAGGAAAGGTGAGAGGACGGCAATGGGTTCAATGTAACAATGGCCACATGCTGTGACCAGGAGGGCAAAAGCGAAGGCGACAAGGTAGGCGATGGTGAAGAAAGCAGGCATGATGTGACAGATAGGTTGGGGTACCCGGTGCACTCCAAAGCATCCTTTTATGTTCAATTGAACACTTTGTCATCATAATTGACAGTCAGGAGCTCTTCTTCCGAAAATTGGTAGGATGACGTGGGCGCTCTGATGGTGGGAACGTATTTGAGTTCTCCATCAGATTCTTCTGATTCGCTTAATTCATTTTGGGTAATGGTGGAAACCTCATTCCCATGCTCGGTGTCTGTGGTAGGGTTATTGCCTTGTGCGATGGCTTGTTCCGGCGCATCAGGAATAACAGGATCGTCAACGAACATGTTCAGGAAGTCCAGGCTATCCATTGCATCGTTGAAATTGGCTTGTGCATTTGGGACATGCCAATCAGCAACCCAGCAGTATATTTTGATCTCTTTGCCAGCGCATTTTACATCAGGATTGTTGGGTGAAAAGGTTAAGGCCTTATATGGCCTTAAATATTAAAAATATTAAAAATATATGTAACTCTTATACACCAATTGACAATGCTAGATAAAGGACAGTAGAGTTGACAAATTTCAAAAAGGCAAACAATAATTGGGATGTTCCATAAGGATAAATAAGTGTTATGAGTAGTCATAAGAATCAAGCCATAGCCTAACATTGATAAGGGTTGGTAGATATAGCAGATTATGTCAGTTTTATCAGGGTAATGATCAATAGATACCTGATGTCATTGCTTGGGCAAATATGCAAGAAAGGCTTGATGGGTTTATAATAACTGTAGCAATGATAAACATAGATAAGGGTCAGTAGAGATGGCAGATTATGTCACTTTTATAATGGTGTGAGCAACAGATACCTGATGTCATGGCTTGGGCAAGATATGCAAGAGAGGCTTGATAGGTACAATAACTGTAACAATGATAAACATAGATAAACATAGATAAGGGTTGGTAGAGATGGCAGATTATGCCAGTTTTATCATGGTGTGATCAACAGATATCTGATGTCATTGCTGATCATAGTGGCAATGCTTGACACAATTATCCAAGACATGTTGCAGTTGATCTGAGCACACAGACATGGAGTGTAGGTGGTTGGTGTCATCATCATCCGTATGGTGCCTCTGATCTGAACACACAGAAAGATAGTATAGGTTGTTTGCATCATCATCATCATTATCATGCCTCTGATAAGTCATGCAAGACCGAGGAGTCTTGATCATTGGTATCAGATTAACAATGCTTGACATGGCCATCCAAGACTTGCAGCTGATCAAGATTTCACAGAATGCCAATACCTGATCAACAGGTTCAATAAATTCACAGACATATAGTGTAGGTAGTTTTGCATCATCATGGTGTCTCTGATAAGTTATGCATGACAGACAAATCTGGGTCATGGACATCAGTCCAACAACAGTTGACACAATCATCCAGACATGTTAACTTGATCATGAACACACAAAATATAGTGCAGGTAGTTTGCATCATCATTATCATTATGAGGCCTCTGATAAGTCATGCCTTACAGAGGAACCTTGATCATGGGTATCAGAATGACATGACCATCCAGGACATCTTGCAGGTGATCATCATTCATCATCATGGTACCTCTGATATGATGTGCATGACAGAGGCATCTTGATCATGAGCATCAGACTGACAACACTTAATCAACTCCTCTTGGCCATAATTATATATCATTGGTAGAATAAATATAACTTAATTCATACACTGTCTAGAATAGGGTAGAGAGAGGGAGGCAAGCATGAGGAGAGGGCAGAATGGCAGATGGCATACAGGGCAATGAGAGTGCAGCAGAAGGCTCCTGGTGATGGGGCGGCGAGAGTAAGCAGCACAGAAAGGGCGACAGAGGGTAAACATGAGGAGGGTGGGAGGCAAACAGGGCGGCGAGGTCACAGACAGGGTGGCAGGATAGAAGAGGGTGTGAAGGCAAAGGGGCGAAAGAGCGGCGGCGAGACTCAGCGGCGCGTAATGGCAGGATCCGACACATGGAGGACAGTAAATGTGAGGAGAGGGCAACAGAGGCAAACAGGGCAGCGGCGAGAGAAAGAGGGCGACGATGGCCAAGGGCGGTAGAGGGCAGCGGCGAGAGTGAGCGGCATGTATATGACAGTATCCCGCATATGGAGGACAGTGAAAGTGAGGAGAGGGCAGCAGAGGCAAATGATGGCACTGAGACACACGAGAGAGAGAGAAAGGGCGACGAAGAGTGAGCGGCGCGTAGATGACAGGATCATTGCTATAGTTCGTTAGTAGATGCTACTATGATATACAAGCTTACCGGTCAAAAATTTCGGCCATATCGACTGAGATACGGCGAGCGAGAAGAGGGCGGCGAAAGAGAGCGGCGCGTAGATGACAGGATCGTCGCTGTAATTCGTTAGTAGACAATGCTACTATGATATACAAGCTTACCGGTCAAAGATTTCGGCCATATCGACTGAGACAGAGGAGGGCGGCGAGACAGAGCGGCGCGTAGATGACAGGATCGTCGCTTTAATTCGTTAGTAGACGACGCTACTATGGTATACAAGCTTACCAGTCAAAGATTTCGGCCATATCGACTGAGACAGAGGAGGGCGGCGAGACAGAGCGGCACGTAGGTGACAGAATCGTAGCTTTAGTTCGTTAGTAGACAACGCTACTATATATACAAGCTTATCTGTTAAAGATTTCGACTGTTCACCTGGTAGATAGAATAGGTAGATAACTTACTGCGAGAGTGGCAGGAATCAGTGGCTGTACGGAATGAGTAGGTTTTGGATGTCAGAAAGAAAGAGTTTGAGCAAAAAAGAAAAACAACGCACAAGATGATATTTAAACGGTAGCTGCAAACGCGGCAGAGGATTGGCAACAAGTGCGACGAGGGTCGTCATAAGGTGGAGAGAGTGAATGGTGAGAATGAGGATAGAACAGACATGGCGGCGAGAGAGCAGAGGGCTCTGAGACTACTTCAATCGTTCTATGGCGACGAGGGCGGCAAGGGGCAAGGCAAGGGGCAAGAGTGAATCACTCCTGGTCCTGGGGCAAGAAGGGAGAGAGGCGGTGAAGGGATGGGACTGAGAATAAGGCGGGCGGACAAGCGGTGATTTCAACTTCCGATCCTTGCAGCTGATATACAATCCTCTTTGTTGGGGGCACAAACAAATGACTAATGCCACAACAGGGCCTTTCCGGTTGCACCTGCCCGGATAGCAAGCTCAATGAGCCAAGGATCTTTCGGGGAGCACCCAAGTCCTGGGGGAACCAAGGAGAGGGGATTGGTTGGCAGATAGGGGGAGGTAATGTAGATATGAAGCTGTAAACCTCGCCGTCCAAATCTCCGTGAGGCAACTTTCTGAGCTTGTTGGTGTCCAGGGCGTTCACGGCAGCAACGCACATTCTGGACCAGTCAGTGAACCGACCAATGCAGAGCGCATGGTCTGTTTGGCGCAGGTCGCAGGTGATGGAGTCATCGAAAAGCAGCTAGTGGCGTCAGTAGGGACGAGAAACATGTTGTAAGCGGCTGGTGGCTGGGTACTGATGATGAGCCCATGAGCACTTGGCATGGATGACATGCTGGATGGGGCTGCGATGAGTGATGGAAGCGGTGTGGCAATGGTGACATGCTCCTCGCTGAAATTTCGACGGAGCGAGGGGGAACAAAGCCAACGGCGTCTCGGTCATCTTGATTCCCACCAGTTCGGCCTGCGTGCAGGTGCAAGGGGCGAGGGAGAAGGAGAAGCGTAAATACGACTTGGCGAGGCTCACAACATGCCAAGAGAAACGTACCGGGTAGACGGGTGGTTTTGGGGAGGTTTGAAGTCGGCGTTGCCCGTCCTGTTGGAGCTGGCCGTTCACGCTTAGGGTGAAACGGAGGGCGCGTGGGTCGGGAATGAGAGAGGCTGGGAGAAAGGCAGGGCTGATGCCCCTTGACGGTGGACCTGGGGAGTCCGAGGGATCCGGCGTGGGATTGGAAGCTGTATGCGGTGATGTCGACGGCGCGGGCGCATTTGGAGATGATGAGGGCAAGCTTGACTTCATGGTGTGCGGTGACGCCACGGGGTATTCCGAGTGTGCTGCCAGACGGGAGGTAGCTTGTAGAGCATCGAAGATGACAGCCGTCGATATAACATGCCAGCGCCATGCAACACGTCAGTCCGATGGCAGCACTCGCAGTTAAAACAAGCCCATCAAAGTGGGCTCGTAGCATCGCAGCATCGAAGATGACAGCCGTCGATGTAACATGCCAGCGCCATGCAACACGTCAGTCTGAAGGCAGCACTTGTAGTTAAAACAAGCCCATCAAAGTGGACTTGTAGCATCGCAGCATCGAAGATGACAGCCGTCGATGTAACATGCCATGCAACGCATCAGTCCGAAGGCAGCACTCGCAGTTAAAACAAGCCCATCAAAGTGGACTCGCAACATCGCAGCGTCGAAGATGACAGCCGTCGACATAACATGCCAGTGCCATGCAACGCGTCAGTCTGAAGGCAGCACTTGTAGTTAAAACAAGCCATCAAAGTGGACTTGCAGCATCACGGCGCCGAAGGTGGTAGTCGTCGATGTAACATGAACGCGCAAGTGGTTGAAAACAAAGAAGGAATGTCACACGTGTCACGCTGGCACTTTTTTTGCACTTTTTTTTTTCTTTTCTTTGCATGGATAGTTTGGGGAATTGCGTAAGCTACGATACATAGAGTACATGTTGAAGGGAAGCGGTGCCCTGAGAGCCCGCGTGTAATGGTATGTGGGTAACCGACAGCGCTGAAGGGAGTAACATTAAAAGAAACGAGTAATCACGGAACAGCGGACGGAATCGCGCTTGCGGCAAGAGCAACGCTTCTGGCGTTATGAGATCTTTTTTTTTTTGCATGGATAGCTGTTCCCTGTCACGTGACATGGGTACAAAATTATACGTGCTGTCAGTCTCCGAAGTTCTAATTCTAATTCTCCATCTCCGCCCATGGCCCGGACAAGGAATACCGCACGTAGATGCACGGGTGAAGATGCCCCCCGAAAGCAAATTGCCTCTATATCTGAGAGCACCCGGGCCCCTCCCGCTGCTCCTCCAAAAAACGGCCCGGGCGTGCTGGTTCAAGTATGGTGAAGGTCTTGCTGCTCGATCTCGTTTTACCACCTGAATACTTATCCAAAAACGGCAGTACCTGTTATCCGAAGTTTGTGGAGCAAGCCGGATGTACGCGCTCGCAGGACAAACATTTATTCAACGACTTAGTTATCTAGACAATACAAACATGAACTAGTCTGACAAATGCATCAGTTACTTTGAATGTAGGTGCATAACGCATAACAACCTACCAGCCTTGCCCGTGGTGTAGACTAGTACATGCCCACAAAATCTTCTCTGATTCATGTTCACTTGCGAATGAGCCGTCATCATCACCACTATCGGTCTCCATGCCCTGCCAATCCTCCGAGTCCTGCTCGTTCATTTCAAATTCTGAGTCTGAGTTGTCGAAGTCCAATTCATACATATCACTGGCGCTGTCTGCATCGGGTGCGTCAGGTGCGCACACAAACCTCTCATCCAGGTCACAATGATCAACTTCAATTGTGTCAGGAGCTGGCTCTTCAACCACACAGTTTCTGGATGCCGCCGATTGGTGTGCGTGGAGGTGGCCAACACCTAGGCCCCAGTGGTATCGCATGAGTAGATCTCGGTCCGAAAACCTAAGTATTCACTGGTGAGTCCATGTTCAAACCATCGGCAACTTCAGTTGACATACTGGCCAACATAATATAAATTGTAATCTTGACCATCCTTAGCACAACGTGACACACCCATTCCGTTTGCTTGCCGTTTGCCCTCGAGTTTGTTGACTGAGCGGTTCCAACAAGGGGCACAAGCAACATGGCCCAACGTATTGGTGAAGTTCTCGGTACTTGCACAATTCGGCCGGTGGCACGCGGGCACCTTTTCTGGCAGGCCTGATAGAAACCATGCAGTGGTGGTAGGCTCTAGAGCACTGTTTACATACCAGGAATGTGCAGTCAATTCTAGGTTAGCCGGGTCGAAAGACAAGACACAGCGCGTCGAGTTGAAGACGTCATATAGCAACTTTTGGCGGTATGTCGGGAATGTTTCGAATGGCAACGACAGAGGTGTTTTGGACATGGGGATAAATGATTGTAAGCCCGAGCAATATTTGGCTTGTTAGCGTTGGGACTGACGTTTTCATTAGGGACGGATCCGGACTTTTATGTTCGTCGTTCCAGTCATACCGAGTCATGTCTGTGACCCTGACTCTGACTCGCTCTGACTCGCATTAGTGCATAAGTATGCGGCAGAAAAACAGCATTTTGATGAACGCGACCCAGTGCTCCCTATGGTCGAAGACGACCTGTCTCCCTACTCTGAAGCTCGAGTTAATGCTCTCAAGCTAAGCAACAAAAGAAAACCGTAAGCTGACCCTCTCGGCTACTGTGGTGCGAGTTGACCGCGCGGTCTAGTCGCAGCAGCGATCCGTTGGTCCATCATGGACGACACTTCGGCAGAACAGTGCACGCGATGTGTAATGTGCAAGCATTGATTACAAACAATTTACTCTTTTTGGGCGACGATGGAGAAGTTGCAGAAGAAATGCTCACACTAGAGTCTGTAACCGAACTTCTCGCATTGGCCATTGACAAACATGCAATTCAGGCAACGCAAGGAATACAGGGTGTTTCAGCAACTGCTACGAATGGTCCCCAACCTAAGCGAACGCCTCGTGGAAGGGACTGAGGAGGAGTGTGTGACGGTAGCGGAGTTGGTACATCCGCCGCTCCATACATTTTTTAGCTTTGGCTCACTACATTGAAGATTCAGAAAGGCGTATCTAGCGCAAGGTCGGATGACACCAAGAGTCTTAAAGGTGTCGTTGTGGATTGGATAACTCCCCGAGACAAGCCGCTAAATCCACCGCTGTCCCGGAATATAAAGACAACGCGCGGTTTTCACCACCCCGCAACTGGTGCCCTTCTTTGTCCAGCGGGCCTAGAGTGGGACGACGCTGAGTTAATTTCCTGCTTCATGTGATTTATCGTCACTAAGCCCTGGCGTAGGATACGCGCGAAGCTTACTAACAATGAAATTGCCGTACGAGGTGATCAATGGCCATTGTTGGTTTATGCACAGCAACAATTTGACCCCGAAGAACCCTGGGACGGGCTTTTCAGGAGTAAGCTTCTTGTTTGGGTTAGTAAATATCTTGATTTTCCCAATCACTTGAGATCCAATGGCTTGCAGGCATTCAAGTATATCTTCACATCGCCCAGTTCAGTAGAGAAAGAGGTCAAGGCGACGAGGTCGGGCAATGCTCGTATCCACGGCATGACTCGTGTCACACCGGCTTCACTAGCCTATGTAGCGACGCAGGTGCGGCAGCTGCCAATCAATATGAAGCAATACTGTAACTGAGCATCCTGCCAGCTACGCTTCGCACTGTCATCGACCTCAGTCTTCTGTCGGTCTGACACCTCTACAGACTCGGAGCGGTTTTACGAGAGCGTGTTGGACTTCTTGATTGATCCGGAGGAAAGGGATGAAGTTACCGACCTGCTGAGCTGGTGGAACTGGTGAGTTCCCAATACTTGCACCACAGATACATTCTTACCGCTGTAATAGCCAGGTATTCCCCAGCTATGTCAGGTGCGAAGGCGGAGTGACGAAGCAGAGTGCCCTAGCCAAATTGAAGGAGAAGAGAGCAAGGATAAAACAAACGCGGAATACAAGGCTACAACCAGTAGCATAAGTTACTTTTCTTCTCGAGGTTTATGTATTGCGGGTGAGAGTTACTTGTAAATTGTTACTGTCGCAAAATGTTAACTACAATAGATAGACATGCGGCATTCCGTTCTATTTCGATGGCGAGCCCTCGCACTCGTGCTGCTACACCGTTCACAAACTCACCGACGTGTATAGCAATTAACCTTGACCACTCAAGCGCCGGGTACAATGCTTCGCTGCTTGTCGATTTACAACTGTACATGTTCTTAACAATTTTCGTAATGGAATTTGTGTTGGAAACGGAGCTTGGGATTTTAACCAATACTTTTGATGCGCGAAATTACGCGCAGATCACGCGTCACGAGTAAATCATGCGTGACCTGTGTGATCATGAATGATCATGAACGCTTCGCAATCACGTTGCTCAGGCGAAATCCGGCTTCAACAGCCACGTCGTGCAAGCCCATTGGAATCTTTGTCAGCTCGTAATGCATTGTTTTTATTATGTGGAGCTTATTTATCAGCGCGCTGAGAGGGGGGAAGCGCTGCTGGAATAGGTGAATCTCATATGACGTAGACTATTATACTTGAATTTAACATTGCTCGATGTACCAATCCCCAACCGGTGATCGCGACAACTCTCCCTTCATGACCCTTCGCAAACCCGGAGGCTTTTGATATTCTAGAACATTTTTACAATGCTTGACACTGCACACAAGCCGGATCAGGCTGAAATCTGTCTTATCCTTGTTTACCTGGGGTTTTGGAGCAAACGACTTGAGAGCCTTACAACCACAGCACTGAATTGGCAGTGGGAACCCAAAGGGACGGTGTCCAGGATGCGACCAAGTTAACCGGTCAGTTGAACCGGAGTGGTATAGAATATAAACGTCGGAGTGGCTCCCCAACACTTGGTGGTTGAGGAGCATGCCTGAGACCGGGCTTCTCCTGTAGATGAACCAAAAAAGGTGTGTGTCCATGAGGAAGGCATTGGCAGTGGATGGTTGAAAATCAACCTGCCCAAAAGCCATTACCCAGTGGAAGGGCGAACTAACCAGTTAGTTCCTGCATGTAAATTGAGCAGGATCAAGACTCACCTTTTCAAAAACATCTTTACATCGTTGAAGGACCGTGCGCATTTCACGATCCCCCCACATGCAAGCAGGGTAAGGGTGTTTTGGTCGGACCCTGGTTTCAAAACTTCGAGAAGGGGTGGAGGAAAGAGGTTTGGAAATATCTGTAGACGTTGCATTAGATAAGCACAGAATGACGGGCTTTTACTTACCTCGGATATGGGTGCGGCGCCCTGGTTCGCTGGGGCAAAGTGGAGATCGCCTCGGGTTGGGTCTGTATGGTCAATCAAGAATACGGCAAACCGTCGGAACCTCGTTGAAGAAATGAATGAGGATTGAAAAAACATCAAAGACACATAGAATCACCTAACCCAGTCACCAGATTGTATCCTTTGGGTGAGCGCACTCACTTCTCGGAAATAGTTGTCTGTACCATCAGGGGTGGAGAAGTCAAATGAAATGATGACATGTTCGACGTTTTGACATAAATACGGGCAAAGGTGTTGGTAGACAAGCATGGGAGGGAGGCCGTTGCATGAAATTGAAACAAGTTTGATCGTTATGATGAGCAGGGGCTCCGAAGAGCAGACGGGCATGAACTCGCGCTGTGAAAGCATTCCAGTCAGGGTTAGAGGAACTCCAGCATCACCCTGCCAAACTCAGGTCAGTAACACAACAAGATGATGGAAAGAAAACTCACAAGGTACGGCTCTAAATCATTCCGAGTGCCATTCGGACGAAATACATGGCAATACGGACAACGAAACTGGCTGTCTTCCGAAAGCTGAGCATCTGGGATGCACTTGGAACATACCGTCCGAGGACAAGAGTCGCACTCGGTCAGGGCTCCTCCATTTCGGCAGAGCGCACAGAACTGGACCCAGCAACATTAGAATTGTGGGCGACAGATGTCAAGGGGCGAACATACAATGGCAGTGCTGGGCTCAGCACGTAGCTCAATAGTGGATGAGGTCGGGCTCTGAGGTTCTGGTGGCCTCATGGTAACCTTCACCATACTTGAACCAGCACGCCCGGGCCGTTTTTTGGGAGGAGCAGCGGGAGGGGCCCGGGTGCTCTCAGATATAGAGGCAATTTGCTTTCGGGGGGCATCTTCACCCGTGCATCTACGTGCGGTATTCCTTGTCCGGGCCATGGGCGGAGATGGAGAATTAGAATTAGAACTTCGGAGACTGACAGCACGTATAATTTTGTACCCATGTCACGTGACAGGGAACAGCTATCCATGCAAAAAAAAAAAGATCTCATAACGCCAGAAGCGTTGCTCTTGCCGCGAGCGCGATTCCGTCCGCTGTTCCGTGATTACTCGTTTCTTTTAATGTTACTCCCTTCAGCGCTGTCGGTTACCCACATACCATTACACGCGGGCTCTCAGGGCACCGCTTCCCTTCAACATGTACTCTATGTATCGTAGCTTACGCAATTCCCCAAACTATCCATGCAAAGAAAAGAAAAAAAAAAGTGCAAAAAAAGTGCCAGCGTGACACGTGTGACATTCCTTCTTTGTTTTCAACCACTTGCGCGTTCATGTTACATCGACGACTACCACCTTCGGCGCCGTGATGCTGCAAGTCCACTTTGATGGCTTGTTTTAACTACAAGTGCTGCCTTCAGACTGACGCGTTGCATGGCACTGGCATGTTATGTCGACGGCTGTCATCTTCGACGCTGCGATGTTGCGAGTCCACTTTGATGGGCTTGTTTTAACTGCGAGTGCTGCCTTCGGACTGATGCGTTGCATGGCATGTTACATCGACGGCTGTCATCTTCGATGCTGCGATGCTACAAGTCCACTTTGATGGGCTTGTTTTAACTGCGAGTGCTGCCATCGGACTGACGTGTTGCATGGTGCTGGCATGTTACATCAACGGCTGTCATCTTCGATGCCGCGATGCTACGAGCCCACTTTGATGGGCTTGTTTTAACTGCGGGTGCTGCCTTCGGACTGACGTGTTGCATGGCGCTGGCATGTTACATCGACGGCTGTCATCTTCGATGCCGCGATGCTACAAGTCCACTTTGATGGGCTTGTTTTAACTGCGAGTGCTGCCTTCGGACTGACGTGTTGCATGGTGCTGGCATGTTACATCAACGGCTGTCATCTTCGATGCCGCGATGCTACGAGCCCACTTTGATGGGCTTGTTTTAACTGCGAGTGCTGCCTTCGGACTGACGTGTTGCATGGCGCTGGCATGTTACATCGACGGCTGTCATCTTCGATGCCGCGATGCTACAAGTCCACTTTGATGGGCTTGTTTTAACTGCGAGTGCTGCCTTTGGACTGATGTGTTGCATGGCGCTGGCATGTTACATCGACGGCTGTCATCTTCAACGCCGCGATGATACGAGTCCACTTTGATGGGCTTGTTTTAACTGCGAGTGCTGCCTTTGGACTGACGCGTTGCATGGCACTGGCATGTTACATCGACGGCCGTCATCTTTGGCTGCGAGTCCACTTTGGTGGGCTTGTTTTAACTGCAAGTGCTGCCTTAGGATCTGACGCGTTTGAGGATCATACTACATCGTCTTATAACCATGGCTTTTTTGTTTTTGTAACTGTCTAAACATTCCAAGCTTGTTCGAAGCCCTTAGTCGTTCATTCAGACCGTGACCGGGCCATCACTGCCAATGAAACCCATTGATCCTTGCGATGATAATACTACCATGCAACTTTGCGCAAGCTACGTGTGTCACTGTGACTAATTCTGTGACCAGACGTGCATATGCCAGTGCCAACCATACACTCGAAACCCAATGTCCCCGAATGCAGTGCGTGTCGAGCACATCGACGTCAACGTCACTGGAGCACAGAGGAATCAAAACCGACTCACCTCAGGACACCCTCCCCAACGACATTCTCGTCCATGTGTTTGTCCTCGTTTCGCAAGACCACGGACCTGTAATATTCCCTATCTGAAACCATGAAACGCTTCCCCAGCTTTTGCTGTCGCGTGTCTATTCACGTCGGCGCACGTTGGCACTCAGGACATTCGAACTATGGAATAACGTCCGTCTTGATAACAAATGTGCTGGTCTAGTTTATGACTGGCCCTTACGGGCTGGAAGCTTTCCGATAGAGCTATCGTTGCGATTCGTTGGTGCATCTCGTAATGATGACGAAGCCGTTAGGAATGCCAGGATCATGCAGGATATTGTTTCTCGCTTCAAGTTTCCCCGATACCATTTTGTCATGCATCGAGAAACTCGAACTTGAGTTCAATCCCTCCGATATCGACAAAACTTTTAGCAGTGCACCGATCAGTTTCATGAGACTATGATCAGTGGCCCTTAGCGAGAGGTGCCATTTCACATCATTGGATTCAGACGTCTTACTGAACATTTCTCTGCCACGGAGTTTGATGCTCCACTTCAAAGCAAGAGACCTGATACCAGTCTTTGATACATTGCGACAAATGCCATTACTACATAGACTGCTGAGGACGACATTCGCTGTTGTGGTACCAGTGCAAGAACGAAATGATGCAAACAATTGCATCAGCGAAGTAGCATCCAGCTTTCCCTTTGATTGCTTTCACAGCCTGCGGGCGTTAAGGTCTGGTTTGGTGCTTAGATCGGGGCGCGATCGTGTCGCAAGTATTTGTTGAGGGGGCCCAACCGTGCACAGTATCTTGAAAGTTGACGGGACCATCACTGGCCGCGGCGGTCATCTGAGGTCGCGGGAAACCTTATATTATATAATATAGCCACGTGTTTTTCTTCCAGTGGGGGCAGTGCTGAGTCTCCGCTTCAATCCGAGTCATCCTTGCAATGCCTTCCGAGTTACCTCAACTTGACGACTTCACGCAGCTCACTCTTTTGCTGCGCCTCGTCACTACGTTAAAGAATCCAAACGCTGGCGAAGGAACTTTGGACCGATTTTCAGAGAATGCTCGTGTCGGGCTATACTATGAAGACACCACAGGATATGAAGCGGATTTTATGCCGCTGGATGCCATCACGGCAGTTCTCGTGCAGAATCACGAAATTGTTGCTGCCTGTTATCGGGCGGGCCCCAAGGCCAGCATTGACCTCACTGTAATGGCATCCGACAGCGCACCGAGCGCCGTCGTATATCCATCGCTGGGTGATAATGCGGATGAAGTTGATGAATGCTCTATTGAAAATGGATCACCATCTCAAAAGCAGCTCGTTTTTACCGTTTTAGCTAACCCTGACTCCATTACTTCCTCATCCAACGAAAGCTCGAGCCAGGGCTCGCAGAACAGGGAGCATCACAAACTAAGAGTAGTCCCCCAAACAAATGGTCATTGGGATGCTGTCAAAATCGACCCTTTTTGCCGTCTAGCCATGTGAGTTCATTAACTTACGGTCGTCACAGATCTTAACTAGTGACCGGTGGCCAGGGGCGGATCATCTCTGGAAGATCATGTCGCAACCGTTTCTTCCTATATGGAAGACTACAGGAACGATGTGGACGCTCGTGACGAGAATTCCCGCCGGTTCTTTAAATATCTTCTTTCCGTATCCTGGCGAAAGCTCCATCGGCGGATAAGCTCTTGGCAGGGACTTGGTTTCGCCACCATTTGGTTCAATTATTGGGAACAGTATAAAAGTGACATCCAGTTGGGCCCGTTGGGATCTTCCAAGCGAGATCCTCGTGATAAAGCGCTTGCTACTTTCCTGCAGCAAAATAGCAAGGCTATGGTCGCCTCATTATATAACACCTTCGATAACATGTTAGAATCTAATAGCCAAAGAGTCATTTCTTTCGAGGCTTTGATGGAAGCAGCCGAGAGTGGGAAAGCTCTCTACACCCAGGATACTGTGGCGCAGTTTCATGATCTTGTTTGGGCAACATTTGTCCGGTTCGGCCGTTGTCTCAGGGAAATTGCCGATGAATATAACAGCTTGGCACAAAAAAACGAGAAATTCAAATACGCATCACATAACGACGAGAGCTTGCAACTAAAAGACGAGGAATCCAAATCCGCGTCCTTGACAAGCAAATTTAATTCTGCCTTACGCTACGCGCGGCTACTCCTTTGCATTTTCACCTCGGCATCGATGAAGTCCCACGTTAACAATCTTGTGCAGATGGGGGCCAAGTATATGTACCCTTCGTATCAACAAAGGATGGTATATCGGAAATTTGGTGAGAAATGCGGTATTAGAAGCAACAGCACCAGGAAATCGACGCCCAGCGATGCAGATTTACTTGATGATGATGATGATACGACAATAGGGGTGCACAAAGTTTTCGCCATATGTAAACATGAAGCTAACAATTTTCGTGTAGGTACCAGCATCCGAGGATGCACACATTTATCTTGCGTGGGCCAAAGTTTTTGTCTATCAGTTTATTGGAAAGCGTGTGCTGGAATCCTATTGCGAGCACCACCCAAACCTACTCCCCGTGAACGTATCAGTTCTAGCTGTCGACCGTTGCAACTACATTGTTCCGCCCTGGGAGTGCTTCAAATCAACCATGGACACCGTCTTGATGACGACTGGCGATAAGTCTGCCACCGAACTTGTCCAAAATTTGGAAGAGAAACTGAAAGATGCTGACCCGGAAATGTACGGGAGCGGTGGGGTAATTATCAAGCAGTTTAAAAAACTTTTAGACGGAGACAAGGCCGAATATGTCGCTGGCGTACATTGTGAGGCGGTGCTCGCGGCACTTTGCAGCGGTAATGCTTTACCGGAATGGAGTGATGAAAATTTGCGTAAGACGTGTCAGGTACATCCGCCCATGTTGTCATGAAAATGTTTATTGACTTTCATGTGATGTTTTAGGCACTGCGAGGAACCCATATTTCGGTGTCGAAACTTTGCTGCCCAGTTTGTTGGGAGCTCTTGGGCATATTGAGAGGTTCCGTTTCAGGCCCAGGACCACATTTACTTGTTCGCGGCTGTCATTCTACGGTTTACCCAGTAGTGCTGCCGGGGTGGCTTGATGACGGTATACGAAAAAGGATGGTGGAGTCATTCAAAAATCATCTTCGCAAAGAACTCCACCTCCTCGCAAATCCGTCGAGCGAATTTTCATTACCTTTTGCTACCTCGAAGACGCATCGTCCAAATCAGCTAAGCGAGGCAAACATTAGCATGAGCAGCAGTCGAGGCCATGCAAGGCCCCTCTCTGATTTCGGCAAGTAGTCCCTGGGCTCTAAGATTATGTGCTGGTAAAGCCAGTAGGTTGTTATGTGCTAGCATTCAGAACAGAGTAGCTGATGCATTTTTTAGAATTACTGGTTCTCATGTTTGTACTGTGTCAATATGCACATTATATTAATAAACAGATTTGTCCTGCGTGCGCGTCCATCTGTCTTACTCCACAAACTTCGGATAACAGGTACTGCCGTTCTTGGATAATTATTCAGGTTGTAAAACGAGATCAAGCAGCAAGCGGTACGTTCATTTTTGATCTTATATCTAATAAATTTGTAGCGTCACAACTGCTACTTGTGCGGCCGCGTTTGCAGTTACCGTTTTTCTTTCCGTACAGCCACTGATCCTACTACTCTCGCGATAAGTTGTCTATCTCTCCTATCGCACGTTCTCTAAAGCGAACAGACGATATGGCCGAGATGACCAACCGGTAAGCTTGTACATCATAGTAGCGTCGTCT
>JAEBUS010000009.1:0-53944 GCA_023014475.1 Amanita pallidorosea
GTGGCGATCCACCTTCCTAGTCTGGCCATCCTTCCATATATAGTTTGGCTGCTTGTCCAACCATTTGTTAGGATTGCAATCCTAGCCCCTCAATTTCGGTTTACTCTACAGTCATCTGGGATGACTGCTATACACATTATAACAGGCCAGGGGCCTTATAGGACACTATGGGACACCAACAGTTGAGTCAGCACATGGGAGCGCTCACCAGAGGGCAAGACGATGGTTGGAGGAACCATCCAATACTATATATGGAAGGATGGCCAGACTAGGAAGGTGGATCGCCACCTTGATGGCATCATGCTCGGCATCAGTGCATCAGGAGGATCAGCACATCAAGCCATCATGCATCAGATGAAGGTGCAAGACTGCGCGCATGTCTATAAAGGATCATGATGGGAATGCACAATGCCTTGAGGCATTGCTCCTTATGGTCAGGGTCTAGAGCAGTTCGGAAGAGGTCTATGAGTGGAGTCAGAGTGGCTGTGCCCATATGCGCCCATATGCACAGCAACTGCAGCAGCGCCCAAGCACATGCTCACCAAGAACAATAGGAGTGAGTCAGAGTGGGGGAGTGCTGATGGGACAAGGGGTCGCAAGGGGTCCTCATAGAATAGTATATAAGTAGGTACAGTGTAGCTGGAGTCTCCCCAGACTTCAGATAGTTTCTCTCTACCCCAATCTATCTGCGTTCCATCTCCTTTCTATCCTCTGGCCAGCGACGAGGCCTGTGGGCCCCCCTAGGGGGATATAGGGTTGTGGTTGTGGGGCATGAGCTCATAACACCATTGTCTCATCCTCTGGTGAGCACTCCCATGCGCTGACTCAACCATTGGTGTCCCCTTGTATCCTATAAGGCCCCTGGCCTGTTATAAAGCATGTAGCAGTCATCCCAGATGACCATAGAGTAAAACTGAAATTGAGGGGCTAGGATTGTGATCCTAACAGCTCACAACTGCACATCTTCTATATTGGATGCTATCTCCTTTATAGTCACCTTCATATTTCCTTTCTCAGGTAGCTACAGCCTCATGTTCCCATTGTTCTCCAAACATATATAACCCCATGTATAGTGCAAGGTAGTCTTGAAAGGCTCTTGATTATGTTACAAGGTCACTAGACCAGGTCACACAATGAGAGGAATCAAGAAGAAAAGAATGAAACTCTGTTGTACTGTCTAGGACAGTAACAATCAAGAGCCTAGAGCTCTTGATGCAACAAACTACTCTATATACCCCTCATTCAAGCTCATCCTGCAGGACATTTACCTAACCCAATAAGATATGATATGATAAGAGATAATGATAACAATAAGATCTTAGATAAGATCAAACTGTGACATTTATACAGTCTATCTACTAGTATGATGTCACCAAATTAGTAGCACTGACTGATCATTTGTATTGCAATTGGTAATGTGCTTGATTTGTCAATAGCTGTGTGAAGCACAGCTTTGCACAGTCTTGCACATGGTGCACTATTGTCTGAGGTTGTGTTGAGCTCTATAATAATGTCCACAAGTATAAACATTGATTAGATGACAGATTAGATTAGATCGGATAGATCCAACATGATTCCCACAGTGCAGAACTCATCATGTATCTAATGGATAATATTTGTTGAACATCCATTTCAACATGAATCACTTTGTTTATTCAGTATAGTTTATATAGATGTGTAGTTAAGAAGCATATAGACCTCCCACCAACTCCAGAGGCTGATATCCACTGGCAAGCACATTTCTGAAGCAATTTGACAAAACTTTCAAACACCTACCTAATGATAGTAATGCTCTAAGAACCTAAACCTAGTGGAATTGAGTTCATTAATTACCTGCCAACACCAGAAAAAAAAAACCTTGTATTGGCAATAATTATAATGCTAATTATAAATTGTAGTAGTTCAACAACAGGAAGCCCCAATGTAGGTACTGAATTTCATACTGTATGAAAAACTTTGCAGCAGGTGTCTGTAAATATGCTCCTCCTAGTCTGTTTTCACCGTGTGAAATACAGCACTCCCACGTCCCCTGGTGTGTGTGATTCTCTAAGCCTACTCTCATCCTCACTCCACTGCGTACCACCGTATCATCGCGCGAGACCAACGAACGAACTAACAACCCATTCAGCCTGCATATCCCTTTTGCATGAGCCACTCAAAATTCGAACAGTGGGTCTGCGCCCATGTTCAAAACTGACCCAGATTATCTGCCCAACAAAGTGAGCATGCGGCGGCGGCGGCTGCTACAGCGAGGCGGGCATGCCGTAAGCGAGCGCCGATTTATGGGCTAGGGCACTCATCCAGTTTATGCGCGTCCTGGCATCTTCTGATGGCGCTAGTGCTATTAGTGGACGTTTCCAAAAAAAAAAAGAGTTTGATATCCCCCAACGTTCGGATGCGAGACAATGATATGGATAAACAGCTTATTGTGTTCGTCTGCATCCCAATCAAGAAAAAAAAAAGTTAATCAGGTGCCAGTATTTCACGCGAGTGACTTGCTGCTTCATGCTAAAACCTCCTTTGAGCGAGGTGGCTGATTTGAGAAAGATAGAGATGGAATAACTGTGGTCCGGGTCCGGATTAGCAACTGGTCGACATCGGATCGTTTTCGGAACTACAACGAGTGGTTTCTTTATGGTAAACAAACAAGGTTCCCTGATTGTCTTCGCGAGGACCAGAGAGACTATGGTGACTCGGTGCCGTGTCCCTGAAGCAATGGACATTAAATCAGAATGTTGCGCTTCCTTGTCCATATATACCATATAGTCAATACTTACTGATCTTTCTGATGAGGCCAAACCGCCAACGTAATGAACGCCTCAGCCAGGACAACCATTTTCAAGGACAAAATGAATCTCGTGGGTAAGCACATTATTTAAATAAATAACGTGAAACCCGAACTTTCCATGACTTGCGTAATTAGATTATACATAGACCGGGGTAAGATCTCGCACACCCCCTACATACCTGGTCTTGTGGAAGATACTTTACTTGGTCCTTATATAATCTGGTCTGAGGGATGTCAGGTCCCAGGGTGCGTGTGTACTGCGGGACCTACTATTGCACCAGAGGGTGGGGTCGAGGGGTATTGTATTGAACCAATGTGTAGTGTAGTCCTTTAGTTTTTGTGTTGAAAAACCCGCCATAACTTCCTGGACCAGGGACAACAAAACGATTTGAAGGCGCGTTCTCGTAATTGGTGATATCGCGTACTAAAGGTGTGCGAAGGACAGCAAGGAACCTTGGAATTGTGACGATTTAGACTAAGGCCCCTAGGGTCGCATAGTGGTGGATACATACTACAAACAGTCATCGGATATCATTGTCGTTTTTTCAGGGTTATGCATGATCGGCGTTGGAGTTCCGGGGCACTGGGGTACATATGATATATGACGAGTCAGCTTCCACATAGCTCCATCTCATGATGTGTAGATGGTACAGTAGTAGTAGTAGTAGTAGTAGTAGTAGTAGCCAAGAAGTTGATGCTCCGCGGACGATTTTGTGACTTTGGAATTTACGTCATGGTACTTGCCTCGGGGATGTGTAAAGGATTGGTGGGGATTTCGGCGGAGTTCTTAGCCGCTAGATAAAGATTAATATTATGTCATGACACAGCGAATCACATTAGGCTACGCTTTGGGGTTCCTGCCTCGACTTCAAGTTTACGTGCGCTTACGCAAAAAGGCTGGCGATGGGTGCTCGGTATGGAGCTGCCGGCCGCATACAGCCGTTCGGGGAATCGTGATATGGAATGGTAAATTATAGCGGATGCGGACAGCCGCAATGCGGAAGTGGGAATGGGAGTGGGAGTGGATGCGGACGCGGATGGATCCCAACAATGGAAAAGTGGAAGTGGAATTTGAAGTGGTGGTGGTGCGGGCGCTTGAATTCGCAACAAGGCTCTACAGAAGTAATAGTTGCTCTGGAATAAAGTCGTCCAGTGGCTGGTATACCTCGTGTCCACTAGCACACACAACAGTTGAATGAAACGTTATGCATGGCCGTTCAAACCGAGATGTTTGCGTGCAGCCTGTTGATGGTAAGGTGAGATGCCGACGTGCCGCCCCGCACGCCCGCACATCGGGATCCGGAGAGAAAAAAGGGCAGCCAGAAAAATTTGCTTCTGATAATTTTTGAAAGTTTGACAACTGTCACCCGCAAAGGGAAACTTGAACGTCGAGGGGTTGCTGATGGGGCGAAATGTGGCTTCTCAGAGAAGAGAGGCTGTGCGTCCGAGTCGGGGGGGGGCGTGTGTGTGAAACTGGGAATACAAACGCGTTACAAGGTCGAGAGAGATGTGGACTCTGATGAGTGTGAATCTCGACTGCGGGCCTTTGTGACGTTACCATCTTCATCCAGACTTTGCACCGCACTGGCGCCATGGCGCAGAGGGTGTAGAGCGTGCGTAGTACCTGTGTCGCGTGCCACGTGGGTATTTGCGTGGCAAGTCCGATCATCGCCCTTTCCAGGAAAGCGCTAAATCCGGTACCTCGTCGCTTGCCGTGTCAACGCCCACAATACTCAGATCTCTCGCCTCTCAGGCGCCCCGGTGTGAGAAAGACACTAGTCCATTCTGGTTTGTATTCCTACACACGCACATGCATTGCTCCAAAAAGTTAATCAATAACCTTGTCAACTTTCTTTTGTTGTGGTGTCCCAAGTATGCATATCTATGTACGTAAATGTATGTTTGATGATATGTCGAAATGTAGGTATGTAGATGGGTATGTGTGTACGTGAAACCAGTTTTTCTTAACATGTCAAAAAGAAAAGAGGGAGGGGAATAACAAACGTATCCATCGCTATAAACAAGAAGACGAATGACGAAACAGACAGCAATTGAATGTTGTCTTTTAGTTGTTTTGCAAGATATGGAGGAGAGGGTTGCGCTTGAGTCTTTGCAGCTCCTGTTCCTCCTGCTTAGCCTTTTTGCGCATCATCGCCTTGACCTGTGCGCGGACCATATCTTTCGAGGTTACGTTCATCCCTTTATAATCCTCCAGCCACGCCTCGCCCGTCTTACAGTGGCGCACGACCTGCATCCAAAAATCCGTGATAGCGCCCGAATACGCCTCGGAGCGCAAAATATTGCTCTCGAAGCTCATATCGCGGATGAATCGCAACTCAGGGAACGAATCCCGGCTAAGCAGCGACTCGATTTGGGAAAGGAGGAGGAAAAACTGGTTCGCGTGCCCCGCAGCCATGTCGTCGTACAGCCTCTTGTCGAGATCGCGGATGCCAATAAGCTGAAGGGTCGGGTGAGCCTGCAACAGGACGTGCGGGGCGATCCAGTCCGGGTTCTGCCAGTTCCACTCGGCGTCGGCGCTGCATACAAACTCGCGCAGGTTCGGACACCAGGCTGCGAGGCGGATGTTGCGCGTCGTGGCGGTGGGCGGGTCGAGGGATGGTCAGGTAGTGTTCCTCGATGGTGGAGGACGAGTGGCCGAGCTCGAGCTGGTGCAGCTTGGCGCCGTGCTTCCGGAAAAAGGCGCAGAAGCCATCGCCAGCATAGCCAAAGTCGGCTGCGACGATGGAGACATTGGAGAGGGAGGGCATGTCCCAGGAGGAGAGGACGGCTAGGGTAGCTTCATGCAGGCAGACTTTGAGGGAACGCAGGCGCGGGAGGCGCAGAGGTGGACCTGGATCGCCGCGGAGGGGTTCGCGGAAGTGATGGATGTCGAGGTTGCAAAAGGCGAGTTCGAGGAATTCGAGGGTAGGGGCGGCGTTGGCGAGGAGGCGCGAAAGGTGGAGGTGGAAGGAGATGTCATCATAGTTGGTCCAGGAGAGGCGGCGCAGGGCGCTCTGGGGTGTGCGATGGCGCGGAGAAGTTGAGTGGAAGAGCTGGGTGTGTGGTGTTGGAGGCGTACACGTTGCGACGGATGGATCTGTAGTCTGTGTAGATTTCGAGGCACGGGACATGGTCGACGATGGTGCGCAGATCGCTCGGAGCGCAGCGTTCGAGTGTGGGAGTTCAATGTGCAACCGCTTAATGAATTGGCCTCTCTGAGTTCCATTGGGAGAAGAGGAAAGGAGCTTGGCGAGGAGGTGAGCCTGATTGGGCTTGTAGACCCATATGGACTCATAAAGTACAGCTAGGGCGATTTTGCTCCATTGAGTGCAGACTTGGAGAAGAGTATGCTTTTTCTTGATGGCCCTGAGGTAATACTCGAGACGAACGTCGGTGTCAGAATGGGAGTGAGGGAACTGGAGGAAGGATATCTCGTGAGAGTCAGTTGTCCTCGCGGGAAAGTCGATGGGAGTGAAACGGGTGTCGTCGTCAGTGGCGTACCAAAAGATGAGGTGCCAAACCTCGGGGGGAGAATGGCGAGACGACGTGTGTGAACGGTGACCTCGATGTGGAGAGGAATGTGGCGAAGACAAATGGTGGTATCGCAGACAGGAGAGTCGAAAGGATGAGGGAGTTGGACGGGGAAAGCTCGGGAGGCTCTGCGACGAGAGACGGAAGTGAGGACACGCTTGAAAGGCATTGCAGAGAAGAAGTGGCTGAGAGCGGCAGGCGAGGTTTAAAAGAAAGCGACCCTTGGATCAGAGCCGGATTCCCACCTGATTTCTTCTGCGCGACCATCAGACCTGCCCAGGGCGGGCGTTTCCCCCGACAGCACGCCCGACCCTTTGGCACCCACGGCATCACCGCCAACTACTGCCGCCCGTAGCGACCCGCGGCTATTAACGTTGATCCTGGATGAACAAATAAGGAAGTGCGACATGTGTACGACAATCTCGCTGAGATAAAATGACGACAACAAAGGACAACAACAAAGTGACATCATCTCACAGTGACGTCTTTGGTGTACACCAATATATATACCTCATCCGCCCCATGAACCGTCCTTTCGTCCATCCACCATCATGTCGCTCCCCCCCGCCCACAAGGACATCAGCCTGCACCCCGCCCCAGACTCCGTAACAGCCCCAGTCGACCAGCGCGAAAAAGACAAGGATGTCGAGCGCAAGGTCCGTCCGCCGCAATTGAGACGCATATATCCACCTCACTTTTATCTAGCTTCGATTCTACGGCGTGATTGAAGCTTTCCGCAAAGGACGTATGCCTTCCAACAAGCAGATTGACCAGACCCTGAAATACGTTCTCGACCATTCTCCCGTCGATACCGAGAAACTCTCTCCTGACGGGAGAAAGCTCATTGCTGACATGCGCGACATCATCGACACAGCCCATCGTATTGTTATGGAGAAGAATGCAGACGAGCTGTTCCAGTACTTTATTTGGCACACGCAAGATGTAGAGCGTGAACCGCTTGCACCCGGTGAAAAAGTCCCCGTCAAGGGCGGAAAGGCAAAGGAAGACCGAGATCGAGGTTGTTTTGTCGTTTGAAAGAAAATCGTTTCTGACGCGTCATGTCACAGCTGTTCGCCATATGCGTACGCTCCTCCGTCTCATCCTCACCAACTCCGAGATTCGCAAACTGTTGTCCGACTTTTCAATCATTGGGCGTGACCTATTGGCAAAGGGAACGCACAAGATTGCCGATGTCATTGCCCCCAAAGACGAAGAACTTGCTCACGTCCACGAGCCGACGCGACAGGACAGGTTTATCTCTGAAGGCGGACATCCCGTTGGACCAGACGCAGCGCCTATTCTGGACGTCGACATTCCTGGCACAGACGCGCTAGTCAAGGAACATCCCAAAGAAGGCTTTATGGTACAGGACACGTCTGGCAAACAGCGTGACGTGCAAGATGTGGGCCGGGAAAAGGTGGACGCGGTAAAATCCCAGGCAAAGGTGAGCACGGACGAAGCAAAAGGCAAAATTCGTGATCAAGTGCAAGAAAAGAAGGAAACTGCTACTGGTGCCGAAGAGGGCGACAAGAAGAAGAAGGGTCTGATCGACAAAATGAAGGGCGTTCGCGTGTGTATTGATGTCAAATGAGTGTGATATATTTTGAACGTTGCATATATACAGGACAATGTACTGGATCGCATCCCTAGCGAGCACAAGGATAAGGCCCAAAATCAGTTCGAGCGCGGCAGGAAATTCTTGACAGAGGAGTACTTCCCCGAAGAAAGACGCGATCAGTTTATCTTTCGCGGAAAGAAGGTACGTGTCCTATTTGTTCTAGTTAGCTAAATTGGCCAAGTTAAGCGTCATCCGTAGGTCATCATCGAATGTCAGAAGCACGACGATTATCAAGAATCTATGTCATGGCTGCTTAACCTTATTGAAGAATACGCAAAGCACGGCAGAAAGGCGGCGAAAGGAAATGTTGATGGTACAAAGAACACGTTTCTCACCGTACGTCTGGGTTATTTTCCCCCATTTCTCATCCCACGTTGTCCTAGGACCCAAAACTTAAGCGCGCTATCGATGAGCTCCGCACCCTTCTCGAGCGCTTTGCAAACAATACTTCTCTTAACCTCGTCATCGACGCTATGGATGCTCTCATCGACGATGCTTATAAAGATGAAGGATTGAGGCATTGGTTCCAAGATGTAAATGTGTACGCGCGCCAGGTAGGTTGAGCGCTTCCACGTGATGCCAAATCCATATCGTTTTTCCAGGTTTTACTGGAGCCGGGATACGTTTTGGAAGACCATTGCAACAAAGACGCAGCGCGATTGCGGGAGTCTGGACGGGAATTCTATGATGTCAAGTACAAGGACCATTTTAATGACCTATTCAATAGCATCGGCACGTGGTTCAAGGAGATGGGCGAGGATCCTGCAAGTACCAACTCATCCGCGTAAGTATGACGCTGACGAAATTTAGCTCAACAACCGTTTTGGAGAAGACTGGGCTCGATTGACGAAAGACTTGTTATTTGACAGCGAGGGAAGTCTGGCATTCAAAAGCGAGCTCTGGCAAGACGTACGAAAGGTAATTCTTCCTGAAATTGTCGACATGGTAAGCATTCCATTGCCGAATGTACGGAAGGCGCCAACTAACTAGTCAACAGGTAGGGTATATTCCCATACCGCGGATCGAATACTCGGATGAGAGTCTGGATTTGGTCGTTGAGAATCTTACCCTGTCTGGTCGCAACCTGTTCCCGAACATTATTAGTCTCGAAGCCCACAATTTCTTCAAGTTCTCCCCTTATGACGCTATCCCTGACGAAAATCACCATAGATTCACTTTCACGCTAGATCAAATGCAGGCCGACATCAGAGACGTTGCATTCTACTTTCGTAAGAAGACGGGCATTCCAAAGATGAGTGATTCGGGTCTCGCAGATGTCATTCTCGGAGGCAACGGTCTTCATGTACGTTATCTCCCAACGTATCTGGTCTGTGTTGTGACTCTTGCTAGGCTTCTATTGTACTCGTCAGCGCGAATAAGAAGGACAAGTCGTCTATCTTCAAAGTTCATGACGTTAACGTCAAGATGGAGTCTCTCAAATTTTCTATCCGTGATTCGAAGCACGACCTCCTGTACAGGACTCTGAAGCCACTCGCAACTGCCCTCGTCAAGCGTCAGATATCAAGAGTCATTGCCGATGCCCTGAGAACTGGCTTTGAGTACATGGACGGACAATTAGTGTCGGTTCGTGACCGCATGGAATCTGCTAAAGCAAATGAGGGTCAGAGCCGGACCCAAGTCTTGAAAGACGTGAGTTCATTTGTTCGCATGTAGACGGAGGCCTTATATCAGTTTAGATGTTCAAGAGAAAATCTGGAACAGAAGAACATGCTGAGCCGAACGAGAGTCATTTCAAGGTCGTCGTTGATAAGCGCAATTCCATCCTATCCCTTGAAGGTCATCCCGCAGGCTGGGTCAACCGGATGGCAGAGAAGGACACGATTGCCGAGCAGGGCACCGAGTGGCGTTCCGATGCGTAAGCCCTTTGTATGAACGGATTTGTGTTCTGATCCGCCTCGCTAGGTTTACAATTGTATGAATGCATACCGCGGCCACTAAGCTTTATATTTCTCGCTAATACCGCTTTAATCGTAAACGTTGTATGTACTATATAATTGTGACGGTATGGGGTTTAATAGTAATTCCAAGTAGATTTCCATCTGTATTCTGTGCCGCGAATTTTGGACAATGTGTTGCCAACGAAATAGTGAGTACTGTTTCATTCATTTCACAAGATGCATAAGTCACCGACTACAATTTCCAATTATGTATTACAACTGTTACAGTCATTGGATAAGGTTATATTATACGCTGTCGACCTTGTTTTCGATCGTGCCAATAAAGCTCTTCGTAGATAAACAAAGGGATCGTTGATTCTGGCTTCTTTCCTTGTCGTCGTACTGATTGTCGGCTTGGGCGTGGGCGTGAGAAGACATTGGAGTGGTCGCGTATTTGGGTGTGTTTGCACCTTCTTCCCGCGGACACGGAGAGCAGCATGAACCGCCATTTCATCATGCAAACCCCGCACCTCACTGGGTTGTTACATCTGGTACAAGGTACTCATCATTACTGGCTGATGGATTCAGTCAACTGCAGTGCAGGCTGTACACGCAAATGTTTATGTGACAATTTGACCATGTACAGTGGTGCACAGCCGCAGCAACGGGATGGCAAGGGTTACCTCCGTCACTGTATCCGCTACATCAATATGTTGGATGGCATAGTGATACGGAGAAACCCGTCCGTTCGCAAGAATGGTGAACGCGGAACGCGAAATATAGAATCGGCCACAGCCTCACCTATAAATCAGAAACTTTCGCAACGAAGTACAGCCTCTTCTGACTCACCCTGAGCCCTAATCACCAGTAACTGACGTCGCTCGTGTCGGCCCGGTGTGGCCAAGAATATCCATCAAAAAATTCAAGCTCGTGTCAAACTTAGTCAAGCTATGGCATTGTAATCGCTCATTGCTCATGGCCGCTGTTCGCAAACGTAGTGCGCCCGACTCGCCCGAAGGTAAGTGGATAGTGTCTCCTTGAAACGTATCAACCCAGTCAACCTTTCGGTCCTGCTGTATCACTACATAGCTTGGTTAGTGTTCGAAAATATTATTTGCTCAGAGCCATTTCATATAAATCGTATAAATCTTATCAGAAGTGCTGGGTACCAATGGTCGGACGTGTCGGGGCTCACTCACTCCCGCTACCATAAGCACGCAGCGTGCCCCGAATACGCCGAGGCATATCGCGTATCACCACGAACCTGTGTTAAATATAACATATTGCACTGGCCTATAAGAAGCTGGGATCTCTTGATGGCATGACAATTAGAACCTGATGGACACCCATGATCTCACACCTGATAGTCTCCCCAGTGATGCGGTCTTCGAAGACTACCTTTTTTTCGCCGCACTACAACGGCAACAGGAGGAAGACTTGGAGCCTTCGAGTACCAATGAAAAAACCAGTTCTACAGAGAAGATGCAACCCCATGCGCCGCTTCCAGCCATGACTGAGGCTGAAACTGAACTTGTAAAGGCAAATCGTGCTTTACGCATAGCCTCGTGGACGTCTGTCTTTTATTTGATCACCACGGATATCCTTGGGCCGTTCAACGCGCCTTTCGCCATCTCCCAGGTCGGATGGGTCCCCGGTGTCATTCTCTACTTCTTCAGTGAGTTAGTTCCTCTGAACGTGAGGGAGCATATGTATTGACGTGTTCAATGTGCAGTGGGCGTCGTCGCGTCCTACTCTGGTCTGGTGCTCTGGCATCTCTTCATGAAGCTGAACTCTTCTCGATACCCTCTCAAGACCTATGGTGACATCGCGGGACGTATATACGGCAAAGTTGGGAAATATGTATGTACAACATTACAGTCATTGCAGCTAATCGTTAATGTTGGTGCTTTTGTTGTATCGCGTCGAAAGATTCGCTGACGAGCTTGCCTACTAGGTCGGCGTGGTTAGTCTGGGTAACGGACAATCGTTATCTCAGATAACAAAAGGACGGGTAAGTCATATGATCGAGTTGATGGCTCGATTTTATATTATTATTAATGGATCCCTCAGCTATGTTTCTCTGTTTGCGTCGTAATCTTCCCCATTATCGGCATAATTATTGGACAGATACGCACTCTGAAGGTGCGAACCGATAAAAAAGAATTGAGAATTCCAATTAACGTAATCACCTTCAGAATTTTTCTTTCCTCGCCAACAGCGCCGTGTGGTGAGTGTAGCAGTTTGCGGCACGATTTTTCCATTGATGAACGCCTTCCAGGATTAATCTTTCCATCATATTTATATCCATGGGCTTTGTTGCTCACAGTCCGCCTAATTTTGCTTCGGCAAAACAAGCGTTGGGAGTCGACCAAGGCCCCGTCATAACGGAGACTTTCGTATCTCTGCCTCTCTATTCGAAGGTAAGAATCGACTTGATGTGTAGCAGGACGTTGCTTGACAGTATTGACGTAGATTAATGGTGTCATGAATATGGTCCGTCGTTGTCATGCTCCCCTAATTCGCAGGCGCCTTACATTGTTTGAAGGTCTATGCTTATGGCGGTGCTATGATTTTCCCTGAAATCGTTAGTTCCTCTTGTGCTGCATTCTTCTCCCTTACTATAATAACTTGGTAGATGGCAGAGATGCGGAGACCGATGGACTTCTGGAAAGGACTTGTTCGTCGCAATTCCTTGTCTCAGCGTGATCGGGCCCTAACACATGCGCGGCTCATTTTTACAGGCGCTGGCACAAACTGTCATCTTCGTTGCTTACCTGCTTTACGGCTGTTTCGTTTACGTATGTGTTTTTTCGTAGCAAGATGGGGGAGACTTATGAACCGAAATTTGCAGGGGTATCAAGGACAATTCACGCTCCCTCTAGCATTTCAAGGTGTTAGCAAGTATGCATGGCAGACAGGGGTGAGTTGATGTTGTCGCAGTCGTCGTCAGCTATCTGACAAATGATATGCTCAGGAAATACCCTCTTTTTTGTGACGGGTATCATTGCCGCGGGCCTCTACGGTAACATTGGTGTCAAGGTCATTTATATCAGCGTCGTCGAGGACTGGTTCAAAGGACCTCGTATGATGAGTTCTAGAGGGAGGATCATCTGGACAGGTACATCGGCACTTGTTTCTGATGAGTTATTGCTAATATGAGTGATTAGTCATGGTGTTCATCTACTGGTCCCTTGGTTCGTGCTGAACATCGCCGTGTGATGGACGCTTATCTTTCTTTCTAGCCTTCGTTGTTGGATCTGCCGTCCCTCAAATCCAGACCATCTCCGGCATCATTGCCGCGGTATCCATCATGCAATTCTCATACACATTCCCGCCTCTTCTTTATTTTGGATACAAAGTTATAACTGACGCCATGAATGAGAAGAGTCCACGTTCCTGGAAATGGGGGAAAGGTCGGGTAGACACGTGGAGGGATTTGTCTCGATGGAAAAGGTGTGTTCCGTTTGCTGTCATTGCTGGAGCGATTGACCAAACTCGGTTTTATAGGGGATTTTCGGCGGGCCCTGGTATTCAGTGCTCTTCAAGCTTTCAACCTGGTGCTTGGTTTGGCGGGCCTTGCTACTGCGTGTCTTGGAATGTGGGGAGCTGGCGAGGCTATCAAGGCGACGTTTGCGCTTACTGGCTCTGCGACTTCGTTTAGCTGTACTGCGCCTGTCTAAGCCTATTTTCCTCTTGATATCTATCAAGACATTAGTAATTACCTACGTGTGGTACATGAATTGTTACAAGGAACAATAACGTGCATGTGGCATTAATACTACATTTTTGTTTTGCCCGAAATCTCCAAGGAGCTAGGTTCCCTCATGTCATCAAGTTGAAACTGAGCTACGCATGGATCCAGTTTACTTCTTTTCAGGAATCCTCACTCCAATTGCTAATACATGCTCGTTGAGGTGGTCATCGTCTGCGCCGTATGTCTTGTAAAGCGATTCCGACCTGGTCGCCTTACTGTTCATTCACAAGGACATCAAAGATTCGGACCCGTTTGCCTCGAGGCCGTTTCCATGAAAATTTGCAACGGTAGCGGTGCTTGGGATGGTTGAGAGAAACGAGTTGCAGTGTGCGTTGGAATATAGACAATTCTGATGGAATTAGGAAACCCGGGTTTCTCAGATGCAACAGCCGTTCATGCATTGAGGTACGAACACCTACTAGGTCATGGGTACTTGAAAGGAAGCAGGTGCTGTCATGGGGATCAGCCTGGTTATATGGGAGTGACTTGATGAAGCTAATAACAACATCTGATGCACGACCAACATTGAATGATGCGGTCTGGTGCTAGTATCCATTCGGAACCACGCGGTCTTATCGATTTGCGGTATTTAACAAATCGATTGTTGTCTAGCTCAGCGCTCAGCCAGCCTGGCTACTATCGATATAAGATAACCAATTCAATGGCAGTTGCACTGACCTCGCAGAGATGTATATTCCCATCCTCCTTGCCTTCGCTGCCTCCTCCCTTTGGGTGTCGGTCCAAGCGACGCGAACAGCTAGCATTAATCTCGCGCGCCTCACCGGCAGTGGTTCTCACACACAGAGCTTATTCATGCATGCTGCCCTTTTAAACGACCTGGTAGGTAGCATATTACTCTATCATTCTCCCTCACCAAGGTTGTTGGTTAGCTTGAAGACTTTTATCAGCATGAACCCAGGCCCAATTCACTCACGTCATGTGTAATTCCATGCGATGAAGTTTATCCGCACACCGAAATTAAGCCCGTGAAGTGGTTAGACGAGCCCTGGCAATGGAAGTTATGTTATTATACATGTTTGTCGATTTTGCCCTCCCACCTCTCCTCCCCGTCGATTGTGCCCGTTACCGGCTTCACCGGTAGGAGTGCCCCGGTCCAGCCTGACAGTTTAGGTAAAATGGTGAGCAACATGCTACTAACTCTCGATGTCGCCCCCTTCATAAGCTATTGGTCTAGGTTGCGCGCCTTCTTAAATGCGGGCATATAGCGCAGGCAGATCTGGTTCAATGCGCAACATCTTGTAGTGGAAGTTTGGAGTCTCCGGACCTTGGGGTGGGAGTGTGTAATTATGAATGCTTGTTGGAACGTGCGTTACCTCGCGGATAGTAGAGGTAGTCGGATGAGAAAGCTGAAAGGGTGGGAGCTTGCTGCGCAGATACTCATATACTCATAGCTAGCCTCACACGACTTTTGCAGTCTCGGATAGAGAGAGTGAGAACAAATTGGCTTCAGTCTGGCTCAGCCAAGTCAAGCCAATGGCAACGCGTGAGGTGGAACATGCAATAGCACGAAAACATCGGCATCATGGAGACCGACTGGGGGGGTCATCGTTATCGATGTCTCCAATCCTCTCGCCGCCGAGCTCGACAACAACATTGAGGATGTCTGAGAGAGACACCTCCACGAGCCACCAAAGAGTGGTGCTGCCTCTCTAACATTCTGCACAAGCATAACTCATCGCGTACTCGTAAATTACTTGTGCTCCATGAAGAGTGAGATAAAGTAAAGAGTTCATCGTTCTTCAGGACCAAGTACCAAGGCAACCGGTGAGCCGCAACACCACCGTCAAGCTGTGCCTACCTACCTTCAATCCAATGCTGAAAAGATGGAATATTCGTGCGTCAGCACTCGTTTATGACCGACTTGCAAATGAACGAAATGCTCCTCATTTATGCCAATTATAATTATCTACAGCAAGTTATGAAAGTCGATTTCAGTGGAGTTTTCGCAGTTCTTGTGCTTGTAGCAGCCATATATATATATATATATGGTGAAGTCGGCGTCCCCTCCCTCTCTTTCTTGGTCACCGCAAATCTTGTTCGCGAAAACCGCGCAGGTGCCTGTCGCTGTTCCTAGTGTTTCCATCCGCTCGCTGAAGCCTGTTGATCCCTCATTCTTGCGTTGGCGTCGCACAATTCTCGAGGAGGAAGGTCTCTAGGTAGGTTCCAACAAAACCCAAAACTGAAGGCGCGATATTTTGTTGAGAAGGAGTGGGAGACACGATGGACCGAAACTTTTCGGTCCCGACCCCGGTCTCTCGCCCTTTTTCTCCCCCTGTCCCTTTCCGCAGCATTGCGCATGCGATAGCGATGTGCGCCTATGTTGGAAGCCGATCCACCCTATGTGCAAGCCCAGCGACTAGGGGCAGTCATGATTAGAATCGGTCACAATATATATAAACCCCACTTACCGTATCGTCTCTTCAGATATTCCTTTCTTTCCCTACCACACGCATACATACACACACATATATAACCCGCATAGTTTGATTTCATCCATTTGATTTGATATCATTGACGATGCACACAGGCATTCCCCGAAAGATTTTCCGATCCTCCCCTTCGGTATTCAAGCCGGTCTTGAACCAGTCCTCTGCCTCCCCCTCCCGTCTTCCTACCACCTCCAAGAAGAAGAGTGCAGGCGCTTCTTCCCGTTGCCAAAAAGAAAATATTGCGCCCGCATCATCCGAAAAGCAGTATGTCTGTTTGTCTTCCGGTGGCTGACTGTCTTACGTGTGCATTAGGGGTTCGACTAGTTCTGGTATCCGTGGCGTCGCGGCTGACAAGGAAAAGGCCAACGACACGATTGACTTCTCCTACTATTTGAACAATTATACTCCTCTTCATGCTGGTCCTGCTTCTGTTGCGGTGAGAAAGGCCGACGACACTTTTGACCAGCGCGACATGAAGAGGAAAGCGGCTGCTCCAAAGGCTTTGGAGGAGAAGAGCGCGGATTCCGTTCTGAAGAACCGGTGCGTGCCAGAGGTTGAGTGCATTGTTGACATTCCTTTGCAGAGATGGGAACCAACGTTCAGCCCCCAAGAGTACACTGCACCTCCGATCGTCCCGCCGAGTCTCATTGTGACAAGCCCAAGCGACGGTGATCTGACGTCTGCTTTGCGAGACGCGCGAACTGTGAGATTTACCGAAAAAACTATGGCAAGTGGCTTGTACAAGAACTTTCTTCTGGACGCTTCGTTGCACAACTGGAGTATGAGGTTCGGCATGCCCAATGGGAAGAGCAAAAAGCGTTCGAAGAGTTCGCGGCGAGCCTGCAGGTCATCGTCAGGAGCCAGATCAGCCTTGACAACACATGCTGGAAAGGTCGCTGTTAGGATATGACGGTGATTGCCATTATAGAAAGGGGAGTCGGAGTTGGAGTCGGTGAGTGACTAGCAAAGCCTTCACTGTTCTCATCTAACGCTTGTCCAGTTTTTATATACCCAGCGGATATGGACGCTTTTTTTTATTTTTCATTTTTTTCTTTCATTTTTTTCTGCTTTTTCATGTAACTGCATTTCTTGTGTGTAATGGGGTGCGTAGGGAGATGGCGAGGCGGGGAGTGCATTCACGGGGCCCTAGCCAAGCCACATGGATGTGTTCTCTTGCTGATGAAGCCCTGGGGAGGTCTAGCAGTAGGGCGTTGAGTGCAGGGAGCCTTGCCAACTCTCCTGTGCTGGGAAGCGCCTGAATGAGCTGGACTGGTGAACCAGCCCTGCGCATCACATCAGCGTCGTTTGTAACGAATGAAATCATGTGACCATGGTGACGTCATGCGTGTCCTCCCAATCGTCGACTCCCAGCCGTCCCTCCCAGCCGTCCTCCAGGACATCGACGATGCCATCCTCCCCTACGAAAATGTCTGGATATCATGCTACGCACACGATACAGGGCCATCTGTCCACGCCAAGGTCCTAGCCATCCTTGACGAACGCAAACGCGACCAGATCAACCTCACCGTGAAAGAGGGCGCTGGAGACGTCCAGATAAAAAAGATTCACGACAGGGTGTGTACCGCCTGGGCGTCTTGTTGCATTTCTTCTCAACTCATGGCAGGCCTACGCGGTGTCTTGCAAATCGCTCGATATTTCGCCCACCACCGTCATCACTCCTGTCCAGCAATACTCTGATCCAGACTCCTCCACCGCACCCCAACCTCTACGCATATCCGCATTTGATGTCTCTCCAGACTGCACGCAGTATGCTGTCGGCCACCTCGACGGCTCAGTCTACATCTACCCTATCATGCCCACTTCGCAACCAGCTAAATACATGCCACAATCTATCACCGCTGGCCCTCATCTGAAAAAGCGCGCAAAGCCCCATTTTAGCTCTGTTACTACTTTGCAATTCTTTCCCTCCTCACGCATCCTTCTCACTGCTGGCCTCGACTTTTCACTCACTATCCTACCTGCCGACCCATTCCCAGACCACAACCCAGAAACAGCTGTACACCGTATCTCGCCCGTCCGCATTCTCCGTTCACACACGAGATCTGTCACAGGCGTGGGGATAATTCCAGCGGGGAAGAACATTCTCTCCTCCTCCCTCGACTCGACCGTAAAGCTGTGGGACATACCTTCCGGGTCTGTGATCACGACATTCTCAGCGAGGTCTCCCGTCACTTCGATGAGTGTCGGTTACCAGCAGACGGCTGTGGTAGATGAAGCAGGAACGCAAATGCCACTGGACGATCCAGCCCACCTCGTCTTCTGCGGCCTCCAATCGGGCCATTTTCAGCTATTCGACAGGCGTACGGACACCTCCGTCTTCCACTCCTACTCCTCCCCCTCGTCAGTGACGCATGGCCCGTTGTCCGCGATGACCTACTCTCATCAAGTGAACCCAAACGTATTTGCAACGGGGTCAGGCAAGGGCGTTGTGGCCGTGTACGATGTTCGGTCGCTGACGTCGCCGTTGGCGAGCTTTAGGCGAAACGACGCTGGAATCGAGGATCTCTCTTTCCTAGATTTCACCCCCAGTTCAGTTTCGGAGTCAGCCTCAGGTTTGGGACTGGCGGTGGCAACGGGTGACGGTCTGCCTTACGTTGCCGATCTGAATGACATGGGATTCGTCAAGGTGGGAGTGGAACTGGCAGGTGTAAATTGCGATGCGGTGAGGAGTATACAGACACGTGGACGAGATGTATGGTGTGCAAGTGATGATGCAGTTGTGAGGAAGTATTCTGTCTTTCTGTAGAAAAAAATATATATATATATCGTTCTGTACTGTAGCACAGGTCCAATGGCGCTGTTGAATTTACTAAAGAGCAAAGTATCATTCGTATTACATTCATCGTTTGCAATGGCACTGTGACACTGGTCATACATAGTCATCTAAAACGACGAATGGCACGTGCTCAAAAACCGAGGCTGGCTCGAGTCCGGCGATTACGCCGTGTGTTGGGTATTCGCCTCCAACAAGACGGACTCAGGAGCGGTTGAAGCTGGCAGAAGACCTGAAGTTGATCGAGTATGTTCGGGCAAATCACTGGCACGAAGGAGCCGCCCTACTATAGGCGAATGGAAAGGTGTGTTCCAAATATTCCGCGTCGTGGTTTCTTGATACGGAATTATTTTTTCCAGTGTTGAAGCTTGAAGCTTGAAGCTTCACGAGGAATTTATCGGGAGGGAATTTGATGGAAAGGAAGGCATTTTGAGTGGGCCATATTGGTGGAATTGGGTTGTTGGTTGCTTGTAAATCCAGCTCTGAAACCTCTCGCGGAGGCGGTCTGGAATAGCTGGATGAGTCGTTCGCAGTGGTGAGCGAGATGATTTAAGTTAGTCCCGAAATGGAATTTGGGAACCCTGACTCTTTTGTGACCAGCCTCCTTGCCTTCGTTCTACCACTTGCGTACCTTCACAGAAATATAAGCATACGATGCCAACTTTCGATTGCGGGTACTTCATGCTGCAGGACTATATTGGTCAAATCGTCTTGGATAAGGTTCATGACGTGGAGAACAGAACCTTGGCTATTCTCCGGTGTGTCAATAAGTGGTGGATCGATCTTCCTAGGGACACGCGAAACAGAACCCCAGTTTTGGACTGTTGGTCCTCCCTTTCACAAACTAACCATTTTTTAGTATATGTCCCCGAGGGAAAGGAGGACTATCGCGCAGAAGGCGTCATTTGGTTTCGCACACGCCGCACTCAAGCTGAAGCGACGGAGAACATAGACGAGATAGAGGCTGACAAGATCGTGAAAAGGCGATTCTTGGAGGCGATTGGTCTTAAGTTCAACGAGAGCCAATCGGTTTCATTCGCCAAACCCCTGAGACGTTCGTAATCGGGCCCTTGCCCGCGGCATATTATTGATATGATAAGTTCCTCTGTTATTTATGACTTGGTGGTTGTGATACATAACGCTTTCAGTTTAATTCAATGTTTCTTTTGAGCGTTTTTTGACAGCCAGAAGAGGAAAAAAGAAAAGTGCGTCACAACTGAATTCGGTCTCGCTCATTACAAAGTCGGGCGCAGCCGCACATGTATATAATGATCTAAAGTTCGAGTTCTCCATTATTTTGTCTCTCAAAATTGCCGTTTCAATCTCTTTCAAGCAAGCTAGATGAAGAGAACGAACAGATGGGGGCCTTTGCCAATGGACGATTCATGTCAGGGGAAATCAAATCATATTCGAAAAAAAAACGTTAACATGATCGGTATTATGCCTAGCCAGTTGCGACAACGACCTTCGTCACCTCCAGTCAGAGAATCATGCTTTCATAGATTCTGCAATGAGCGATATCAAACCATAGCAATGTGAATGAGATCCTCACCAACGCGAGGATAGCCAATGGTTGGAGGTGATAGTTGAAGATCACTTTAATGACGATGAATTCGTGAATTCACATCGCAGACGAGATGGAGCATGATGGGAGGATAACGAACAGCAAGCTTTGACGGATTGCAGACCATCATGACGTGACAAGGGCTGGCGTTGTCTGGCTGGAGAAATTGTTGATGCTATTGCATTGTTGATAATGAGGTCCCAGAATTGTGTTCCATTCGGCTCCAAAACCGTATCAAGGAAGCTGGAAGTCTGGAACCAATAGCTTTATCAGACGAAGTTTGACGAATAGCACAGAAAAAACAAATCTTGGCCTTCCCCGAAGTGCTCACAATGGCATGAATCACATTTTCGGCGAGTGACAGTGACACCACATTCAATTGGAACGAAATATAGATAATGTATGATCTCCACCATTTATTCACTATTTGACATATTTTGACATAGGATCGGTCTTGTTCGTATTCTCAGCAGATACTTTGACTTGGGATCAACTGATTTATTTTTTCACGAAGTTACCACCCACTTCTCTGGACGGAGATCAGCTTGCCCCATTTTATGCAGCACGGCGGGAAGTCATCCATTTATATTGTTTGCATGACGCATATACATCGACTTTCGCAGTCAACATGGATGTGAACAGCCGATAAGTTATAACAAACAGGACTTTCATTCATCCGGATCTCGGCATGCCGGGAAAAGCTAGTGATTCATCAGCGATTTTAGAACCGAACAACGAGCATCCCACTGCTGTTACTTTTGATGATATCAAAATCGAATTTTTACCTTGGCTGATACATGCCTATCATTACCTTTGTTATTTTGAAGTTTGAGGTATTGGCGGCGATGATGAGAAGGTTCAACAAATGATCAGTCAAACAACCACCGATGGTCACAGGTTCACCACTCTCAGCACTTCGACGAACCGTGAACCGAACTTTGCCATCACTAGAACTATACCCGTAGTAGAATTCTGTCAGCTCAAGTTGTCCAAAACTCGAGTATGTCAAGGCAACGTTCTCGATAGGTTACATCCCCTCCTGGAGCCAGTCCAATCACTTGCTAGAGTCAGTTATGGTTCTCGTACAGGGTTAGCATTCCCACCCCCTCACTTGGAGTGAATTCCGACAACTAAGTATACCATATTCGGTTGCCAGTGAGATCTTGAGACTCTGATAGCGTGACAGCAGGAAGATCTAAGGGATCCAATCGGACTGCTGTGTAGGCCCGAATGTGGATCAATGCCCATAAGTTGACCGTGTCCTTGTCGGCAACAGTACGATGCCCCTTTTAAGTGAACCTATCCAGAGGAAGAGCCGCGCCGAAGAGGGTATTCCGCGGATTCTTATTGCGATCGGATGCACCACACAATAATTGTCAAAAAGGCTTGAAGCTACTTCGACAGCTGGCACTCAGGTGCTCGCTTCCGCCATGCAAGCTGAAGCTATTCATAGATGAATGCGCTTTTTGGTTGACTGTTGGCGTCGTAAGTGTTCTCGTAACACGTTCACTGTCCTCCTTTCCCGACGCCACCGCAACCAGTCCTAGGGAAACATGTGTCGGAACTTAAACCTTTCAAATAAAGCTCAATGTAAAATTCTCCGCACATTGAAGAAGCCTCGCTGAACATGCTCGTGAATAGTCGATCGTGTCTGGAATTTAACAAATAAATAAAAAGATATGAGTAGACGGTTGTCAAGGTATACGCACATGTCCTTGTGTCCCCGTTAACCATTTCGCTTCCAGGAGAGGGAAGCGTATAGAAGTGCATACAAGGACATCGGTACCGAATCACCAATTTGTGCGATGCCGATATATACATCTCCTCGGCTACGGATGTGACGGCTGCGCCTTTGTAACGAGAATGTCATTTTTTTCTCCCTTCGAAGCAAAATCCATGGTTAAGTGTTGGCAGTGGTAAAGAATACTTACTAAGCTACGGGTCCATTTGGACTCACAATTTGTGTTTATAGGGGGATTCAGTTGTATTTCCATTTCACGAGATAGATCTTGCATTGTGCCCAGCGCCGTACGGTGCCATGTTTACTTTACCAGCCTGAGTCGACGTTTTTCAAGTTGCGTCAACGGTTTTGCCTATGGCATTCGGCCGTGCGCTTTCCCCTCCCACTGAGAGCAGTGGAAACTTGGATCCGAACTACAACTTTGAAAGTAGAATCCACGAATCTGGCTCCCGGCCGGTGGGATCATCGGTGAGTGCGGAAGCGAAGATGGAACGAATGAATGCATGTAGTACCACATTATGTAATTATGGCAATCGACAGCGGCCCTCGGGTGTATACTTACAATGAATCCCTCCCCACAGGATAACAGGTTGGTGCGCACACGGAACCCGACCTCTAATCCTTCGCAAGAATCCCAGGTTTAGTCTCTACGCCCCTCTGTGCTTTTTCCTTAGCCTGCAAAAGAATACTCCGAGTTGGCATGAGAATGGCGAACAGAAGCTACGAACAGAAGCAGCGGTGGAATTAAGTGGAAAGGAATGTACGTATGTGCAATATCTTCAATGGTCCATCTACTCGGCATGTGTCGATCCGACTCGAAGCTTACCGTGATGCATCTCAATCAGGAAACCGTGGAGACCGTATCATTGTTTGATGAAAATGGATTGTATGTAGCCCACGATTGTCAACCCCTCAGGCTCTTCTCTACATATAAATGTCTCACTATACATCTCCAGGACCCAGTCCCCCACCGAAAGTTCACCCATATTAGCACGTCGGATCCTTTCACGAAGACATCATGCAGTGGGTCATGAAGGCCTTGACTACGGCATTACCGTTTGCCGACATGTTTGATGGCTTTACGCAAGTCCCATTATCAACAATCCCGGCCCAAAATGCGACGAGGTTCGCCATGATTGTAAGTCACCAAACATTACTTCATATATGTGAACTGAAAGCAAGTAACAAAGTACGGCCTCCCTTGCTCTCTTATTCCCACCTGGCCTCCAAAATTGCTGATAATTTAGGCGGATTTGCGACGAATACCTTCTATCATCAGACTCAGCTGGCCAATGCTACCTTCACCGACATCAATCGGCCCAACTTAGACACGTACGTAACATCCTCGAATGGCCTCTTATTAATTCTAACACAAATCATTAGTCTTTATTCCGAATCCTTGGTGGATCTCTCCACAAATGACCTGATTGTGACCATACCCTCCAATTTTCCAAGTGATCGTTTTTACGTCTTTCCGTTCTATGACCTGTTAGTCGAACGACGCTATTTATCTGCCGCAACCGTTAATACACATTTTCTTTTAGTTATGGAAACAATTTCGTGAATCTCGGTACGGCGGGAGTTAGCAACGCTTCAGGCCAATATCTAGTCACTTATCGCCCTGCGGACCCTGGCTATGGAGATGGCGATGGTACATATGCTGGCTATATTTACATGCCAACTCCCTACGGCGCAATTGATCTCCGCATTCAAACCAATGGTCTTGACGATGTACCGACGGTTAACAGCCTTCAAACCCAATTTAGGTTGACGACTCTACCAATCCCTATCCAGCTTGCCCCCAGGCTTACGAAAGCCCTCCTTTTTTCCGACCTCTCCACCAATGTCACCGAAAAGCTTCTTCAGCTGACGGCACGCCTCTCTCTCTTCAATCTTCCTGAAGTAGGTTACGATATTGCCAGGGTGACTTCCATACTCCAACTCGCTGGTTTGTCGCGGGGAACCTATACAACTCCACCGGGTGTTGATCTCAAGCTTGCTGCGGCGGAAGCTGCCAAACTCATTACATCCGTTCGCCACGACCAGTTTAGCAAATACTTCCGTCAACTCGACAGCAATGGTAATTGGTCACGGCTCCGCAGCATCTACTCGGAGATTTCAGGGACAACTATTTAGTCCGAGCGTTCATTGCGGCGCAAGGCTATTTACAGCTGAAAGCCCGCCAGGCCATATACCCCGTATACAATGTTTCAACCTCACTCTCTGCAGACAAATCCTACAACATCACCTTCAGTGGGAAGCCTCCGGTCAATGGTTTCTGGAGCCTCACGGTGTACAATGAGACGGCGTATCTTGTCGACAATCCATGGAATGTTTATGCCCTTGGTGACCGGAGCTGCATCAAATATCAAGACGACAGTTTTGTGTATCCCAAGGGTTGTAAAGAAGGCTCCTCCTCTAAGTCGTCAGATAGCAATACGCAGTTCACTATACTTTTACAAACCCAAGACTATTCTCCGCCTCAAGAATACTGTTCAAAGTAATGCGACTATTTCTTTTCGTGCATCCGAATTTTTGATATGGTACCACAGCTGGATCCCAACGCCTTCGCTTAAAGGAAGCAACACACGATTCAACTTCAACCGTGAGTGAAGATTGTAAGACATCCGTCCTACTTTCATACCTGATTCTTCGCTGTTTAGTCCGTTGGTATGGCCCGACAAAGGACCTCCAGATACCTGTATCGAAAGGAGGTTATGAATATCCAACGGTCACGGAGTTGCCCAACCTGGTAACGGGGTCTTCGACATGTCCTGTCCCTTCCTCCTAGTTCGGTTGTCGATCAATTCGCGCGCCCCTCTTAGTAGAAACATCCTTTTTACCACCCCAGTTCAGGTTCCAACTCGGGATGTTTTTCGTGACGGCGGGCTATATTGTGAACTCCCTCTTACTCTGAATGTACTACTGCTGCTGTTCTACTATGTTTATGTGTGTACCAACTTCCTAGTGAATTGTTTACAGATCCGGACCTTATTGCCGTGAAGCGCCACCGACCGCGTCTGCAATACCGAACCGATTGAAACCAACCACATTTCACGACAGGGCCTTCGTGCCACATTAATTAAACTTGAGAATTACGCAAACAACTTTACGGACACTTTGGCTGCCATGTAGTCGGACCAATGTATCGGTACGAGACCAAACCCGCTCTCAAACCTAGAAGCTTGAAATCGATTGGGAACGCCTTGAGATGCTGTAGAGATGGCGTGGGCGAAGTGACTTGAACAGAAGGGGGAAAGGCGTATCGGCCTGTCACGCGTTGAACGCTATCGCCTAAAATTTCTGATATACATCACGATCCTGAAGTCGAACTTAAGAATAGGGGAGACGTCTCCTTTCTCAAACTCGCCATCGCCATTATTTCCTTAGTGATTATGGCTACATGTACAACTGCACGATGGACGCAAGACCTTGTGCTTTATATTCTACACTACTCGTCATCGCTGCATGTCAATGTGGGAAACGTGAATCCACAGAGCGTCGTGTTCCCAGATTACAGTAGAGACATTGGTGCATTTGGAGATGATCCACATATCTAACTGCTAGTGGTTTAGGAACGGGTCTCGCATTGTACCCATTTTCCACGAGCGTTCAATAAAAATGACATCTAGATCATGTTATAAGTTTGTCAAGCTGTAGGTGTTAGAGTCAAGGTGTACACCTTCTCTGAGTGAAATGTTGAAGGGCTTCCACGACATTGCAGAAGTGGCACCTCCCCCCCCCCCCATCAATTGATTCCCGAGAAATCAATGATTCTTGAACCTGGATGCTACGAAGAACCCTCCGGAACGTCGCCACCCTAAGCATCCGTACGGGGTCATGGTCATCAATACTGGACACGAGACGTTGAAATTCAGATCGAAGGACCAGGAATGCTTAGGGAACGAAGGCTTTGAAGGATACGGCCTGTGCAATGGCCCGTGTGTTGGCCCGTGTGGATCGTGGACTGCAACAGAGTCAGAAAGCAGAAAAATTAAAGAGGGAAGGGAACTTACGGGGTTGAGGCTGTCCTGCTCTGCCTGACCCTTCATCCTGCTCCATTGGAGCTCCTGCTTGGATGGGATTGGCAGGCTCTGCCATGTGATGGACTTCTTGCGTGCTTTTCCAGGGCTCTTGATGGATGCTGTAGACTGGGCTGTTTTTGTGCCAGATTGCAAGGGTGGGGAGTGCAGTGCGGTGTGCTTTCGTGTTGATCGAGTGGTTGCCATGCTGGTGGCTCGGTGACCAGTGCCACATCACTTGTCACCCTGGTGTGACAGCTGGGTGGTGTGACGGTTGTGTGAAATAGAGGGGTGGTGGTGGGGTATGCGCTGGTCCGAGGGGCTGCCAAGACGCGACATGGCAGAACACATGACGCGCGTAGCCAGCGCACGAGGGCGACCGGGCAGGGCGAGTGGGTGGAGGTGCAGGTGTTGTGGTCTTGGTGGTCGCCGGTGGGTGTGAACGAGAGAGGAAAGGGGTGTGGACAGCAGTGGTGGAGCAGTGGCGGCAGGCACGGTGGGTGCTGGGACACACGACGTGTGATGGGTGTCGGGTGAACGGGTGGGTGGACAGCGTGGGCAGGCAGGGCAAGTGGGCGGAGGGACGGGCACAGATGGGCCGTATCCAGTAGGTAAATTCTTGAAAAGAATAATTAGCTGTAAAAAAAGAAAAAAGAAAGAGACACGAGGGGGCAGACGAACCCGTTCGCCAGGCCCGTTGTTGATGAGTGGTGCTGCGGGTGTGCATGAGCGGATGCGAAGGGGCGGGATGGGCCGGCAGGAAAACGAGGGCGGGTGGGCGGGGGCGAGGTGTGGCAGCAGTGGGCGGCAAGTGGGTAGAGAGGAGTCGTTGACGTCGTGAAAACGGCTGAAAAAATTAATTAGATGCTGAAAAAATTGAATAAATCGTACGAGGGGGCCCAGACAAGACTTGTCTGGGCCCCAGGTAGTGCTCAGGCCATTGGTGTGGGTCGATGGGCTCGAATAGATTGGCAGCACGGGGTGTCATGGCGATGGGGTGTGGGTGTGAACGGGTGGGCGACGGGTAAGGCAGTGGTGGTGGCGGTGCGGTTGTTGAGGTGGTTGCGGTTGTGTGACTCGGTCATCGGAGGGGCCATGACAAGCATCGGTGGCGGGGGCGACGCGGGCGTGGTGGTGTGGTTGTGACGCGCATTGATGGTGGGGGCGACGCGGGTGAGCATGGGAGCTCTTTACTGTCCCCCCCCTATTCCGATGAAAAAAAGTCATTAATAGAATGGCAGTAAAATTCCTATTCCACTCCAATTTGACTCCGATCCCAGTCCAACCATTTCATCGGAGTCAAATTGGACGATATCGGACACAGTCCGATGGACTGGGAGCGGAGTCAAATCGGACTAATCGGAGTCTGATAGGAATATATCACATACATTAGAAACTATTCTAAGAAATGTACATAACTGTAATCCATTACAATAGTCCGATAAGAATATGTCACATGTCACATGTCGCATATCACATGACCATTGAGCAGATGGTCTGTGCACACCTGAAAGGTATATAAGGACAGCCAGCCATGCCCACTGAACCCCATTCCCCTCGTCGAGAACTGATTAGTAATACATATTAGTAAGCCATGTAATGTGAGATAAGTAGATTACATAAGTATTAAGTAGATTACATAAGGAGATTGCATAAGTAGATAAGGAGATTACATAATTAGATTAATGTAGATAAGATTGTATATGTAAGCACATGCCTATATCAAATTTCCACAACTTTAAAGTTTCTCACATGTCACAAGACTTGTCACAATTTCACACAGTTAGAAAAGTGAGAATTGTCACATGACCTATTAACAAAAAATGTAGAGGGCATGAATCTGACTAAGAATATGAAAACCAGATAAGTGTAAACCTGGTATTCACAGAGATAATTGCAATATACTATCAGGATTCCGCATTTTTTAGCACAGCCACTGCACTCCAATGTACCAAAGTCATATTCATGACATGCCTATTAACAAAAGTTGTAGAGGGGGCAAATCCAATTCTATTGATGGTATAACAAACATAAATAAACAAAGAACTTCATGAGATATAGCCCTTTCTTTCAAGTTTTTGTGACAATGCCAACACACCACACTTGTCAGATTCATAACATCTTCTATTAATCAAAAATGTAGAGGAATCAAATTTGCCTTGGTGGTGATATTCAACATATGCAAACAAAGAATGTGTTGAGTTAACAGTAACTTTTTATTCTTTGTGCAACAATATTGCCATGAATCCAGGGGTAAATCTTCATAAACATAGTAAGCAAATATACACAATGCAGTATTTTCTTTATTTATACAGTGGCTCAAAAACCCTTTCAATGTTGCCAGCTTCAGGAAGAAATGACTTATACCTCATCAGATAAAGTTGGGAGAAATATCAAAAAATCAGGGTAGATCTTCTACCATATCAGCATTATGTAATAAATCACATGTTACATAAGCACTGTTTTTTGATGAGATAAAAATGGCTTGTTGGCACACCTCATTGAAAGGGTTTTTTGCCAAAGTGCCAGAGTGTTGGATCACATTGCTTTGTTGACAATATTATGTGACCATGTTGAATGTGAGTGGATAACATTATTTTTGAACTTTAACCAGTTCCATAACCATCATGCACACCCTTTCACAAACCAAACAGCAGCATATCCTCTCTCTACTTGATGCTGGCCACACACCCTCTCATATTGCTTCTACCACTGGCTACAGCCTCAAGACCATCTCCAGACTTTGACCAAGCATCATTATCACCTCTCAAAATCCATTGGAGGTCATCCTAAAAAGCTTTCCCTACCATGTCAGGTCTCAGCAGTGAAGTCATACCACACCTCAGCTGGACTTTGTTATGGACAGTGCCCTCATTGTGTTTGTTCTAAGTCAACAGTGACAAGCAGAGTCTCGGTCTGCTCCCAGTCACTGGACAAAGGTTCTAGATGCTAAGTCAAACAATGATGAAGGTTCTGAAGACAATGAGGAAGAGGAGAGCATTGAGATTAAAGAAGGTTGAGAGCAATACTTGTCTAAGTTGGAACTAGAGAACTACAATATATGATGTGGGTTTGATACACTTGGAGAACAAAGGAATTGTAAAGGAAAGGGTTTATTAGCTACCTTGGAAAGGTAATGTGAAGGAAGCTATAGAAGGAGATAAATGTCCAGGCTGTGCTATGTGCAGTTGTATGAGTAATGATGATAAAGTAAAATGTTCCACTGAGTCAGGAGCATGACAACAAAGGGAAACTGTAACAGACTTACATCACTGCTCCTTTGTCCACCACTGCCTGGTCATTGCAGCACCACCTCAACCACCACTTGTGACCTACCAATGATGCCATAGAATTTATTCAATTCACTTGAATGGCACATTGGCACATTGGCACATCACCCATCTCAACCCACTGTTACACTTCCTTTTCATCATGGACTATTATATTTACATCACTGCTGCAATATATGTACTATATTGGACACTATGTCTCTCCATCGTATAAGAAACTCTGATGTACAGTAGAATTTCCAGTGCTTAATATCATCATCTCCCTTCCACATCATCTTAGGCCTTTGTCACTGTTTGACTTAGCAGCTAGAATCTTTGACCAGTGGCTGGGAGTGGACCAAGACTCTGCTTGTTGCTGTTGACTTGAAACAAATCATGACAGGGCATTGTCTGCATCATCCACAACATCCAAATGTCCCAAACATGGAGCAAACATGATAAAAACATGAATTGTGAGCCACACAGCATCAACAATGTATGACCAGACTCCACATGGACTGCAGCTGAGCTGGGCAGGGAGTACAGGTCTGGTTTGCACAGACCTGGACTATATGACCTGGATGTTACATGGACTTGACTCTACCCAGACACATGGCTGAGTGCAAAGTGCTGTGTCTTATGTACTGCATATGACATTTTCCCATATTTTACAAAACACTTGCTCCTGCTACCATTTCTTTCCTCTGCTGCCACTTTTCTGCTCCCTCCTGTTCCTCCTTGCCTCCCACTTACCGTTCCCTCCTTGTCTTCTCTCTCCTCTTCTCCCACTCATTCCTCTCATTGCTCAGCACCTGCTCACTCACTCACTCCCCTCCTCCTCTTTCCTCCCTTGCCTGCTCACTTCTCTCACACATTCCCTCCACCTGCCCCTCTTTTTAGCTTGCCCTTCCATTACTTAACTGGATGGCTGACAGGGTGGCTGATGGGTGGATGGTCATTGTGCTAGGTGGCTGTCTGGGTGGCTAGCCATTTTGGCTGGTGGTTGACAAGGTAGCTGGTAATTTGGGTGTGTGGCTGACAGGGTGGCTGGTAATCTGGCTGTGTGGCTGACAGGTGGGACAGCATATGCACAATAGTCATAGTCATCATGTTTGTACAAACTATGGTAAACAACCATACATATGTTATCACACTTGTAGTGAGAGTAGTGAAAGAAGTAGTTGGTCATTTGGGTGGTGGTTGGCAAGGTGACTGACAGGGTGGCTGACAGGGTGGCTGATAGGGTGGCTGATGAGGTGGCTGGTAATTTGGGTGTGTGGCTGCCAGGTATGAGACATTATATGCACAATGGTTATGTCATATCATGTATGTACAAACATTGGTGAACAACCATACATATGCACATATCAACCTAGTAGTGACAGTAGTAGTGAAGAAAATGACTTGTAGAAGTTGTATTTGTATCATATTAGAGGAGAATATGTACTATGCACATTGAAACTTATACAAATATATCCAACATCAACAAACCAATGCAAAACATGTTTCTTAATATTTGAAGTCTTTTTGGATTTTTTCATCGGAGTCCATAGGAGTCCTATAGGAGTCATCGGAGTCCTATCGGAGTCTAATCGGACTGGGGGGGAGGGTAAAGTATTGGAGCGTGGCATGGTTGTGACGCGTGACGCGTGACTAGCGCAATATGTGCGCTGACCTGGAGTACTGTTCCACATGGACTCCATGTGGAGTTCAGGGAGTCCAGGGAGTCCAGGTGGAGTCCAGCACAAGGAGTCCTCAGGAATCACCAGGACTCCGCCAGGACTCCACAGGGACTCCACAGGGACTCCAGGTACATTTTGGCTGTGTCCCAGGCATCTCAAAATATACCTGGAGTCCCACTGGAGTCCTGCTGGAGTCCTGCTGGAGTACCAGGAGGCCTCAGGAGTCCACATGGAACGCGTGGGGCAGTGTAAAGAGCTCGTAGAGTGTGTCAGTCAGGGACTGAATGCATGGACTCAAATGGAAGATTGGATCCTCAAAGGGTACGGATGGTACCACATTGGCGCATTCCAATGGACAGTGCAGATGGCCGCAGGATTAAGGGACTTTCTGATTGGCTATATGCAAGTGATGCTGCACCCATTGCCACCACAGATTCCCCTTACCAGGACAAATCAGGATGACGTAGCTACCAGGCAGCAGCAGATCAAAGATATGGAGGAAGCCCAAATGGCAACCGTTAATGGTTTTGGGCAACTCCTGACTAATGTCCTGGATGAGTGGCAATGCACACATCCTTGCCTGTCACCAGATCCATTGACAAAAGCTGAAATGCCAGATCACTTTGAGGGTGACTCAAGCCAAGTTGATAATTGGCTGTGCACTATGGAGGTCTATTTCATGTTGGGATGGGAGACGACAGTCCTGCGGCGCCTAGTAATCTGCTTGTACCGTACCCGAAAAGGAAAGGGCAATTGTGCTGGGGAATGGGCTGGAGTAAAGCTCCAGGAGATCCAGAAAGCAGACAAGGAATATGAAGGAAAGCATGCACATGCCCCTACATGATATCCCTTGGACTTAACTTGGGCAGAGGTTAACAATGGACATCAGGCACCTCTACAACCAGAGGACCAGCTGTTGCAGTGGATATGTCCTCCCAATACTGTGAAATACCCATGGACTACCTGGGCAGCCTTCAAAATGGAAATGCACGAATTCTTTATGTCCACAGAAACCAAGCAGCACGCAACAGATGATTTTATGAAGTTGGAGCAATGCAATACTCCCATTGAGGATTACATCATTAAGTTCAATGTGCTATCACTGTTGGTGGGATGGGGAGAAAACACGCTCAAGGACCACTTCCTCAATAGGATCAATCCTGTGCTGGGAGCCAAATTGATCAGACATGGGAACTTGGCAGATGATGCATCCTTGAAGACGATCCAGGATCAAGCAGTGCAGTTAGCACGAGTATATCGCAGGGCAAAGGAAGCTTATGGTAACAAGCTCTGACCTATCAAAGTGACAGGCAGACAGGGGGTTTTGTGAGTGAGGTAAAGTTTTCCCATCAATTAATCACACTGTGCAAATGGAGAAAGTGGACAGATGCGAGCAAATGCAGAACAGTGCAGCCAAATGCGAGCAAATGCGAGTGGATCACTAATGACACATGCAGATAACGCAAAATGGATAAGCAGATACTCAATGTACGCAGTGGTCACGTGATGATAACCGTTTTGGAGGGAGCAAAAGTGGCGAAAGCTGGTAGTTGTTATGGATGATGTTGAGGACAGATAACACAAGTGGATAGCAAATGTCGGACACTGGCAATAACAATGAGTAGCCAAAGTCTTTCTGCAAGGTGGGCTCGACAACGGCTGAAACAAAGCAGAGAGGAAACTTGCAAGTGAAAAAGAAGATGAAGGTGAAGCGAACGCTAAGGGGAAACTTGAATGGATAGGATAAGCTTATTTCTACTATGAGACTTTATGGTTTATATACATTTTACTATGCTACCAATGCAAGTGAACTCTGAAACTCTGAAACTTTCCCTGTGTATGCACGTCTCCTTGCTGTCCCAATCCGTTATCTTGAAAGGCTTCATGCGATGCGGCTTAGTGCTCGAGCATTTGCCTAGTATTTTCATCCTGCATGCGACTCCGTAGCGGAACCCTGATTGTACGGTTGCTGTCCCTAAGGGCGCTTGAATATAAATGCGACAGCTGACAATTGAGCTCTGGTGTCTCTAGTGATTTAGCGCTGATGTGTTCCCTGGCAACTGCAAACCTGTTAATGGAATTCCTCTGATTGCACTCCATATAGCCTTCCTTTTGTATTCTCCGATTGACGCAAACTGCCATGAAGATTGCACTCCATTGTCTTGGGTGGGCTATTGACTTCAGCCATCAATCATACACATATGCAGATGCAGATCTCGATTGCGGTATCCGGAAGGTGGACTTGCCCATCATGGAAGTGGCAGTGCAGAATATTGTGTGCAGCAGTAAACTCCCAATGTGGAACGTCCATTAGTCAGCGCAGGCTTTTGGATAATCAGATGTGTGCGCCGGTGATGAGCGGTGTCCCGCTGTGACCATGTAGTGACATCGTCACGTATATGCGTCATGCTATGCGAGAGGAGTCCTATCGTCACCGGGATTATACACATGCACTGAGCCCGCCACTAACTATCTGACTGACTCCGAACAAGGTCCGCAGCGTCGCATATTGGTTCTCCATGTGCACACTCGCAGCGCAAGCTGCGCAACCGTAGAAGCTTCATCTGCGAACCGTTGCATTACCAACGTCCGAGCTTTCGCGCTAAACAACCGCACATGCCGCATTGGGAGTTGCGCCGCAGTCCACACAGCCACTTCCGCAATAGGCAGGTCCGCCTTCCGAGTACTGCGATCGATAGCCGCTAGCCGCATCCATATACGATCGACGGCAAAAGCTATTTAGCCAAAAGAAATCTTCACGGACTATTGCGTCGATCAACGAGTACAACCGGATGGCTACATCAAGCGTAAAAGGGTCGCATTCTGGCATCCGGCTCACGGTCACTAGTGAATAACCTAGCGCTTAGCAATTGGACACTGGAAGTCGATCAACGGCCATCGCACACCTATTCGAGACGCCCTTAGGGACAGCGCCAATACGGTCAGGGTTCCACTACGGAGTTACACACCGGAGGAAAAACTAGGAAAATGCTCGTATACTAAGCCGCATCGGATGATGCCTTTCAAAAGCACGGATTGGGACAGTAAAAGACACACGCACCTCGGGGTATAGAAAAAGTTTCAGAGTTCCATCGCTTTGGTAGATAGTAAAAATGTATATAAACCATCTTGTTTCGTAGTAGAAAATATCATATCATACCCATGCGGTTTCACTTTCAAAGTCTAGTCGTTCTCGTGCCTCAGGTTTTACTCCTCTCCTCATCGTTTCGTCCGTCGTCAACGCCGCCTTGCAGAAAAGACTCGTGCGCTCCGTCGTTACTGCCAGCGTTCAGCCACCGCTATCACCAGCTATCCGCACTCGACATAGGCGACGCCACTAACTACCGCCCCCACTCGCGTCAAGCATCACCTGAGCGCATCAGGAATTTCACAAGTCTGGTGACCGCAACTACGCGTCACACCACATCCGCGAGTATCTAATAATAGTCCGCGCTTGTCCGCATAGTCCGCGCTTGTCCACAGTTTCCGCGCATGTCCGCATAGTCCGCGCTTGTCCGCAGTTTCCGCGCACGTCCGCATAGTCCGCGCTCTTCCGCACTTTCTACCGTGCCCATGGGAATTCGGTCGAGTTTGTTACCTCACGCGTGTTGCTAAATATAATCCCCTATAGTTCTCATACCCGCGCAGGATAATTCTATACAGGTTGACGGGAGCTTCTTTAAACTTGCCTTGCAAACAAACCCCCGGTCTACACAGCAGCTTTGGCAGTGTAGCCAGTAGTTGTCAAGCGCGATGGCGCTCGCTGGTAATGTGGAAGGGTCCGGATTATACTGCAGCTGTTGTGCAGCTTACACTGCGGGTGTGTGTGCAGTATTCAATATGTGAGGTCTGCAGATCTGTAGTGTATCAGATAGTTAGTGACAGGTTCAGTGCATGTGTATAATCCCAAGGACGATAGGACTACTCTCGCATTGCATGACGCATATATGTGACGAGGTCACTACACGGTCACAGCAGGACACCACTCATCAATGGCAAGAAGAAAAGCTGTAATGAGTATAAAGAGACACTGGTGGCCAAGGATACTAAGGCACTGATACAACATAGCATGCCTACCATGTCAACATCCAGCAGAGATCCAAATGCTATGGATGTGGACAAAGCAAAACAACACATGGGGGCATGCTACAATTGCAGCAAAGAAGGACACTTTGCGAGGGATTGTCCAGAACTAAAGCGGTTCAATAGAAAGGAAAAGGGAAAAGGCCATATCTGAGAGTTGAAAGTGGAAGAGCTCACTGAGGAGCAATGGAAGGAATACAGCAAAGAGAAGGTTTTGGCGACAGCCAGTAGGCAAGTGCTCTGCTCTGCTGGCTGATAGAGTTTCAATTTCAGACAAGGACTCATGTATTAGTATACCAGATCTATTATATGAATGTTCTTCCTATGTTCATCAAATTCAGAACTTGAGTGTGAGCACAAAACCCAGGATTAAAACTTGGTCCCCTGCATGGGTACTAAGGAGAATTTGGCAACAAGATAAGGACACTGCAGTATGGTGTTTGAAGGAATGGGTTCATAACAAATGGCTCAATGAAGCAATGGAAAAATTGGTTAATGAAATCAGCAATCCGAAGCGGAGGCATTGTGGAACCTAATGCAGTTAAGACAAAGTGTTGTCAGAGCCACAGGACGACAAGAAATGAACTTAAAAGGGACAATCATGACCATGGATACTGGGGCGCAAATTAATATTGTTGCACTAGTAGATTCTGGATGTACAGGATCTTGTATTAGTACTGAGTTTGTGGAAAGACACAAGCTCAATAAGCAAAAATTGCTCAGGCCGATGCCAGTGTACAATGCAGATGGAACCAGAAATGCATTGGGCAGTTTGGAATATATGGTTCAGTTTAAGTTGCAAATTGGCAGCCATGAGGAAATCATTGAGTGTGGAGTAGCTGGTTTAGGCAAAATGGACATCTTCCTAGGACATGACTGGTTGCAGCATCACAATCCTGTGATGGATTGGAAAAAACAGGAAGTGCAGTTTACTAGGTGTCCAGGAATGTGTTGGGATCATTCTTATGTTGATAATCCAGAAGACAAAGTAGATCCCATGGAACCACTGGAAGAGGGTAAAAAGCTCCTAGCAGTACACATTGGGGAACTGGAGCTCAATTTACAATTGGTAGCAACAGACATAGCAGCCAAGGAAGCTAGCAAATCAAGGAAACGTTCTTTGGAGGAGGTGGTTCCGGAACACTACCTTGGCCATCGAAAAGTTTTTGAAAAGGAAACCTTTGATGAGCTTCCACCAAGGCATCCTTGGGATCATGCAATTGAATTGGTACCGGGATCCAAGGCAGTGGACTGTAAGAAGATCTATCCACTCAGTTGAGATGAACAGGCCCAGTTAGATGAATTCCTGAAGGAAAATCTGGAATCAGGTCACATTCAACCTAGCAAATCGCTCATGGCATCTCCATTCTTTTTTGTCAAAAATAAGGATGTAAAATTACGGCCTGTCCAAGATTACTGATGGTTGAATGAGATGACAATAAAAAATTGATACCTGTTACCACTTATTGGGGAATTGGTGGACAAGTTGTCACAAGCTAAGGTCTTTTCAAAAATGGAAAAGATGGATATCCACTGGGGATACAATAATGTTTGGATTAAGGAAGGCAATGAATGGAAAGTGGCCTTCCGAACCAACCATGGATATTTGGACACCTGGTCATGTTCTTTGGTTTAACCAATTTGCCAGCAACCTTTCAAACTATGATGAATGACATCTTCAGACAGGAAATTGCTGAAGGATGGGTTGTCATCTATATGGATGACATTTTGGTCTTTTCAAAGTCTCAAGAAGAACATACCAAACATGTAAATCATATTTTGGCAAAATTGGAAAACCACAAGTTATCCCTCAAGCCCAAAAAATGTTGGTTTGACCAGCTGCAAATAGATTTTCTGGGCTTGGTGATTAGTACTGACTCCATTCAAATAGAGAAGGGCAAGGTAGATGCTATTTCATCCTAACTGGAACTGACCTGCAAGAAGGAACTACAGCAATTCCTAGGCTTTATCAACTTTTATCTGTTTTGTACAAGGTTTTGCGCAGGTGGCTAAGCCATTGACTAAGTTAACAGGCAAGGTTGACTGGTTGTGGACAGAGACTCAATCTGTGGCCTTTCAGGGACTGAAAGACCTTGTGGCGAGGGAGGTTGTCCTCAAAATTCCTGATGATGAGGGACAATTTCAAGTTGAGGTGGATGCATCAGACTCTGCAATTGGTGGAATTTTGTCCCAACAAGGCAAGGATCAACTGTGGAGACCAGTGGCGTTTATTTCAAAAGCCCTCAATGACGCTGAATGCAACTATGAGATCTATGACAAGGAAATGTTGGCAGTCATGCATGCATTCTATGAATGGTCTCATTACCTCAAAGGGGCAAAGGAAATTGTGGAGGTCTTAACGTGTCATGACCTGTTCTTAATGGTCAAAATCTCTAAGACATTTTTATTCTTTTTTTCTTGTATTTTACTATAGCTGCAGCCAAACATCTTAGTCAGGTTGGCATCTATCTTATCTAGTCAGCGCTAAGATTAGATCAGATTAGATAACAATTAGATTAGATTACAGACTACCGGACCAATGACTCATGGACTATGACTCAGGCTTACCAATGCACAGCAGCAGGGGCCAATGATGTTATTCCTTTTACTCAGCCTTACTCAGCATAGCTACTATTATTAAAGTGGTGCACAGACCACCTCTGTAGTAGTATATAAACTGAGCAAGTAGCACCCAGAGTCCTCAGTCAAGTTCTCTTGGGTTTCTTCCCTACCCTCATACTCTCTACCTCTTAAAGTCTTCTGTTGGGGCCCTAAGCCGTCATGGCGAGGGTAGTCCTGATATAACAGATCATCAAAACCTTACATATTTTTGGAAAGCACAAATCCTTAACCAAAGACAAGCATGATGGGTGACCGATTTACAGGACTACAACTTTGTCATCAAACACTGATCAGGGAAATCCAATTCTAAAGCAGACTTATTGTCAAGACGAGCTGGGCATGAACAAGGACAAAATGACAACAAAGGCATCATTCTCTTAAAAGAACACCTGTTCATATGACTCCTAGATGATGACAGGGCCATTGATGAATTATTATGGGCTGTGGCAATAATCTCTAAACAGCAATGGGAGTTGCAAGTACAAGAAGGAGTCGAACAAGGAGATCCAGATCACACCATCAACAAAGGAATGGTGCATTGGAAAGGACGGATTTATATACCCGCCAATAATTGACTTAGGGGGGAACTGATTGGACTGATTCATTCATGGGGACATTCTGGGGTTGTCAAAACACTGGAATTGATAACTTGGGATTACTGGTGGCCGAACATGTGCAGGGACATTGAGAAATATATCCCTGGATGTGAAACATGTCAATGTGCCAAACCTGACTGGCAAGTGAGAGCAGCGCCTCTACATCCCAACAAAATTCCTTCAGAACCATGGGAAATTGTATCTGTTGACTTGATTGGACCCTTACCAGAATCTAAGGGCAATGACATGGTCATGGTAGTGGTGGATCAATTCACAAAAAAGGCATATTTCCTACCTACAACATCCAACATCACATCACAAGGGGTAGCAGTCTTATTCCAGGATAATGTATTTTGAGAGCATGGAATTCCTAGAAAAGTCATCAGCGACCAAGGACCTCAATTCATCTCAAAGTTCATGGATGATTTATATGGAATGATGGGCATCAAAGCAAACCATTCTACCGCATATCACCCGCAGACAGATGGACAAACGGAAAGAGTCAATCAGGAAGTCAAAGAATTCCTGACAATATTTGTGAACCATCGTCAAGATAACTGGAGTGATTGGCTGGCAGTAGCACAATTTTGCCACACTGATTGGGTGCACGCTTCAACTGGATCTCGCCATTTTTTATGAACAATGGACGTCACCCCAACAAGGGGGTGAACCCACTTCATACACCCACAGTGATTGCAGTCAAGGAACTAGCCAAGCAAGTCAAGGATGTACATGCCAAGGCAATGGAGGCGCTAAACAAAACCGCTGAAATTATGAAAAAGCAGTATGATGAAAATAAGGCGCCAGCACGAGAGTACAAACCTGGCAACAAGGTTTATCTCAGCACCAAAAACTTGCCTACTATTCGTGCCACTAAAAAGCTTGATGGCAAATTTGTTGGACCATTGGAAGTCGTCAAAAAAGTTGGAGCCTCAGCATACCAGTTAAAGATCCCTACATCCTGGAAGGTCTACAACATATTCAATGAGATCCACCTCAAGCCGTACAAAGAACCTGTTTTCCCAACCCAGAAAGACAAAGTAGCTTAGCGCAAAGAGCTACAAATGGTTGAAGAATCTCAGGATGATGAGTACGAGGTCAAGGAAGTCATGGACAGCCGAGTTAGTGGCTGTGGCTGTGGACGTCTGGAATACCTGGTCAAATGGAGAAATTATCCAGTAGTAGAATCCACCTGGGAACCAGTAGAGAACCTTGATAATGTTAAAAAGGAGGTTCAGAAGTTTCACAAGGCAAATCCCAGTCAGCTTGTTAACATGTGCGACATGGAATATTGATGTTGGCAGAACCATATGCAGGTGTACATGCCCAAACAGTTGTTTGGATGGGAAGACGGCAAGTTCGAGAGGGACTACCTTGAAAGGCTAAAACAGAACTGGCAGCAGTGGAAAGGTGACCGCAAATTGATTTATGAGGAACCAGACAGGGAAGGGGCATTCTCAAGAGACCTTGAGCGTGGCAGGCTCATTAAGCCTGTACTTAATTCTCCGAAGGCAACATCACAACATTGAATTCCCAGGATGTGAAGTCTTAAGGTGGGGGTCATGTTATGACTATACAACATTCTTACGATTTTTCTGCATTTTTATCTATTTTCTCTGTGGCCCTATGGATGCATAGGTATACAAGACTTATAGGTGCCAACCCCTATGTCAAGGTGCCCATCGGTTAGGTCAGTGATTAGTCAGCCAGGGGCTGTGCTGATAAGAAGACAATAAGGACCGGATGGGGACATGGGCATTGCAGGAGGGTGTAGATAGTTGCCATGGCTCCGTTGCTGCACGTGCATAGCCCTTGGGGCATGAGGCTGCTGTGCACAGACCATGGTAGGGGTATATAAGTAGTAGCGTCATAGGTAGGAGTCTCTAAGACTCTAGATAGTTTCCTCCACACCAGGATACTACTCTATTGTGTCTAATATATTCTCATCTCTCTCATCGTCTCTCAAGAGGCTTGTGGTTGTGTGTGGGCTTGTCCTAACACACTCGGGCTGCATGACGCGATATGCTCCATACATGTACAAATGGAGACAATCCCAATTGAGCCAATTGCAATTGCCAATCACAGTGCCCAATTCTGTGGCATGGGAAACAGGACTGGATAATGATGTGGCATTCATCCCAACAGGGGTATCCAGACAAAGAAGGAGTATACTGAACACTGGGTTGAGAACCAGGAACGAGTCATACTACCTGGGGTCCCAACAAATGAGGACCAACCAAATTATCACTGGAGGAAGTCTGGCTACTGTTATATGTACTTGTTCAAGCCGGAATACTACGACCTGTACCACTGGCCAGCCTGGCCCACAGTTACTGAAATCACATCATGGAATACCAAACTCCGGAATCCATTCACACAATTTAGCCTACAGGATAATTGTCAGCGAGACTGTTACCACGTGTTGGAGGAATTTGAAATCCAACAAGAAGATGGTGATGACATCTGGAACTGGGTGTGCATTGATAGCATGATCAAAAGGGGAACCTATAACAGGTGAGCTTGTTTCACCAGCAAGGGATTCTTTTGCCGAAACAAGAAAAAGAAAAAGGACCAATCATACATGGGTTCTACCCTTTCAATTAAGTGCGAGGGCGGTGATGCGGAGTTAGCTAGTGTCCCTGTACACACTAGTAAGCCCAACCTGGTTCTATACCTGATCACCAGATCCACCCCTCCTAGGACGTCCAAGCAATCTATGCCACCCCCAGTACCACCAAAGATTCCCATGTATGCCAAGGCCATTAAGGCCAAAAAGGAAGAGTTCAACACAATCATGCATACTCATGGTGGTGATTGGAACTGGCATGATGGACCAGTGACAATGGCAGAGGATTGGATAATAGAGGCTGGGCCCAGTAATCTGCATGAGGTGCAGAAAAAGCAGGAAATTGATCATTGGCGTCGGACTGTTGCAAAGGAAATAGAACAGGTGTACCCATATCCTGTAACACATGTAAATGATAAGGTTCTACACCCAGACATCCCAGGGTACTGCTATTTGGTGATGTTCCAGAAGCAATACTGGAACTGTTTTGAGTGGCCAGCTTATCCGCAGATTCAGGAGGTCTTTCAGCTTGATCACCGCATGAGAGAATCTAAGGCAAATTATAAGAGCCCAAAAAACTTATGGCCATGCTGGATGCATCCATATGGAACATGTGTCTCAGGGTCTAAATGCATGGACCCAAATGGAGGATTGGATCCTCAAGGGGTATGGCCATTACCACATTGGGGCCTTTCAGTGGACAATGCAAATCTGCAGGTCTCTGAGACTTCCTGATTGGCTATACACAAGTAATGCCACATCCATTGCCGCCAGAGATTCCCCTGACAGGGACAAATCAAGATGATGTTGCTACAAGGCAGCAGCAAATTGATGACATGGAAGAAGCCCGGATGGCAACAGTAAACAGATTCGGACAGCTCCTGACAAATGTTCTTGATGACTGGCAAAGGACCCATCCTCATCCACCGTCAGCACCATTAACAAAAGCCGAAATGCCAGAGCATTTTGAGGGTGACCCAAGTCAAGTAGATAATTGGTTGAGAGCCATGGAGGTCTATTTCATGCTGGCACAGGAAACAACAGTCCAATGACATATCGTGATCTGTTTATATCACACTCAAAAAGGAAAAGGCAATTGCGCTGGGGAATGGGCAGGAGTAAAGCTCCAAGAAATCCAGAAGGCAGATGAGGAGTACAAGGGAAAACATGCACGCACTCCTATGCAATACCCTTCAGATTTGACATGGGCGGAGGTGAATAATGGGCATTGAGCTCCTCTGCACCAGCCATTGCAGTGGACTCAGCCTCCCAACACTGCCAAGTACCCATGGACTACTTGGGTGGATTTCAAGACTGAAATGCATGAATTCTTCATGTTGACCAAAACCAAACAGCACGCAATGGACGACCTGATGAAATTAGAACAATGGAACACTCTGATTGAAGACTATATCATTAAGTTCAATGTGTTGTCACCGTTGGTAGGATGGGGAGAAAATGCTCTCAAAGATCATTTCCTCAATAGAATCAATCCTGCGCTGGGAGCAGAATTGATAAGGCATGGAAATCTAGCAGAGGACACATCTCTAAAGACCATACAAGATCAAGCAGTGCAGTTGGCTTGAGTATACCACAGGGCAAAGGAGGCATACAGTGAAAAGAAAGCCATAACAAGTACAAGGAGACACTGGTGGCCAAGGAAACTAAGGCACTGATACAGCATAGCATGCCCACAATGTCAACATCCAGCAGGGATCCAAATGCCATGGATGTGGACAAAGCAAAACAACACACTGGGCTGCGTCTCTCCTTCCTGGTTCCCCCCAGAGGATGGTACCAGAAGCAGGTCAATCTCACACTTTGACACATTGGTAACCATCCTTGCTCCAAACAACTGGAGCCATGTCTTCTGTCCTGTTCTTCAACAGGAAGGGAATATACCAAATTAGGATTATTTGCCTTTTGGAGTCTAAGGGGACCATGCACATTTTTCAAGCCATTTTTGGCAATGGCTGCAAAGTTGGACCTACATGGTCCAGGCACAGGAACAAGGGATCTATTCTCCATGTTGCCTAGATGTGGGAAAGGTGTTGGTGGCCTAACTTGTTCAGATTTGAACAAGGGTTCAGTGCCAAATTGCACTAGATTTGGGTTTACATATTTTTCCTGAATCTGCCTGAATTGACAAGTTGATTTCCCAATATCATGCGCCATTTTGCACATGTGATCCTGTTGCTGTCTTTGGTAGTGGGCCAGCTCCGCTTTCTCTCATGCCTCACAGCATTGGGCCAATTCTAATTGACTGTCCTCTAGATGCTGTTGTCGAGCACTTTACTCTTAGCCCCCTAAGATGCTCAGACTCCGAGCTCAGTCCTCGGAATACGAGGACTCAGTTCAGAGTCCGAGTTTTTTTTGTTTGCAAGTGAATTCGGCCTCGTAGTCCGAGGTCAGTCCTAATAGAGTCCAAGCCCAGTCTCGGACTGAGCTCGGAAATCCTAGGACTGATGGTGCTCGGAGTTCGAGTGGACTCCGAGCAGTGTGGGGGCAGTTTCGTCAACCACAGCATATATATACATACTGTGACACTGTGACACGAGGACAGACGAGGCTCCACGTGACGGCAGCGACGCGCCGTTTACTGTTTACTGCTCCACGTGACCCACACGTGACTGCCTTGCGTTGCCTGTGGTTGCGTGATCGATTACACCACACCGTGCCCGCCTCTCACCATCGTCGCCACTGCCAACGTCGCGTCGCAACCGCCATCGTCCCCATCGTCCGTCACCACTACCGCCACCCCCACGCTCGTCACCACCCTCTGACGACCACCTGCCGCCTCTCACACCGTCACCACCGCCACCACCACCACGTCACCGCCGCCACCACCACCGCGTCAACGCCGCCACCACCACACGGTCACGGTCACCGCTCCCACCGCCACTCGCCACTCCCGACGACCACCCTGCCGCGTCGACGGACCCGCCCATTCGCCTCCGTTCGCCCACCCTGCTCACGCCCATACACGCCAAACGCCACCCTCACTGGGGCCCAGACGAATTGTTCGTCTGGGCCCCTGGTATGTTTTTTTAATTTTTCTCTCGTTTTTTACAGCTAACTATTTTTTTCTGCCTAGTTATCTTTTAACCAACCCCCGACGATCCGCTCATCCTCCCAGCCACCAGTTCCCAGTCGCCCACCGTACCGCCATTCGCATCGCCGCCGTTCCCACCACCACCTTTCCCACCACCGACCAATTTGCCCGCCAGTCGCCCCCCGTTTGCATCTACTCACGCCCGACAACACCACTCACCAAACCACAGGGCCCAGACGAACGGGTTCGTCTGGGCCCTGTCGTATGTTTTTACTTTTTTTCCTTTTTTACAACGAGCTGAAAGGTTAATTACCGAAACCAGCCCATCCATGCACGCCCCTCCACCCACTCGCCCTGCCTGATCCCCCTTGCCCACCCACCCACTCGCGCGCCAACCACAACCGTCACGCGTCACACGTCAAAGCCCACCACCAACCACCCACCTCGCTTGCCCACCCACCCACTCGCGCGCCGACTGCGACCGTCACACGTCACGCGTCAAAGCCCACCACCAACCACCCACCTCGCCACCGCTGCCACCTCTTCACCACGTCTCGACGACAACGCCACATGTCCGCCCACGGCCACTGATTTCCGCAGCACCCCACGTTCGACGACAACACCATGCGTCTGCCCACGGCCACGACGTCTGTCTGCCAGCACCCCCGCGTTTCCCATTTGCACCCATGCGACGCCGTTTGCACCACCCCCGATTCTGTTTGCATGACATTAATAAATGTAATAATAGTTTTATTACAAATAGAATTGAACTGTTACACTTGAAATGAAAAAAATAAATAAAATAAAAATCCACTTTTACACTACTTGGGTGAGACTGGCTGAGACTAGTCACCTGATCAATCATTCCCATATCAGGAAACTACCTTGATTCAATTTAGTTCTCATGGTCAAATTCAAAAGAATTGAAAAATGCCATGAAATGAAATAAATTCTGAGGCAAGTTGAACAATAGCTGGTGTTATGATATTTGACCAGCTCCACATTCAGCTAATCTGTAGCTGCCAAAGCCATATCTGCTCCCTATGTCTTCTCAACTGCTCACTCTTGCATATCAAATTTTAAATTAGTGTTATTATTTAAACCAATTGAGTCAAAACATTTATTTAAATTGCACATCTTGTCTACCTGTATGCCCACCTGTTGTTACAGTTTCTTTTCCCCTTCATTGGTGGATGTTCTATTATTACTCCATGATCACACATATTCTATATTGGACGCTATCTCCTTTTTGTAGTTACCTTCACATTTCCTTTCTCAGGTAGCTATGGCTTTATTTCCTCTTATAGTTTCCATTGTTCTCCAATCATATATAAACCCCATGTACAGTAGAATAACCTCAGTTCCAACTTAGACAAATGTTGCTCTCAACCTTGCTTGATCTCAATGCTCTCATCTTCTTCATTGTCTTCAGGACCTTCATCATCATTTGACTTAGCATCTAGAACCTTTGTCCAGTGACTGGGAGTGGACCAAGACTCTGCATGTTGCTGTTGACTTAGAACAAACCACAATGAAGGCATCATCCATAACACCTGTCACAATAGGGGAACAAGTAGGAATGTGGTCAGGTGTGGGAACATGGAGGAGGTGTGGACAATTTGGACAGATGTGTGGTAACATGGTAGGAAGATGTTTGTACAAGATGAGAATGTACACACCTCCCATGGAATAGAACAGGAACTGAACAGACCAAGGGGAACTTAGAGACTCCTACCCATGAGACACCACCTTATGTACCCCAACACCTAGTCTGTGCACAGCAGCCTCATGGCCCAAAGGCTATGTGCATGCAGCAACAGACCCAGGTAAAGCCTGGACCTCTGCAGCCATTCTCTATCTCCATCTGACCTCCTTTTTGTCTAGCCCTGTTAATCTCTTGAGTATCCCTTGGTGTGTCCATAGGCCCACAGATAAAATATAGAAAAATAAAAAAAAACCCAGAAAAATTTGTGAGATAGACACATGAAGAATGTTACTGTAGAATAGGGAACTGAGATGGGACTTGTCATTGAATTAGGTTTGGGTATTGGTCACATGCACCCTCTGGAATTCTGCAAGTGTTTGTCACCATCCTGTGCTGCAGTTACCAATCAAGCACAGCCCATATGATTAACTTGTAGAATATTGAACATTTTGGCATCTTCCTGAACTCTGTAAGTACTTCCTTACTTAGCACTGCACCACAGTGTTGCCATCTCCATGCATTGACATAACTGGCATGGTAATGTGGCTAGGGAGATAAATAACAGGTGATTATGAAGATGGTGGGAATGTGGACAATGTGTGGGAACATGAACAGGTATGTGGGAATGTGAATGGGTATGTGGGAACAGGTGTGTGGGAATGTAAACAGGTGTGTGGGAACATGAACAGGTATGTGGGAATGTGAATGGTTTTGTGGGAATGTAAACAGGTATGCAGGAACAGGAACTGGTGTGTGGGAATGTGTGTGGGAATGTAAACTGGTGTGTGGGAATGTGAACTGGTGTGCGGGAACATGAACAGGTTTGTGGGAATGTGAACTGGTGTGTGGGAACATGAACAGGTATGCAGGAACACGAACTGGTGTGTGGGAATGTGAACAGGTGTGTGGGAATGTAAACAGGTGTGTGGGAATGTGAACAGGTGTGTGGGAATGTGAACTGGTGTGTGGGAACATGAACAGGTTTGTGGGAATGTAAACAGGTGTGTGGGAATATAAACAGGTGTGTGGGAATGTGAACTAGTGTGTGGGAATGTGAACTGGTGTGTGGGAACATGAACAGGTCTGTGGGAATGTAAACTGGTGTGTGGGAATGTGAACTAGTGTGTGGGAATGTGAACTGGTGTGCGTGGGAATGTGGTGCATGGGAAGTTTGAATAAGATTAATGGCAATATGAACAGATGTGTGGGAATGTGGTGTGTGGGAAGTTTGAATAAGATGGGAATATGAACAGGTGTCTGGGAATGTGAACAGGTGTGTGTGGGAATGTGGTGTGTGGGAAGTTTGAATAAGATGGGAATATGAACAGGTGTGTGGGAGTGTGAACAGGTGTGTGGGAATGTGAACAGGTGTGTGGGAATGTGAACAGGTGTGTGGGAATGTGGACAACTGTGTGGGAACATGTTGGATATGTGTGGGAAAATCTGAGAATGTGTCTGAGTTCAGTCATAGTTCAGCTAGGACTGAGCTAGGACTGAACTAGGACTGAGTTCAATCCTAGTTCAGTCCTAGTTCAACTAGGACTCAGACTGGGCTCGGACTGAACTCAGAGTCTACTCGGAGTCCTAGGACTCTTATATTCAACTCGGAGTGAGCTCGGACTGGACTCGGAGTCCTCGGACTCAGCTCGGACTCCACTCGGACAGGGGGGGAGAGTAAATTGCTGGTTGAAGCACATCCACCCAGGGCCCAGAGTAAAAACCAATCTGCATGGGCTTGGTCTCACGAGTTCGAATGGAACTAGACAGCATACGGCTTTGTCCCGCTGCTCGTCCATCCGCCACGTCAACATCTTCTGCGTCAGACTGATTGCCATCCTCCATGTTGCTAGCAGTGAATCACGGTAATACGACTCTACACTGCTAAGGCAGCTGTGTAGACAGGGGGGTTTTGTGTGAGCTAGTTGAAGTGTCCCGACGTTGCCAACCAGAGGAATGGGAAAGAATGCGCACGGAGCGGAAATGCGAAGTGCGGATGTGACGTGTGACCTAGTGACAGAACGCGCGCGGAGCGGAACGCAAGTGTGGCTGTGACTTGTGACAGAACGCACGCGGAGCAGAACGCAAGTGCGGCTGTGACGTGACTGCGTCGAAAAGCGGATGGCGTGTGGGTAGAGCACGTGACAAGTGTGACAAAAAGCGACAGAGGGAATAGGCTCGTAACGGGAAAAGAGCTTATTGCATGGGAATGATATTATGTGCGTGATATGATATTGGGAGTAGGATGGTATGTTATTATGACAAGATAACTACGAGGCTTTATATACATTTTTGGCTCTATCAGTACGAAGGAACTCTGCAATATTTTCACCTCCTGTCCAAATCCGGGCTTGATATTGATGATCGACGATTTTCCGTGAAGTTTTCCTCCCTTTGTTCTGGATGGGGATTTGCCTTTATCCCTTGATCGTGAGTTTGGATCTCGATTGTGGGCTCTGGAAAGCGGAGTTGCCTATTGAGGAAGTGGCTGTGCAGAGAGCGGACAGGCATTCCTGTAGCGCGGAGAAGAGCGGAAGGAGCGGATCGGAAATGTCGGAAGTGCGGAAAAGCGCGGAAAGAGCGGATCGCAAATGTCGGAAGTGCGGAAAAGCGCGGGAAAGAGCGGATCGCAAATGTCGGAAGTGCGGAGAAAGCGCAGGTAAGAGCGGATTGCAAATGTCGGAAGTGCAGAAAAGTGCAGATCGGAAGCGGAAAGCGTGGGAAAGCGGATCGGAAGCGATCTTCTACACAGTCACAGCCAGTGACTGCTCATCAGCGGCTGAGACGAGCATTGATTGCGGGGTACATTGGGGCGCATGTGATTCCAGCATGTCTAGGGCCATTCATAGATGCCGCAGTGGAAGACGCACGGTTGGTAGAGGGTTGGGATAAGCGACTGACAGCTGTTTGAGACTAGGATGGCTAACAAAGTGTTACTGATATTTGAGCACATGCTGATCCGTCTTACCTTGCAAGTCCTCGACTGTTTAATCGAAGCGAATCAGGGTTTGGCGGCCGTATAGTCCCATTCCTATTGTGATGTTGTTTGAGAACTGAGTATGCATTGTCAATCTTGTTGTCTAAAGACAACATTAGAAATGCATAAAGGTACCCTTATACTGCTCACCTGATCTGGGAACGATATTACTGGGTGCCTTCTGATTAATAATCATCATTGCCTGTCGCTCTCATCTTCGTCAGGAGATTGTTCATCAACTGATGCCATCCAATCAGTGATCAACATAATGCCAAAAAAACAAAGAAACCATTTTATCTGAAGTAGATACTGAGAGTAAGATGATGTTTATGGTCGAAATATGGAACTTTACCATTTTCTCCAACGCATTGGTCATTGTCATATTCCGTTTCTTCAACCCCATCACCATTACATTGGTCGCCATCAGACTCGGACTCTATGGCATGTTCCAATTCTTCAAGCATATGAAGTCCGTCATCTGATTCACCAGGCACATCATTGTTTCGAAAACCAAAGGTGGAGCCGTGCCCTGCGTTGACAAATGAAGGTGTCGGTGCATTCACAGAGAGGCGGTAATACGTTACTACACTGCCTAAGCTGCTGTGTAGACCGGGGGTTTGTTTGCGAGGCAAGTTTAAAGAAGCTCCCGTCAACCTGTGTAGAATTATCCTGCGCGGGTACGAGAACTATAGCGGATAATGTTTTAGCAACATGCACGTGGTAACAAACTCGCTCGAATTTCCGTGGGCAAGGTAGAAAGTGCGGAAGAGCGCAGATTATGCGGACGTGCGCGGAAACTGCGGACAAGCGCGGACTATGCGGACGTGCGCGGAAACTGCGGACAAGCGCGGACTATTATTAGACACTCGCGGATGTGGTGTGACACGTAGTTGCGGTCACCGGACTTGTGAAATTCCTGATGCGCTCAGGTGATGCTTGACGCGAGTGGGGGCGGTAGTTAGTGGCGTCGCCGAAGTCGAGTGCGGATAGCGGGTGATAGCGGTGGCTGAACGCTGGCAGTAACGACGGAGCGCACGAGTCTTTTCCGCAAGGCGGCGTTGACGACGGACGAAACGACGAGGAGAGGAGTAAAACCTGAGGCACGAGAACGACGAGACTTTGAAAGTGAAACCGCGTGGGTATGATATGATATTTTCTACTACGAAAACAAGATGGTTTATATACATTTTTACTATCTACCGAAACGATGGAACTCTGAAACTTTTTCTGTATCCCGAGGTGCGTGTGTCTTTTACTGTCCCAATCCGTGCTTTTGAAAGGCATTGCGATGCGGCTTAGTATACGAGCATTTTCATAGTTTTTTTCTTCCGGTGTGTAACTCCATAGTGGAACCCTGACCGTATTGGCGCTGCGGCTCAAAATAGGTGTGCGACGGCCGTTGATCGACTTCCGGCATCCAATTGCTAAGCGCTAGGGTATTCACTAGTGACCGTGAGCCGGTTGCTGAATGCGACCCTTTTACGCTCGATGTAGCCGTCTGGTTGTATTCGTTGATCGACGCAATAGTCCGTGAAGTTTTCTTTTGGCTAAATAGCTTTTTCCGTCGATCGTATACGGATGCGGCTAGCGGCTATTGATCGCGGTACTCGGAAGGCGGACCTGCCTATTGCGGAAGTGGCTGTGCGGACTGCGGCGCAACTCCAATGCGGCATGTGCGGTTGTTTAGCGCGAGAGCTCGACGTTGTAATGCGACGGTTTGCAGATGAAGCTTCTACGGTTGCGCGGCTTGCGCTGCGAGTGTGCACGCAGAAACCGATATGCGACGCTGCGGACCTTGTTCAGAGTCAGTCAGAGTTAGTGGCAGGCTCAGTGCATGTGTATAATCCCGGTGACGATAGGACTCCTCTCGCATAGCATGACGCATATATGTGACGATGTCACTACACGGTCACAGCGGGACACCGCTCATCATCTCCCTGGTACTTTAAAAATCTGACTGCCCTCAGTCAGTCTGCTGGCGCATACAACCAATTGATGGAGTTTGGTGCGATGGAGAGTGCGCGGTCTGATAGGACTTGCGGCGAGGAAGTGGATGTGTGGATGTCTGTCCTGGAGTGAATGCGCGGTCCGATAGCGCGTAAGTTCGTAGCGCGGAATTGTTGAACCGGTGTGTCAGGTACGGGACTTGGTCTAGACGTTGGATGTCCATGGGACACGGTGACTTCTCAAGCTTCTGCGTGGGACTGGACCTGGCTTCCTTTGTAGTTGCGTGGGAATCGCCCGGGTTCTTTGTTGTTGCTGTCTCTTCCTTTCTCTCTATCTCTCTCTCCATGTCGTCTTCGCCTCCCGAAATCAATTTCGATGATGCCATTGCTGCCGCAGAGGCCGCCTAGCTCAAGAAGAGGAAGAACGTCGAATGCGGAAGAGGCCGCGACTAAACGTCGCGAGGACGACCGTCTCCAGATCGCGGCACTAAAAGCACGCAAGGCAGAGGCTGAATGGCGAGCCCTCCAAGAGGCGGCGAGGCGCCGCGCAGAGCTAGAGGCTGCGGAGCGACGTGCGAAGGAAGACAAGGAGCATCGTGAGGAGGAACGACGTCAGGCGAGGGAAGCAGCGCGGAAGGAAGCGGATGCGCTACAGGCATGGCGCGTATTGGAAGAGCGGACCCGTGCGCAGCAGGAGCCACGTCCTAAACCGTGTCCGAAAGGAAAATCAAAGGTTCGCGACCCTTCTCCTGTCGATCTCGTGTCGGTTCTTACCGCAGCGGTTCTCGCTGAGAAGGCGGTCTTGGCAAACGATCCGGCGGCGCTGAACGACTTGGTCATTGCGAACGAGATGGAGGCAGCTAGGGCGCGTAAACAGCGCCAGAAGCGAGCTAGAGCGGAAAGCGGGGAGCGGAGCGGGCCCTTCGAAACGGTCCAAGTCCAGCACCCCGAATGAGCAAGCCTGTGATCGGTACGCGGTGTGCTTCTTTTGGTATATCCGCAACTAACGGCGCCCCTAGATGCGTTGATGAGCACGGTCCGTGACCGAGGCGGAGACCATTGCTACTAGCCTTGGTGCTATGTACAAAGTCTACCGCAAGGCCGGCAGCTGCCTGAGACCCAACACTTGTCAAAACGCATAACCCGAGCAGAGACCGACGCATTCCGAATCAGACCGAGCAAAGCCGAACGCCAGACACGGAAGCCGAGACTAGCCGCGCGTACATTCGGAAAAAGCCCGAGAAACCGAAATGCGGAAATGTCGAGAAAGGCGCGATCAACCGACGGAAAGAACAGCCAATCGTCCGAACGCTGAAGCCGAGACCCGCAGGACAAAAAGAAACGACAAGTCCACGCGCCGAACGCGCCGAAACCGCTAGCGGTCAACGATAAGAAGCCGTAGCACCGGAAGCGGAGCGACTAACGCATTAAGGAAAAGCATACGCAAACCGATCGTCTCTTAGCCCCATCAGATAGCGAGTCAAGGAAGTTTTCACCACGTAACCCATAGCGCCATCGGACCCTGCGCCGCGCTAAACAACTCAATCGCGCACTCAACTCCTCAGCGGCGAACCAGCCTCGAAACAGGAAGCGCAAAGGAAACGGCTATCGTAAATACACGCATTCCGTATAGTAGGCTCGTATCTCAGTATCGTACAAGTTTATCGCGAACGGAAAAGAACAGACATGCACCAACCTATAAATACCCTCGTCGAGCATAGTGTAAATAACATACCCCGTGTATCTCCCGTTACGTTTCGAAATCAGACTCCGTTATACCACTCCGTATCCGCATCACTCTCATCGAGAACCTCCGTCTCTGCGTCTAGTCCCAGTGTCCATTTCTCCGGGATCGCTGATCCGACTTCCGAGAAACGATTACCGCAATCCGTACCGTTGCCCGACCGCCGCCGGACTTCATTTCTGCGGACGCCGTAATCCGGTCCTGACTTCCGCGTTACCGTCGCCTCGCCCCTCGCAGCTCGGATTAGTACGCAAAAAACTCGGAAACCGTCCGGGATTCACCGTCCTCTTATCGCATTCACATCCGGACCCCCTATCTACTCTAGGAGCGCCTGCCCCTATTTCTACGACTTTTCCCGCGTTCTCCTGCCCGGGACGTAGAAGCTCATTAGCGTCCGACTGAAACTGGTCTGCTGTCCGCAGGCCAATTCACGGGGCAAAGCGTGCGTGTCGTGTCGCGAGCAGCGACAATCTTGCAAGATCGGCGGGGTTTCGGTGACTGGTCGGGGAGCAAGAAGACAGTGAAGACGCAGGAACTGGTCGAGTCAAGCGACGAGGGATCTGAAGAGGTAGAGGAGACTGCGGCCGCGAGCGAACTGGAGAAGATTAGCGACGCGGGCACGAGCGCCCCTGACAGTGTTCGCATTCTACAACGGCTGCAAGTAGAGTCCGCGGGCATGCGCAAATCTTTAGCGGCCATTGCCAGGTCCGCGAACGAAACGACGATCTTCATGCGCGAGCAAAACGCGCTCTTGCGGCAACTCCTGGACTTGCAGACGACGCAGGCGAACCTGCAATACAAACTCCGGACTATCGCGCACGACACGAGACACGCAACTTTCTCGCTCTTGGACTTCTTCTGTCCACCGGTCGCGGAGGCAACACAGGGAGGACCTTCTGGTGCGACCGCGGAGCAAGGGATTGGCGAGCAGCGGAGCCGGAATCGGAAATCGTGGGCGCGGACGTCGGAGCGGATGATAATGTCGGACAAGCGAGGTCGGAGACAGGAGCGGAGGCGGCCGTTGCGGAACAGGAGTCGGTTGTTGCGGAAGAGGTCGGGCTCGCGGGTGACGTAGTCATGTCCTCGCCTGCTTCGCCGGCTTCGTAGACTTTGTCGCGTAGAATTTGTAGTACGTCTCTAGAATGACATCATCGTTGGGTTGTGTGCGTCTCTAGGGTCCCGTAAGTTAAAATTAGTAAGTAATGGTGCGGACGTAAGCGTAAAGGGAAAAGCATAGGTAAATAGCGGAATGCGCGACTTTAGTCTTGGTGCGGAATAGACCTGAATGAGCGGTCGATTTTGTAACTACTGAAGCGGAACTACATTAGTGAATAAAGAAAAGAAAATAGCGGGAGTGCTCAATGATCTCCTAACTCGTCCATGTCAGATTCCGGGTCCGAGTGGTAGTAGATGAGTTCTTCTTCCTCCTCCGGTTCCGTTGTGGATTGCGCGGGTTCATCATCATCTCCTTGTGAGTGGGAATCTGCCATTTGTCGCATACGCTCTCATATTACACACGCCTAACCGCGACGAACAGAACTACCA